>JAUTXW010000776.1:0-192500 GCA_030620095.1 Kuschelorhynchus macadamiae | reverse complement strand
TGATTTGATTTGATTTGATTTGATTTGATTTGATTTGATTTGATTTGATTTGATTTGATTTGATTTGATTTGATTTGATTTGATTTGATTTGATTTGATTTGATTTGATTTGATTTGATTTGATTTGATTTGATTTGATTTGATTTGATTTGATTTGATTTGATTTGATTTGATTTGATTTGATTTGATTTTAACATAATTTTTACATCTATTTATACATTTATTTTGAACCTACGAACTAGCTCTCCAAATACGGAAAAGACTGCCTGAGTGTATAACAATGAGAGGTAGAATGAGGTAAATAATATTTATTTACAGATTAGAAAATCTACTTTGAAAAGAAAATGTTACATAGTAAAATATTGTAAGAAAATTTGACCTCATGAGATTTTAGCTAACCTAAGCAAAATTGTAATTTTTTCAGAACATCGGTAACAAAAGGATGTACTCCCGGAATCCGGACTCAACACACTTTTTTGTATAAAAGACAAGGTTGTAAACCGTTAATACTTGTGAACTTATTACCGTATGCACATTTTAAAGTGGAGCACATTTATTAAATTTATACAAAATTCCCTTTATATTGAAAGTTTTAGGTATTATTTTACTATGGAATTGAAAACTTTAAACAATTATTAGTTTTATTTGTCTATAAGGCAATTGAAACACCAGACACTTTGGGAAAACCTATTGACTTTATTTTACAAAATCTAAAATTCAAACACTAGTTCCAGTAAACCCAGTTAACCAATGTTTTATTTAATGTTTAGATAAATTTAAAGAAACGTCAAATTACAAATGGCAGCCAGCCGGAAGAACCTGCTGATACCTACACATATTTACAAATAAAAAAATCTTAAACCAAAAGACTTCTGTTTCATAATAAGACAGATAGTTTTTAAGTCCGCTAATTACGAAACATACAAGAAGTACATAACCCGCAAAAACTGTATGTAATATCTTGTCTCACGAGATTTTGGCGAAATGTAAGCGAAACTGACTTTTTCAGAACACCGGTAATGAAAGGATGTACTCCCTGAATCCAGACTCAACATAATTTTCTGTATAAAGGACTAGGTTGCAAGCAGTTAATACTTGTGAACTTATTCTCGTATGTACCGGGTGACTTCGTATAAACTGGCACCCCCCGTGACTTTTTTATTTTTTGTCGTACAAAAAAAATAAAAATACTGACATACAGAGGATTTTTTTATGTTATAAATCTGCATTGTAATTCCCAGTAACTTTTCATATATACGAGGAACGACAAAAAGTACAATTTTCTTTAATGGAATGCCCTGTAAATTTTTACCTAAAATGAAAGATCTTTTTTTTCTGATTCCAAATATATATTACAAGTTGACATTTGGTTTAGCCGTTTTCGAGTTATTTAAGGTTAAAAATCAATTTTCATTATAGACTGTAAAATTACTGGCTATACAATAACAGCTTTTTGAGCAGTTGGCTATGGAAATAAATAATATTAACAAATGTTTCTGAAATGACTTTGACATTTAAATCACTGTTAATAGAACTAAATCAATTCTTTTTGATATAAATTTTTTTAAATGGTTTATTCTGTGGCAGGAAAACGAGAAATTATTTGTTTGTATGCAGAAAATAATTATAATGCTTCTGCAACGCCACGTGCTTACATGGCAAATCATCCGGATGGTCCGATTCCCTCAAGATCGACAATCCAGAATATTTTTACCAAATTTAGAACAACGTCAGATTTGCAAAGAAAGAAGAGGGAACTAAACAATAATACGGAAAATCACGATTTAAATATTGCTTTGCATCACGTAGAAAATCCGAGTCAGACATTGCGAACTACTTCCAAGGAAATGCAGGCCCGTTACGGAGTAAAAAGACTTCACGTGAATATATTAGAAAGGTTTTAAAGAAATATGGATTTAGGCTCTATAAATATCATACTGTTCAAAAATTAACTCAAAGGCATAAGAATCAACGACTCAATTTCTGCAACTTTTAGTTAAATAGAATAAATAACGAAAGAAACTTTTTTAAAAATATATTATGGACCGATGAGTCAAACTTTTCAACTAGTGGATTACCAAATCGACAAAATTTTCGTCACTGGGTACAAGAAAATCCCCAATTCACAAGGAAAGTTCAATTTGAAGGTAGGAGAACAGTTAATGTGTGGTGTGGCCTGCTGAAGAATAGGGTAATAGGGCCCTATTTTTTCGAAGGAACATTAACTGGACCAATATATCAAGAATTTCTGGAAACTCATCTTCAGGAAATGCTAGAAAACTTACCGTTAAGGCAGTATATGAACATAATTTTTCAACATGACGGTGCCCCACTACATGTAGTACGTGACGTGAAGACTTTTTTGAATGAGAATTATAACGAGTGGATTGGAAGAAATGCAATTATTTCGTGGCCTTCAAATAGTCCAGATCTAACTCCCATGGATAATTTTTTGTGAGGGTATATAAAAAACAAAATATATAAACGTGATCTGGACAACGTTGAAGATATAAAATATTTTATAACACAGGAAATAAGACATTTAAATGAAAGAAATGGTCATTTTATAGAGAACGCAGTTGAGCACTTGCGAAACGTTTATCACTAATGTGTAGATAATCAGGGGGGGAATATTCATTCTGATTAATTTGTTTTGTGTTATTTGGTTCATCTGTGTATTTTGCAGTAAAATATATTGTTAATAAATTGTTGTTTATATTCAATTTTTACTTCGCCGTTTTATTATAATGTCTAGGTATGCAGTAATTTGATATTTGACAGAACATTTGTTTATATTGTTTATTTCCATAGCCAACTGCTCAAAAAGCTGATATTTTATAGCTAGTAATTTACAGTCTATAATGAAAATTGATTTTTAAACTTAAATAACTCGAAAACGGCTAAACCAAATGTCAACTTGTATTATATATTTGGAATCATATATATTTTAGAAAAATTTACTGGGAATTACAAAAAAGATTTTTAAAGTATATATAAAAAGTCCTACTGTTACAATGCAGATTTTTAAAAAAAATTTTTATGTCAGTAAAAAATGTAAAAGTTACGGGAGGTGCCAGTTTATACGAAGTCACCCAGTACATTTCAAAGTGGAGCACATTTATTAAAGTTATACAAAATTCCCTTTATATTAAAAGTTTTCAAATAACTTTAAGTTGCTACATGCGCTATGCATTTAATTTGTTCTCTGAGGATATATAAAACATATTAATTTTCAAGGCTTTATGTTCTAGTGCACTCTTGTTTTAAACCATTTGGGGTTTATTTTAAAATTACATTTTACGAGTTGTGACAAATTTTTTAAGCGAAACAAGTATTTAAGTTTAATTTCATTACGTAATTGGAAACTCTAAATATGTATTAATGTTGTTTGTTTACAAGGCAATTTAGGTGCCAAATATCTTTAGGGAACTTACTGTAAACAATGACTTTACCTTATAATATTTAAGATACAAGAACTAGTTCCGGGTAAACTCAGTTTATCAATTTATTATTTAAATTGTGAAAATCTTTTCTTTGTATTTCGTGCAAACCAATTTATTAAAAACGTAGCAAAGCGCTTTCCGCTTTCGCCATCATCAGTGCCACTTAGTCAAGTGTGCACAGGAAATAAATCCATAAAGTACCACAAACAGTTAAAAACAGTAAACATTTAAATTGTAAGTTACATGTCAAATATATAACAAATCACATTAAAACCTTTATAAAACAAGGGATCAATTATCATTTCGTTCCAGGTAGGGCTGAAATGTGGTGGTCAGTCAGGTTAATACTTGTCAACTTGTTCTCGTACGTAGATTTGAAAATGGATCACATTTATTAAATTAAGAATCGTGGTTCTTGATCAGATCTCGTGGAGTAAAGATCCCTGAAGATGCCTCGTGCAACCGAAGGCGAAACGTCGGATAGTAATTCCAATTTGACACGGTCTAATCCCAAGAACCATGATTTCTTAATTGACCAAAGCCGTGAAAGCTTCCGTTCTATGTTTACATTTATTAAAGTTATACAAAATTTCCCTTTATATTGAAAGTTTTCAAATAACATTAAGTTGCTACATGCGCTATGCATTTAATTTGTTCTCTAAGGGTATATAAAACATATTAATTTTCAGAACTTTATTTGAGTGCATTTCAGTTTTGAACTATTGGGTTTGTTTGAAAACTTAAAATTTATGAGTTGGGTCAAACATTTTAAGCGAAACACGGTTTAGGCATAATTTTATTATGGAATTGGAAACTTTAAACAGTTATTAGTTTTATTTGTATACAAAGATATTTAAAGGCCAGACATTTTAGGTAAACTCAATGAGTAAACAATGACTTTATCTTACGAAATCTACAATTCAAACAGTAGTTTCAGTAAACCCAGTTCAACAATGTTTTATTTATTGTTTAGGTAAACCAAAAGAAACATCAAATTCCAAATGACAGCTAGCGAAAGAACCTGCTGATGCTTTGCTTCCCCAAAAAAAATTACAAAACATCTTCTAAAATGTAATTTTTGAAATAGGAAACTATTAATTTAGTTTATATTAAAAATGCTAAAATATTATCTTAATTATCAAGCCTATAATAAATGCGTCCTTGATTCCGACCTAGCAGGCCGCTAGCTTCCCTGCAGCCAAGTCCTGTATGCTTGATTTCTTGTGAATCGAGCCAGAGGTTATTGAACTTTCCACCCGCTGTTTGCAATTTTTGCATTTCAGTCGCGAGCTTTAAGTGGTGGCGGAAGCTATCGTTGGAGTAGGTTCTTTGTTTGAACGGCTATCCGTGTGTTTTTTGATACGTACGTCGGGTCGTGCATGGTGCGATATGGAAGACAATAATACGGACGTGGATATGCAAATACCGTCCACTTCGGCTGTCGGTAATAACGTTGAAAATTTTGGAGAATTTAGTAAGAAGAGTGTGTGTGAATGTGTGGTGTGTGTTAATAATAAAGGGATTTTCAACATTAAACCTCGCTGATAAACTTCAATAAATTCCAAAGGAAGGGCAAATCCGCCTATGAAAAATTTACCCACAAAAATGAAAAACTGTATTAGACATTTTATCCGGAAAAACAATACGAACAATTTAAATGGCTAACAGGGTGTGAAAATATATGTAAATTATTTTGTTGGTCATGTTTACTTTTTGAAAATGAAAAAGGTCTCTGGAATAAAACTGGTTTTTTCCGATTTAAACAATTTCCATAAAGCTGTAAAGAGACACATTATGTCTAAAGCGCATTTACAGGCCGTCATAAAAGAAAAAATGTTCGGCAAAACTAGAATTGAACACGCTCTTAATAAACAGTTGGAAATTAGTCACCGCCAACACAATGAACTAGTCGATAAAAATAGACAAATATTAAGAAGACTTATCGATGTTGTTTGTTTTCTCGGACAGCACGAATTGGGATTTAAAGGTCATGACGAAACAAGGGTTTCTTCAAATAGAAGAAATTTTCAAGATTTACTTAGTTTAATGGCTAAATATGATGATTGCTTAAAAAATCATTTAGAGCAGTCTAGCGTCTTTCACGGAACGTCGAATCGAATCCAGAATGATTTAATTTCTGCTGTTGCAACCATTATTCTAAAAAGAATTAAGCAGGAGATTGGAGAAGCGCGGTTCATTGCTATTGTTCTGGACGAAACAACTGATATCACTAATTTTATCTATAGTAATATGCTACGTTAAAACAGATGGAAGTATTCAAGAGCGATTTTTAGGTTTTAAGAATGTGTCCGAAAATCGTACAGCAGATGCATTATATAGCGTAGTTTATAACGTTACTAAAGAAATTACTGTAGAGAAAAAATTAGTTGCTCAAAGCTATGATGGAGCTGCAGTGATGGGAGGACAATTAAGGGGTCTGCAAGCCAAAGTTCGAGAAACTTTCCCAAGTGCTGTGTTTGTCCATTGTTTTGCTCATAAATTAAATTTAGTTTTATCCCAATCTATCAATCACATTAAAGAGTGTAAAGTATTTTTCGTTACTTTAAGTGGCATGGCTGCTTTTTTTCCAAGTCAACAAAACGTACACAAGCTTTGGACTCCATTGTCTACAAACGATTGCCCAAAGTAGCTCCTACTAGGTGGAACTATAATGCAAGACTTGTGTTAACAGTATCTTGAAATCGTGAATCACTGATTGAACTATTTAATATAATAGAAAATAATGAAACGTGGGACTTAGAACCAATAAATAGTTCGAGGGAGTTTTTGGACTGTTTGAAACGAGATTTTAATTTTAATTATGTGTTGAACATATTTTCAGAAATATTTCCATTCTCGGACAATGTTTTTAATATATTACAAACTAAAACAAATGATATTGCTTTTTGCCTAAAAAAAGTGGATGAATTTAAGTCAATGTTAAGCCAAAAAAGAGACGACTTTGACCGATTTTGGGAGAAAACGATGACGTTAAATGTAGAGCAACAAGCCAAGCGTCTTCGAACAAATAAGGTGGGAGATGTTCAAACATCATACAGACGCCTCTTTTATGAAATAATCGATCAAATTCAGCAACAAATAAACTATAGATTTAATGGTCTAAATGATTTTTTAAATTCCTCGCTCTGCAATTTTGATGCATTTAAAGGAAAAACTTTTCCAGTTCTTCGACCGAGTGTTACTGCGATCTGAACTAAAAGTGATTTACAAAACTGATGACATTAGCGCAAAAAATAACGTTAAGGAACTAATGCAATTTTTAAAAGACAAGGAGCTGGAAGATGCCTACACCGAAGTGTCGAAATTGTGTGAATTAGTATTGACAATACTTGCCACAAGTTCATCAGTAGAACGCAATTTTTCAACACTTAAACGTATAAATAATTTCGTTAGTAATTCAACGGGGCAGGAGAGACTTTCGCACACATCGCTGTTGTCTATTGAAAATAAACTTCTCCAGAATATGTCGGAGCATCGACGTTTTTATGATGACGAATTTGCAAAAAATGATCGAAGAATCGAATTACATTACAAATAGATAAGTTTCTAAAAATTCTTTCCTTTCTTAAAATTTCACCGCACACCCCTGGCTGATTTCATAACATAACATATTGAAAATAAAAAATCTTGTTAAACTAAATGACTTTTATTCCCTTCTATGAAAGAAAGTTTTTAAGTGAGCCAAACACAAAACTTACAAGAAGAACATAAAAGACTGTATGTAATATTCTCACGAGATTTTGGAGAAATATAAGCGAAATTGTCTTTTTCAGAACACCGGGAATGAAAGATGTACTCCCTGAACCCACACTCAACATAATTTTCTGTATAATGAACTAGGTTGCAAGCAGTTAATACTTGTGAACTGATTCTCGTATGTACATTTCAAAGTGGAGCACATTTATTAAAGTCATACAAAATTCCCTTTATATTGAAAGTCTTCAAATAACGTTAAGTTGCTACATGCGTTATGCATTTATTTAGTTCTCTGAGTATATAAAATATATTAATTTTCAGTTTATTTAGTTCTCTAGTTTTAAATCCGGGTATATAAAACCAAAATTTAATTTTTTTAAGGACTTTTGGTATAGTTCATACATAATGGACAACTCTAAATATGTATTAATATTTTTTGTTTACAAGGCAATTTAGGTGCCAGACATTTTTAGGGGACTTACTTAGTAATCAATGAGTTCCGGGTAAACCCAGTTTACCAATTTTTTATTCATTTTTTAAGTAAACTTTGACAAACTTCAAATTGCATATGGCTGCCAGTTGAGCTTGCTGATTCGTACACATTATTGAATGCATAATTAAATGTTGCAAATACTTACTAAATAAAAAACAACGTACAGGGTAAAACAAATTTTAAAATATAATTTCTGTTTATATACACAATAGTTTTTTTTAATTTACTCGTCAATAATTGATTTCTGCCCAGTTACACATCTCGATCATTCTCAATGAAAATTAATTAATTATTTAAGGTATTTAAATAAGAATTTAAAAACAGTAGAAACTAGAAAAGCAGATGTTTAGCCTTGATCGAGCGTATTTTAAACTGTAAAATGCAAATAATCGATTCGTAGTTTTTAAGGCAAAAACGCATGGAATCATCTGGAAATAAATATTGGGCTTTTTTAATTAAGAAGTTAGTATCGATTATTTTAAGTATAATTGTTTCATTTGATTATATAGTAATGGATAGAAGAATTTATTTTGTAGTTGCACTGATTGGTAAGATTTGTAAGTACAGTTCACACCGTTCAAAGGAAGGAATAGGTATTAAATTGATAACACATTTACAAATTACAAGTATACAAAAAAAATATATATTATAATAGATGATTGTATTATTGTATTTTATCTTGTATCTTTTGACGTTACCAATATAATTACAACAGTGTGAAAAAATGAAACAGTGATTATTGTGTATGAACTTCTGACAAATTTAAATATTGATAGAAGGGATGAAATCATTTATATTTTGGAGTTTTGTCTATCCTAGGATTTTGTCGTCTTTGACGATAAATTTCACTCCCATTCATTACCTCTATCAATGGGTAACCCACTGTCCCGTCTACTCGCAGAACTATTTCTCAATAAACTAGAAGACAAGATTAGTCCAGATCTTATAATCACCCAAACAGTACGTAAGTGGTTTCGTTTTGTTGATGTTTGTCTAACCATTATTAATAAGGTCCTTGTGCATCAAGAAGAAATTCTAACTCTCTCAATACCCTACACCCCCACATTAATTTTACCATAGAAATAGCATATACATTTCCTAGACCTTAACATAACACATCATCCCCTTTAACTCTAATCATTCATTTTCCCATAAAATAGCGTCACTAAGCTGTTATGTGTATCGATCCCTTAATGTACCTTTGAATCCTTCCAATTATAACACCGAAATAAATAGATAATTGCCGTCAATAACGGATATAAACCTGAGTTAATTAATAGAATAATAAATATTAATTAAAACTAAACTTGTAAAATGCTTTCACTCAACCTGTTAAAATTATAAGGACATGAAATACGTTTCACTTTCTTATGTGGGCCCCCTTTCTTACAAAGTTGCTAAGATATTTATAGAATCTCATTTAAAGCCACAGCCAGCGGGGTTTATAAACTCAGTTGCTAAGACTGTGCTGCAACTTTTATTGGAAAAACCACAAGAAAATTAGAAATTAGTATTAAGGAACACATTTCACAACACACCAAGTCAGTATTTGGTCATCACCTTAAGTACAATGACCACAAATTCTTCATACAACATAATAGTAAAATACTGTATTGTTTTAATCGCAAGAATTATAAAGAACTCGACTACCATTGAAGTAATAGAGATTAAAAATTAAATAAAAAGATTACCAGAACTGCCTGAGTCTGAAAATGTATACTTCTAATAATAAAAATCCAATTTACAAGAACTTTTTGGTGTAGTTATCTTCTCCACTAAATTAAGCAATAAAAATTTTATTAGTACCTGACTCATCTACTGGATTAATTTTAATCAGCCTTTAGGTTAATATGTTTTTTTATTGTATACTTGTAATTTCTAAATGTGTTGTCAATTTAATATCTATTCCTTGCTTTGAACGGTGTGAGCTGTACTTACAAAACTTACCAACCAGTGCAACTTCATAACAGTTTCTTCTATTCATTACTATTTAATCAAATGAAACACTTGTTCCTAAAATAATGGATATTTATTTCCCAATTCAAAAAACCTAATATCTAATTCCAGCTGATTCTATGCGATTTTCCACAAAAACGACGCAACGATTATTTGCATTTTGCAATTTAAAACACACTCGACCAAAGCTAAACATCTGCTTTTCTGGTTTCTGCTGTTGTAATTTCTAATTTAAATATTTATAATTAATAAGAATAAGAGTGGTTGAGATATGTAACTTGGTAGGAATCAATTATTGATGAGTAAGTACAGTTTTCACTTAAGTTTTAACATTTGTAGACTCAATTTAAAAAAGAAAAAATACTGTTATATATATGAAAAAAAAATCTTTTTTAAAATTAGTTTTATCCTGTAGGTACTCCTGTAGGATCATAGCCCCGAAGACGACAAATTGTCGAAAGTGCTAGGCGATAACAAAAAAAATACATACAGGTCGAATTGACAACCTCTTCTTTTTCGAAGTCGGTTAAAAACTTTATGAACGGTAAATTGCATATAACAGCCAGCCGAAAGAACCTGTTAATTCCTACACATATTAAAACATAAAAATTTTTTTAAACCAAATGTCTTTTATTCCATAGTAAGACAGGAAGTTCTTAAGTTCAGAACACGGGCAATGAAAGGATGTACTCCCGACATCCAGATTCAACATAATTTTCTGTATAAAAGACTAGGTTGTAAGCAGTGTGTGTACTTGTGAACTTATTCTCGTATGTACAGGGTGGTCCACTTAAGATGCTCCTATACTTTATCTCAACAAATAAGACACAGAGAAAAAAAAAGTGAAATACGAAAAGTATTTTTTTTATTTTTAATATTTTTATGTATACAGGGTGTTCCATTGTGCCAGGACAGTAACCAACTTTTTTCTTTTTAATGAAATGGTATGAATATTTTTAGAAATTCTAATTCTACGCTTGATTTTGAGGATTTTTTGTCATCATAGCATACGAAATTTTGAGTAGTTTTTGAGAAAAATTAACTTTTCTAATTTTTTTCGGAAAAACAGGTTTTTGGAAAAATGAGATTTTTCACACCTGAAGACTAAAATTGTGAATTTGGGTTATGGATCCATGGGAGTGGTTAATATTTAGTACTCTGACTTATCAAGAGCGAAAATCCATTATACAGGGTGGTCACAAATGACCATCAAAAAAAGTGTTTTTGTAACTAAAAAAACTTAATTTTTCTAAATGGAACACCCTGTAATTAGCACTTTTATTGTGTTTAGGATTTAATTCTGCATCATTCCATATTTATAGTTTATATTTCAAAAATTAGTAGTTTAGAAGTTATGACCGATTTTCTATAATAATTCGGTTATTTTTGTTAAAAATCTAATTAAACCTAAATAATATCCCATTCTAAGTTTTTTTAACATTATAATTAAATTTAACATTAAAACAACAAGTAATGCAAGAAAGTAACTAATTACTTATTACAAAACATTTTCGACATAACCCCCGTCTTTGGCGATACAAGTAGTATACATGGTTTCAATTATATTCAGTAGTTTTTGAGAAACATTAACTTTTCTAATTTTTTTCGGAAAAACAGGTTTTTGGAAAAATGTGGTTTTTTCACACTTGAAGTCTAAAATTGTGAATTTTAGTTATGGATCTATGGGAGTGGTTAATATTTAATACTCTGATCTATCAAGAGCGAAAATCCATCATACAGGGTGGTCACAAATGACCATCAAAAAAAATGTTTTTGTAACTAAAAAAAATTAATTTTTTTAAATGGAACACCCTATATTTAGCACTTTTATTGTGTTTAGGATTTAATTCTGCATCATTTCATGTTTATAGTTTATATTCCAAAAATTAGTAGTTTAGAAGTTATGACCGATTTTCTATAATAATTCGGTTATTTTTGTTAAAAATCTAACTAAACCTAAATAATATCCTATTCTAAGTTTTTTTTAACATTATAATTAAATTTAACATTAAATCAACAAGTAATGCAAGAAAGAAAGTAACTAATTACTTATTACAAAACATTTTCGACATAACCCCCGTCTTTGGCAATACAAGTAGTATACATGGTTTCAATTCTCGCAGTAGCATTTCTAACCGCGTCTGTATTTTTTTCGGATGAACATGCCGGCCATATTGAAAATTGCCTCATCGGTAAATAAAACATTTTTAAAAATGTCAGTTTCAAAATGGTGGTCCAACATGAGAGAACAACAAAGAAAGCCTTGTTTGAAAGTCCTGTTGGGATAATTCCTGAACTGGTAAAAATTTGAACGGATGGTAGTTATTATCAGTTAAAGTCCTTTGAACACTAGTCTTACTAATTCCTGTTAGATCTCGGGATGCATCTCTTTGCGAATTTTCGTTGTTTTCTTCAAAATACAGGAGAATTTCTACTTGCTTTTTTTCTGTTAGGACACTTTTTGGGCGTCGTTTTTGTTTATTGATTATCACTCCACGTTCAAGAACACAAATAATTCGTGAAAAAATATGTTTCGTGGATATCCGTCTTGCAGGACACAACAACCGATACTCCCGCAGGGCTAATGCTGGACTTTCTTATGTAATATTCATGAAGATTTAAACTTGGACATTATAAAGCCATTTTTCCTTTAAAAAGAGTGAAGATAAAAACTTCTATTTATTGGTGTCCACGTTTTGTTTTTCCATCTTGTAAAATAAGACAGGAATGCTATTAAAAATTAAAACCGTAAGCCGTGTAATATTATACTACTTGTATTGCCAAAGACGGGGGTTATGTCGAAAATGTTTTGTAATAAGTAATTAGTTACTTTCTTTCTTGCATTACTTGTTGATTTAATGTTAAATTTGATTATAATGTTAAAAAAAACTTAGAATAGGATATTATTTAGGTTTAGTTAGATTTTTAACAAAAACACCTGAATTATTATAGAAAATTGGTCATAACTTCTAAATTACTACTTTTTGGAATTTTATATATATATATATATATATATATATATATATATATATATATATATATATATATATATGAATGATGCAGAATTAAATCCTAAACACAATAAAAGTGCTAAATACAGGGTGTTCCATTTAAAAAAATTAATTTTTTCTAGTTACAAAAACATTTTTTTTAAGGTTATTTGTGACCACCCTGTATGATGGATTTTCGTTCTTGATAGATCAGAGTATTAAATATTAACCACTCCCATGGATCCATAACCAAAATTCACAATTTTAGCCTTCAAGTGTGAAAAAATCACATTTTTCCAAAAACCTGTTTTTCCGAAAAAAATTAGTATACATAAAAATATTATAAATAAAAAATATACTTAGGGTCAAATACTTTTTGTATCTAATTTTTTTTTTCTCAGTGTCTTATTTATTGAGATAAAGTATAGGAGCATCTTAAGTGGACCACCCTGTACATTTCAATGTGGAGTACATTTATTAAAGTTAAACTTTATATTAAAAGTTTTCAAATAACGTTAAGTTACTACATGCGCTATGCATTTAATTTGTTCTCTGAGGATATATAAAACATATATTAATTTTATGTTAGAGGAAAATCAATTATTGTTACTAAAATTTACGAGTTGCAACAAATTGTTTAAGCAAGCCAGGCATTTGAGCATAATTTTATTACGTAATTGGCAGCTCTAAACATTTATAAATGTTGTTTGGTTACGAGGCAATTTATGTGCCAAACATTTTGAGGAACTTACTGAGTAAACAATAACTGTAATACTTAAAATGCAAAGAGTAGTGTTTCCAGTAAACCTACTTTAATATTTTTTTTTGTATTGTTAAGGTAAACTTTAACAAACGTCAAATTGCACATCGCTGCTAGTCGAGAGAACTTGCTGATTCCTACAAATATTTTAAATAATGCAAACACACAGTAGTTAAATAGCCGAAAATTTAGCTTGTTTAACCAAATGACTTTTATTCCATAATAATGCAAAGAGTTTTTTTGAGACGCCAATTACATAACTTACAAGAAGCACCCAATCCGCAAAAGACTGTATGTAAAACCTAAGTGAAATTGTGCTTTTCGGAATACCGACAATAAGAGGATGTACTACCGGGTTTAAGGAGCAAGATAATATTCTCCATAACGAACTAGGTTGCAAGTAGTTAATACTTGTGAACTTGTTCTCGTACGTACATTTGAAAGTGGAGCACATTTATTAAAGTTATACAAAATTCCCTTTATATTGAAAGTTTTCAAATAACATTAAGTTGTTACATGCGCTATGCATCTTATTTGTTCTCTGAGGATATATAAAACATATTAATTTTCGGGACTTTATGTTCGAGTGCACCTAAGTTTTAAACTATTGGGTTTGTTTGAAAACTAAAATTTACAAGTTGGGGCAAATATTTTAAGCGAAACATGATTTAGGTATAATTTTATTATAAAATTGGAAACTTTATTAGTTTTATTTGCCTACAAGGCAATTTAAATGCCACACATTTTAGGGAACCAAATGATTTTTTATTCTATAGTAAGACAGAAAGTTTTTAAGTGAGTCAGTTTCAAAACTTATAAGAAGCATATAACCCGCAAAATGTAATATTCCGTCTGACGGGATTTTGGCGAAATGTAAGCGAAATTAACTTTTTCAGAACAGCGGCAATTTAAGGATGTACTCCCGAAATACAGACTCAACATAATTTTCTGTATAATGGACTAGGTTGTAAGCAGTTAATACTTGTGAACTTATTCTCGTTTGTACATTTCAAAGTGGAGTACATTTATTAAAATAATTCAAAATTCCCTTAATATTGAAAGTTTTCAAATAACGTTAAGTTGTTATATGCGCCATGCATTTATTTAGTTCTCTGAGGTTATATAAAATATATTAATTTTTAGGACTTTATGTTCGAGTGCACTCTAGTTTTAAACCATTTGGGGTTTGTTTTAAAACTAATATTTACGAGATGTGACCAATATTTTAAGGAAACCAGGCATTTAGGTCTAATTTTAATACGCATTTGGAAACTCTATATAATTAATAATATTATTTGTTCATAAGGCAAATATGCCAAACATTTTTAGGGAAATTACTGAGCAAACAATGTTCTTTACTCTATAATATTTAAAATACAAAACATAGTTCCGGGTAAACCTCAAAGTAGGGAACTTACAAGAACCCCATAACCTGTAAAATATTACAAGATTACATGATATGTAAAATTGTGTCTCATGAAATGTTGGCGAAATGCAAGCGAAATTTCTTTTTCAGAACACCGGCAATGAAAGGGTGTACTCCAGGTAACAAAGCACAACATAATTTTCTGTATAAAATGGTAGGTTGTTAGCTGTTAATACTTGTAAATTTGTTCCCGTATGCATTTCAAAGTGGAGCATATTTGTTAAAGTTATATGAAATTCCCTTTATATCGAAAGTGTTCAAAAAAATTTAAGTTGCTACATGCGCTATGCATTTATTTTGTTCTCTGAAGATATATAAAATATGTTAATTTTCAGGACTTGGGTGCACCTCAGTTTTAAACCATTCGGGGTTTATTTTAAAATTGAAATTTACGAGTTGTGATACATATTTTAAGCGAAATACGTATTTAGGTGTAATTAATTATTAATGTTATTTGTCTACAAGGCAATTTAGATCACAAACATTTTAGGAAAACTTATTGAGTAAACAATGAGTTTGCATTATAAATTCTAAAATACAAACATTAGTTTCGGGTGAAATCAATTTGCCATTTTTTTATTTATTGTTTGGATAAACTTTAGCAAACGTCAAATTGCATATGGCAGCCAGTCGAAAGAACCTGCTGATTATAACACATATTTAAAACTAAGAGATGCAAATGAACTTTATTCTATATTAAGAGAGAAATAGTATTATGAGCTTATTACGGAACTTACAAGAAACTGTAAAAAATGTAAAATTCTCTCACAGTATTTTGGCGAAATATTAATGACATTGTTAATGTATTTTTGATTCACGTTACACCAACGTCACAACACGGATAAAATGATCCCTGTCTGGAACATGTTCTACAATGCCGCAATGATGCATTTCAGTAAAACGACGATCGCGATTTCGCTCTTCTTAAAGCTCATCAGGTCGCCATAGTCTATCTAGCCCCGTGAAAAGCAAAGGCACAAAACCGGATCACCTTTGCCCTACACGGGGCTTGATAGTGTATGGCGACTTGATGAGCTCTAAAAAGAGCGAAATCGTGATCCTCTTGTGAGTGAAATGGATCATTGCGCCTGCAACATTACAGAACATGTTCCAGACAGGGATCATGGTATCCTTGTTGTGACGTTGTGTAACGTGAATAAAAAATACATTTACCATATTTATCTCAAAGAAAGTCAGGAATCAACAATGGATTTCAAATCTAGTCCTTGTACATGGTATTAGCTAGTGGAGTAGTTGTAGTTTCTGTGATTCTATTTTGTGTTAATGACACTGTCTTTTTCAGAACACCGGCAATCAAGTAGTAGTAATAGTAGTACTTTGGGGGAGGTCTAGGGACCTGACTGGCAGGCCTATAAGACTCTTTCTGTCTACCCCAGAACCTCCCTCAACCACCAACCGCCACCAGGTTTCCATCCTTAAATCTACCTATATAGGGAGATAGGTCTGGATATCTTACCAGGATCCTTGACTGCTGCCTTATGGAAGACCGTAGGGCCAAAAGTAATCTGGCGTAGTCTTGCTCGTGCTTCACACCTGCACAGGAGGTGCAGTGGAGTTTCCTCCTCCTCCTGACACTCCTTAATCCCTAAAACAGAGAGGTGCCTTCTTAATCCACAGTGCCCCGTTACTACTCCTACAATAGAATTTAGGGTCTTCCTATCCGGCCACTCTGTTCGGCCGTTATCTGGCTTCGTAATAAAGTTCTTAGATTCCTACCACCTTCAACTTGGTCTCACCTACGTCGTAGTTCTTGGTGCGCCCATTCGAGTCGACTGACGTTTTTATCTGCTGCCCTAGGGCAAAGCTGGACCCGATTTGTCCTATCTTTATATGTAACCTTCCTCAGAGGATTGCGATGATGCCATTTGTAAACCATCCGTATAACAAACAAGTGCACCCCTGAGAATACCACTCTGTTTCTCTCCCAATCTTCTTCTTCCTTATTCCAGCTCAATCAAGCAGATAGTACTTGTGAACTTATTCTCGTATGTACATTTCAAACTGGAGCACAATTATTTATGTAATTATAACAAAAATTCCTACATATTGATAGTTTTAAAATATAGTTTAGTTGCTACATGCGCTATGCATTTATTTTGTTCTCTGAGAATATATAAAACATATTCATTTTCAGGACTTTATGTTTGAGTGCACTCAAATTTTAAACTATTCGGGATTTGTTTCAATACTAAAATTTACTGATTGTGTCAAATATTTTATGCGGAACACGTATGTAGGTATAATTTCATTATGGAATCGAAAACTCTAAACAAATATTAATATTAATTGTTTACAAGGTAATTTAGACGCCAATCATTTTAGCGAAACTTACTGAGTAAACTAACAATTTTGCTTTATAAAATCTAAAATACAAACAGTATTTCCGGCTAAACCCAGTTTACCAGTTTTTTGTTTATTGTTTAGATTAACTTTAACAAGGCAAAACAACCTGTTGATTCCTCAAGGAAAAAGAACCTGTTGATTCCTATAATTTTATTTCATAATATGGCAGAAAACTTTTCAGTGCGCTAATTACAGAACTTAGAAATTTATTGATTAATTAGAAAAAAAAACATATAAATCGCAAAATAATGTGTATACAATTCTGTCTCAAGGGATTTTGGCCAAATTAAAGTTTTTTTTCCAGAACACCAGCAACGAAAGGATGTACTCCCAGAATCAAGGCTCAACGTAATCTATATATTTAGATCACTAAGCCAGATTGTTCAGAAAGTCCGTGAGAGAGTTGCATTACACCAATTTACATGATTTTTTTTAGAATGATGATGTTTCTTCAATAACATTTCTGGACGATGTGGTGAATGCGCCCTATATTCTTAAAATTCCGCTGGAAACCCATCGCACCATCTAACAAAAAAGGCAGAAAATGGCCTGCCTGGCCAGCTAGTTTCTGTATAAAGGACTAGGTTGAAAGCAGTTAATATTTGTGAAGTTGCTGTCGTATGTACATTTCAAAATGGAGCACATTTATTAAAGGCATAAACTATATGGTTTTTAACTACCGCTAAGTGGATACATACCCTATTTATTTATTTTGTTCTCTGAGGATATATAAAATATATTAGTTTTCAGGATTTTTATGAAGGATATGCACTAGTTTTAAATCATTTGAGGTTTATTTTAAAACAAAGATTTACAGGTTGTGCCAATTATTTTAAGCGAAACACCCAATCAGATATAACTTTATTAGAAACTCTAAAGAATTAATTATGTTATTTGTCTACGCAATTTTGTTGACAAAAATGTTATAGAAACCCACGGAATACAAACAAAATTATTATTTCTCTTTGCCGGTTCAGTAAATCAATACGGTAGGGCCTATGCAGGAGAATTATTGTAAATAGTAAACAATTTTATAAAAATATTTTTTTTATGCGTTTTTCGACGAAAAAATTACCATGTAATAAATTTCATGCACGTAGGTTTCCCATGATTTTAAGGGGTTTAAGACTAAAAAAAAAGATATATTGAGAACGCAAACCAATTTCAGTCAAATTAAAAGTTCAACTTAATTGAATAAGTTTTTTTGGTAGTGAATTTTTAAACATTTCAATAGAGAGCGAATTTGTTTCGACTTAATCAGCTATAATCATCCTTGATTATGACAAAAACAGGTTCTATTAACCCTAAAACACAAATATCTGCAAAAATCTCGGAAGGTGAAACTCGCCAACTTTTAAATTACT
Organism: Kuschelorhynchus macadamiae; assembly: GCA_030620095.1. Taxonomy (NCBI): domain Eukaryota; kingdom Metazoa; phylum Arthropoda; class Insecta; order Coleoptera; family Curculionidae; genus Kuschelorhynchus; species Kuschelorhynchus macadamiae. Next base: position 173,987 of record JAUTXW010000776.1, on the reverse strand, counting down.
TTATTACAAGAGAACTGAGTATTTTTTATTGCGTACAAAATTAATTTTCTCCTTTGTTAGAGTAACCGTATACTCTAAACAACAAACAGCTTCTAAAACGAAAAATAAAATTGCACGTTTTTTTTTAAAAACCATAAACATGTCAAATATTTTTAAGTATCTTATATAAAATTAATTTTTCTATATACAGGACAGACGTTGAGGGCAAAACTGACCAAGAATCGAAATATTTCTTATTTAAACGGTAGGATTTTCATAAAACGACAAAGCAAGCACGTACATATTTTTTCCATAAAATAATAAAATCGCATTTTTTTTCTTTTCTTTGAAAAACGATGAAACGTAGTAAACTTATTTTTAATTAGATTTCTTTTTAATTACACAGGGACGTGAAACTGTTCCAGTCTTTCAGAGTTTTTTTAATGAAATGTCTGCTGCCGACGAGTGGGTCGAAGGAAGATATGAGGATGGTGGAAAAATAAAAAAATAAAACAAAGAAAATTTTCATATTGACAAATTTGGCATCCCGTATCTACGTTATTTGAAGAGACAGGTTAAAATATGGCGCAGTAAAAAACTGTTTTTCTATTCAATGTACTATTCACCGATGAAAAAAAATGTCCTGAATAAAAGTACGTTGTTTTTCCGTTAGGGTTATAGGAAATTCAGTGTTCTTTCATATTTTATTGTTTTTTCTTTGGAAAAAGGTTTATTGTTTTCTTTATTGAAAAACTGTAAGCTTTCCGATAACTTTAAATAACTTAAAAGTCATTTTTTAACCAATAATGCGTTTTTCAAGGTTAACCACCATATTTAAATTTGACTGAACGTCCTACTCATTTGTCAGAGCTATGAGGTTTCTGTCGGTGACCCACATTTACCTATAACATTGCATATATCATGTCATTTATGTGCAGTAGCAGAATCGGGGATTTTAATTTAAATTCACTCTGATATCCTCTTAAATATAAATCGAAGATAGATAGCTTTTCTTATTTCCCTTGGTGCCATCTTGCACTATAATTATTGTGTAACCTAAAATTGATCTTGTGATAAAATTTATTTTTAAAGTAGAAAGAATATCAGAATACACGTTGGAAATTGTGTTCATAATTACCTTCTCAAATTACTAAATTAAACATCGATTGCGAGAGTTACTTTCTATTTGCTGATAATACTCACAATACTATTGACAAATATTGTGTTTCGTTGATGATTGTAAAATTATTTACTTTGGTTAGCTGATGTAGCTGTAAATACGGTTTACAATAATATTGTGGCAAATCCGTACTAAAGTGTCATATATTTTAGTGAAATGATTTACAATTTCAGTTAGAAATTAATTAATATACTTCATCTGGCATACATTAAAACTACTATTTATGGTTCAGTGCATTGGACAAAATACCTTAGTTTTGTTAAAAAAAGACAATTATTTGTTTTTTTAGAAAGGATTTAAAAATAATACCAGAGAAAAAGAAATTAAGTGATAATTTAGTAATTGTTTTCGAATTTAACTTGATAGGTTGTCTATGATGTTTAATTTTTTGATAGTTAGTAACATTTATATGGAAAACTACCAACATATGCAATTTTATTAAATACTGTTCTGCACTCTAGGTTTTTTGATAATATATTATGCCTAAAAGCTAATTTTAATAACAATTATAAATATATATAATTTTTTGAAAATGTTAACTAGTAGGTTCATTTCTAAAATTTGAATATATAAAACTTATTATAGATTAATTTATTAAAAACGTTGGTAAAGAAAAAGAAAAGAAATATTATTTTCATGTATAATTGCTGCATATAATCACAAAGTATCAACATTTTTTTAAAGATTTTTGTTAGATGTTATTTTATGACATAGGCCAACATTGCTAGCCTTATTATTTACCTGAGGTTTGATCCATATAATAAGTCCTAACACTGGAACCTGTGGTGGAAGATAGATCAAAATACAAGAGTTCTAACCACACTACACCACAACTTGTTACGTTCTGGACGCGCGTTTCGCTAACCAAGTTAGCATCATCAGCAGATGATATAAACTAAAGTAACTTATCCTAACCGAGACTATTTATAGGTAAATGTGGTAAACAATAGAGGGGACTATAGGGAATAGGCCCTCTGTCTTTATTTAGTCTGTTTTTATTTATTTTCTCGACACGTTAGTTATTAGAAATAACGATAAATTGGAATTTGATATTTATAGGAAATTTACTAATACTGATAGATATATAAAATCTGACTCATTTCATTGCCGTCAACACAAAATGGCAGCATTCCATTTCTTAACTTACAGGTTAGTCAATTTTCCACTAAGTAAAGAACGTTTTAACAATGAAATGAATCGGATTAAAAATATAGCTAAAAGTAATGGATATAATGATAATTTTGTATAAACTAGTAAATAGACATAAGCATAAGAAAATGTTAAAAGATGCCACTATATATTCAAATACCTGAGGCTTCCAATAAATTCATAGTAATCCCATATGATCCCAGATATACGAGAGGTCTAGAAAAAGTATTTAAAAACGTAGGTTTTAGAGTAGCCTACAAAACGGAGAATAGTTTAAAAAATCTCCTTCAAAGTCGACTTGAATATATATGAAATTAGCTGTAATGATTGTGATCTAAAATATGTTGATTAAACGCTCCATAAACATTCGTTTTAAAGAACACATGGCACATTTAAGATACGGAAGAACAGAAAAGTCAAGCGTTGCCCAACATGCTTTGGAAAACAATCACCGAATAGGAATAAATAATCTTAAGTTGATTAAAAATGTATCTAATAATAGATTATTGGATGCATTTGAGAGTATAGAAATAGTTAAATGGGGTAAGAAAGCACTAAATAAAGACAGAGGGCCTATTCCCTATAGTCCCCTCTATTGTTTACTTGACAACGGTGCAGTCGGGTGCAACCAAGTGTGACCACATTTACCTATAAATAGTCTCGGTTAGGATAAGTTACTTTAGTTTATATCATCTGCTGATGATGCTAACTTGGTTAGCGAAACGCGCGTCCAGAACGTAACAAGTTGTGGTGTAGTGTGGTTAGAACTCTTGTATTTTGAACCATATAATAAGGTTTTTTTATTTAACTACCTTTTCGTCTTTTGAGCCTATTATTCTTTGGTTACTTTTAAAACTATGTAAAAACGCAATCTTTCCAATATCTTTTTTTTCGATGTTTCCGTTACATAATGAGCCGAAACGAAACTCTATGCTTCATTTAGTAAATCTTAAAATCAGGTCTCTTTAAGAATATAATTATGGTATATTTTTTTTATTGATTACTGGAAAATACTTTTGTTTCTAGTAATTGATTTTAAAAAAAACGTCTTATATTGACTTTAGTTCTATTTAATTTTTATATGTTCGTGGTATATTTTTTTTAATTTAGCGTGCATAAATTAATTAATTCCTATTCTTCATCTATCAACAATAATTGTAAACAATTGGAATATAATTATCAGCATAGAATGTTAATTACTGGGCGTGCAGACGGTGTTTCGGATCAACTTGGGGTCTAAAACCTCGTATTGTGCATTGGCTTCACACGTCAGTGATAAGGCTAATGATAACTTATGACGCTCTTGTGTGGTGGCCCGCCACTCGCAGGACAATATACAGGAGGAAGCTTGACAATCTCCAGAGATCTGCCTATCTGGGCATAACTGGAGCCATAAGAACCACACCGGACCGAGCTATGGGGGCCTTTCTAGGATTACGTTCTTTACACTTGCTTGTAGACGAAGATGCCCGGAAGGCTTCTGTTGGCTTAAATGACTGGGGTCGTTGGATACACAGAAACTGGAATTTTGGGTATACACGAATCTAAACTGAACTGATCAGATCAGACCTTCTCCTAGCTAGGAGAGATGTCATTATTCTGGTCTCAATAGCCTCTAAGAGGTTTCATGTAATTGTTCCTGCCAGAGGAAAATGGAGGGATCCCACTCTTTCTTCCTCAAACCGGAGGACCTTGTCTGGTTTACAGAAGCCTCTCTAATGGAGGAGGGATCTGGGCCGAGAATCTATAGGGAGAGACCCAAGGCAAGAATTAGTCTTGCTCTCGGGCTGAGATTACAGCGATCTTGGACTGCCTACAGGAAAACCTTTCCAGAGAATATCACTACAACCATATCTATATATGATGTGACAGTTAAGCTGCGATAAAGACTCTGCCTTCGAGCAGGGTCAATTCCCTGTCAACACTTAAATACAGGAGAGACATAGAGAGGTATTGTGAGTCCAACAGGGTTAGTTTTATTTGGGGGCCTGGCCATCAGGGCATTGGAGATAATGAGAGGGCTTGGGGAGGTAGCAACACTGTTTTCACTGAGCCGGAACCTGCTCTTGGAATTGCTCCTTCAGATGTCAAGGCTAGGATTAAGAATCGCACTGTCGAAGAATTTTGTGCTGAATGGCGCGAGTTAGCAAGACTCAGACAATCTAAGGTCTTCATGGCATGTCTTTTAGCCGTCCTGAGTCTAATACATTCTAACTGGACACTTTTTGGTGAAATATTACCAGCATAAGATTGGATTCTGCAACGATCCATACTGCAAGTTTTGTGCTGAGGTAGATGAAACTACCGAGCAACTGATCTGTCGATGTGACGTCAATGTTAGGCTGCTTTGATTGGGTGATAGCTATGTGAGCCCGAACTTGCGGGACGTGTTCTACCTGAAAGGGTCCTTTTGTTTCTAAAAAAGAGTGACACGTCTACAGTGGGGGATAGCACAATGGGCCCCAATGAACCTAAGTGCTGCCCTTGTCGGGCTCCCCCATCTATGTCTAATGTCTATTGTTTAGAATGTTAACTAACAGGAGTTCTTTGTCATTTATATGGACAAAACCTTATTTCGTTTATTATTTGGGTCTATCTTAAAGTTTAATTTTAAATAATTGCTGCTAAATTAATTTCTGGTTGTCGTAAGCTTCAAAAAATTTTTATAATATAATAAGTTTAAATATTATATCTACATCGGGAAGAGTGTTTCTCTGTGTCTTTTATCTTAACCTGGATTAAAAGCAGAGTTCCAACAGGTATTTTAAATTTATTATAAAACAGATCTGCAAACACTTCAAAATTTCAACTTTATCATCTAATAAGTTTGACGTAAAACTTCAACTTAGCTAATTAAAATAAAAAAATAATTCAGTTTAAGAGGGTAAAATGATTGCCATTAATTTGAACAAAATTTTTATTTTGGATGTTAGAAAATTCGTTTCCTTCGTTTGTCCAATTCAACTGGCAAAAATAAATGTCAGCGTAAAAATAGTCTTTTCTCGCGACTTTCACTGAAATTCGGTATGTCGCTACGTCTTCCTTTTTAAATGCGGCGCCCTAAATTCATTTTAAAATGTAAATATAAAACCGAGGCATTTTCCTGCTGGTGTTGTTAAAATGGGTGATATATTTTTTAACTTAAAAAGATAGTTAATAAAAGTTCTTCGGGAGCTATAGGTAAAGGTAAAAGTTTACTAATTAAATTGTCGATTTTGTATAAAAATCAATTGCAAAATATTAGGCCCAGCAGATCTTAAATTTAGTTTTCGGTTTTTATTACATATTTATTACATCCAAAATAAATAATTAAAGTTTGTTTTATTTTGAATTGTATAAAAAACTCTTAATATATGTTTTTTTTGTTTTTAGGTAAAACAATCTCTTGAATAAAATTTTACCTTCTGCTGTTTCGGTTAAAGCAAGACAATGTTGTTTAGGTTTTAAAATAGGATTTGTAACAATAGTTGATAATAAACGTGGTAATATTATATTTGTTATTAATAGTAACATTTATGAAAACAAATTAAAATATTGTGACCTAAAATGTATTTATCTATAATTAACTGCACAACTAACGAAAAATATACTAAATCTCGAGCTAAACACAAACAAGAATAATTATAAAAGAATATTTTAACAAACTACGATACTCTACTTTGCTATTCGGTTGCAGATATACGTTTCTATTCTTAATCAAGTAAATTGAAATAATTATTCCCGTTTTATACCAATCGCGTAAGTCAAATAATTTTTTTAGATAGTTCTACCCATTCTACACTAGACTTCTGCCAGACTTACTTATTTCTCTTTATTTGAATCCCACCTCCGCTATGGCCTTCCCTTTTGGGGTTGCTGTACCACCGAGCAATTTCGTAGTATTTTTATGCTTCAAAAGAGAGCCATTCGTTATTTGTTTGGTCTAAATAATAGAGCTCACTGTCAATACTATTTCAAAAAACATGAAATATTAACACTTCCTGCATTATTCATTTTGGAAACGGTATGTTTGCTGCGAAAACATATAAACACCCTCCCAGAAAGGCCACAACATGTATACCCTACTAGAAACTCTAGGCATGTTATATATCTTCCCATTCCTTCCTCAGAATTAATAAAAAAATCAATTATTTACAACGCCATAAAACTTTACAACAATCTGCCAGTACATTTAAAATCTATCCCTATGCTTGCACAATTTCGAAAAAACACCAAAGCATACCTCATTGAGAGACCATTTTACAGCGTTAATGATTTTTACAGCGAGTAAGTCTCTTTAAATTGTCACTAAATTTGCTTGTTTACTTAAATCTTTTGTGAGTCATGTCCTAACTCGTAACATAGAATTTTGAAAATCATCATATACGGAAAAGAACTGTCGAACATTCACTTAAAACTTAATTATTTTTGTTAATATCCAATAGGATTAAAAACAAAATTTAATTCTTTTTTGTATACTACATTCTACACTAGTTCATTATACCTTCTGTTTAAAATCACAATTATTTGTGTAACTATAATAACATAGAGTTTAAGGTCGCATAGTTGCAATTTTGATTTCAATGTCATCGAAATTATTCACCTCGTACATGTGTGTTTGTTTACTTTTATAAGGTTATTAGGATTCATTAACTGTTTTGCGGCAATGTTATGTTATATTCTAACGTGTGTTTTACGATTTGGTAAACTGATAATTTACATTTTTAAATATCATTGACCTATCGAAATTCTTTTCGATTAATGTTTTGATATGTCTTATTTTAGGTATATTTTGCTTTGTCCATAAAATTAGAAAATTTTTCTGCGACAATAAAGCATACTTTTGTTTGTTTTGTTTGTATTTAACTTAATTTAAATCAACTCTTTAATTAAAATAATTCATTTACATATATGAAGTAAAGGTTTGGTATAATTTGCGATCTTCATCCAGCAGTAATTTTTAACATCAATTAAAACTACGTATCCTCAAAGTGTAAAAGGTGCATATTAATTGCGGTTTTTGACGTCACACATTTTAAATTTAAGGTTAAATATTCCAAATTATAATTGTATATTTCTGACATAATTTTTTTAATGTGTTAAGGCTTGTCTTAAAATCGGTAAATTTTCTTTACCCGGAACTTTCCGCGATATGGATCTTTCCTTTTATTAGAAACAGAGAAGTGTGGCCCCAGTTTAGAACACGATACGGTCATTTAGTAACACACACATACAATTTAAAATAAATTCAATAAGCAGTTTTTACATTGACAGACATTGCCATTTGGTTACGTCATGTTGAATTCGTACCAGTTTATACCTATATCATATGCAAAATTTTCTGGAAAATTTAAAGTCAGTTGAATAGGATTTTTTAACAATTTTATTTGTCCGCCATTTTGTTTCGTCATCTTGAATTCGTTCCACAATTTAACCAGTTTATCTGTATACCACACATAATGCTTGCACACAATTTGAAGCTAATCTAATAAGTACGAATATAATGAATGTTATATTTACAATTTATGTATTTGCATTGACCTATCGAAAAATATGTTTTTTTCGAATAATATTTCATTTTTTCATTGTTTTGTGTTGTTTTAAGCTATATTTCGCTTTGTCCATAAAATTGTAACAATTTTCCTGCGGCAATAAAGCATACTTTTGTTTGTTTAGTTTTTCTCGCTGATTTTTTAAATATTTTATTTGGCCACAATTTTGTTCTTGGACTTATATACGGACAAAACATTATTTAGTTTATTATTTGAGTTTTTCTTAAAGTTTAATTGCAAAGAATTGCTGCTAAATTTCTGGTTATCTAAGCTTTAGAAAAATTTTATAATATAAGTTTAAATATTACATCTACATCGAGAAGAGTGTTTCTCTCTCTCTTTCATCTTACTTGGAATAAAGGCAGAGTTCTATAACAGGTCTTTTAGATTTATTGTAAAACAGGTCTGCAAAATTCTAACTTTATCATCTAATAAGTTTGACGCTAAACTTCAACTAAGTTAAATAAGATGAAAAAAAATCTCAGTCTGAGAGGATAAAATAATTGCCCTTAATGTGAACAAATTTTTTATTTTGGATATTAGAAAATTAGTTTCCTTCGTCTGTCCAATTCAACTGGCAAAAATAAATGTCAGCGTAAAAATAGTCTTTTCTCGCGACTCCCGCACTGAAATTCGGTACATCGCTACGTCTTCGTTTTTAAATGCGGCGTTTCAAATTCATTTTAAAGTGTAAATATAAAACCGGGGTTTTCCTGCTGGTGCTGTTAAAATGCGCGGTATATTATTTAAGTTAAAAAGGTTATTAATAAAAGTCCTTCGGAAGCTATAGGTAAAGGTAAAAGTTTACTAATTGAATTGTCGATTTTGTATAAAAATCAATTACTAGATATTAAGCTCAGGTCTTGGTTTTAATTATATATTTAATATATCCAAAGCAAATAATAAAAGTTTGTTTTATTTTGAATTGTATAAAACTTGTATTCTAAAAGCTTTTAATATATATATTTTTTAATATTTTTTAAAAAGGATTTAAAAAAAATATTCTCTACCAAAAGTTTACCTTCTGCTGTTTCGGTAAAAGCGAGTCAATTGTGTTTTAGGTTTCAAAACAGGATTTGTGACAATAATTGATAACAAAAATTTATGTTTGATCAATAGTACAATTATATTTAACTATACTTAACTACACAACTTATGAAAAATATACTCGAGCTGAAAACAAACAAGAAGCGCAGTCGTCGACATCTACATTGAAGGCCACACATACGATCCCAAAAAATACTTTACCTTCTAAGGGCAAATCAGTCTCGACATCTAAAGGTAGTTCTAGTGGAATTCCTATAAACACTTATAAATCAAATAAATCTACTGAAGAACCTACTACCCGCCAGCAGACTATTCAAAAATAATATTACTGTGACGTTTTGTAGTTTTCGTGGACTTGTGTATATTCTTTTGCTCTCCTTACACTAATTTTATGCTGGGCAAGCTAATATTATTGAGTTTTTTTTATGTATTATTTAACACTTTTTAGATTTGCTGAGTTATATTTTTATGCTATTTTATCTTAACATTTTTTGTTTGTTTCTAAAAATATGCCACTTAAATATAAGATCAGTGGTTGCACATTTTGTAGACTTTACCGAGTTTGTATTACATAGCGATATAGAGCTAATTACTTTAAGCGAGACATGGTTGAATAATAACACTAGGTCATCAGATTTTGCAATTAGGTGTTACTCGCTTTTAAGGAAAGATAGAACTGTTAATATGGGAGGGTGTAGAGTTGCAATTTATTAGAGAGCAAATTAAAATATAATCCTATGAATAACAGCAAAGATATTGAGGATTTATGGATCTCTATCAAGTTAAAAGTGGAGTCTCTTTCTATCGATTGCCTGTACAGACCACCTAACTATCCAGTTAATGAGTTTTTTAAATATTTTGAGGATAAGCTTGGAGATGTGCTATCTAGGGCGGAAAAAGTGATTGTGCTCGGCGATATAAACATAAATTTGTTGGATTTTGATAATTTTACGTGTAAACATTTTATTGGCATACTGGATTCTTTTGGCTTAAAACAAATAGTTAATAATTCTACAGGAGATACGATCCGATCCTCAGCTCTACTTAATTTAATTATAGTATCAGAGAACTGTAAATATTCTAATTGCATAAACACACATTCGCGACATATCGGACCATGATTTAGTACGTGCGACTTTGAAATTATATGTACCCAGCCTGAATACATAACATTTAGGGGTTTTAAAAATATTGATACTGATCAGCTTCAGTATGATTTGCAATCAATACCGTGGAGGAATATATATGACTTGGATACTGTAGATACAAAATTGGAATTTATTAGGTACCTCAAACTTAAATGTCTTTCTGAACCTGCATGCACCCTTAAAAACGGTTGATCATAAAAAAGAAAAAAACCCTAGATTGTAGACAATATTAAAATGATGATTAAACAGCGTAAGTTATTTCTTAGATTTAAAAAGAATAAATGTCCTCATTTATTTGAAAGCTACAAGACGCTTCGGAATTATATAAGTAGGGCTGTTGTGCGGGAAAAACGAGCTTTCGCGGAATTTCACGCACGCAAAAGTAACAAAGATTTATGGGGGGGGGGGGGGTCTACAAAAATTAAATATATATTCAAAAAAAAAATAATCGTACTATTTCTAGAGTTTGCTGATGCCGATAAAATAAATGACTTTTTCATAAATTCGATACCAAAAATGTCACTAAGTGTTAATATTTCTGAGGTTTATAAAGGTCACATGGAGAACATAAAAAGTTATTTAAATTTTGCCACTGTGAATGACTGTGAAGTCGCAAAGCAATTGTACTCAATTAGAACTCTCTCTACAGGAATTGATGGATTAAACATAAAATGTTTACTGCTCTGCAGTCCCTTTATTATATCGTATATACGCCATATTGTAAACTTTTATCTCACCAGCTCGTCATTCCCCTCTCAATGGAAGGTCGCAAATGTTTCCAGAGGTAGATAGAGTAAAAGGTTTCGTTGATCTAAGGCCAATAAGCATCCTACCTCTAATGTCGAAGATAATAAAACGTGTCATCAAAACACAGCTTGTTACACCTTTAAATCAAAACCGTATAATCCCCGATTTTCAATCTGGTTTTAGGTCTGGCCATGGTTGTATTACTGCTTTATTAAATGTTACTGATCATATTTTTAGAGCGGTTGACTCTGGTATGCTGACCGTGATGATTCTTCTAGACTATTCTAAATCCTTTGATACCCTAAACCATACTGTTCTTCTTAGGATTCTTAGATATATTGGACTAACTAATCAAACTATTGATCTACTTCACTCTTATCTTGTAGGGCGACAGCAAACAGTATATATCGATCAAGATATTCCAAACTAAGAGGCATATTAACCGGTGTGCCTCAAGGGACAATATTGGGACCTGTGCTATATACAGTCTACACTGCTTTTTTTCACAAGCATGTTTCAAACACAGAACTTCAAATGTATGCAGATGATACTCAGTTGCTGCATTCATTCTTCTCGATAAATTTATTGATGTGTGTGGAGTTGTCAACAACGAACTTCAAAAAATTACAAAGATTTCCAAAGATCACTGCTTGTCGTTAAACTCAAAAAATGTATAGAACTTTTGTTCGGTCAAAATAAGGATAGATTGTTGCACATGAACAACATAGATATATCAATTGGAGACGTAAGTGTACAGTTTGTTGACGTGACCAAGAATCTTGGGGTCTGGATGGATACCGAATTGCGGTTTATCAAGCACATTTCTGAATGCGTTAAAAAAGCTATTTATAAGGTAAAAATTTTGTATAATTCACGATAAGTCTTAAATAGAAAACTTCGCTTTATGTTGTGTGATTCTGTTTTGTCCTCTTTCAACCATGGCGATACTGTATACGATACTTGCTTGACCGCTGTTGACTCTAAACATTCACAACCTTAATTTGAGATTTAAAGGTGCAATAACTCCGCCTGCCCATAAAACCAGCTTCTTTGTAAGATCGTTTTCATATTCGACATCTGCACTGTACAATGATATTCCCGCCGAATTTAAAGATAAATCTACAGAAAACTTTAAAAAAACCTATAAAGATTTTCATTTGAATAAACAGGAGTGAATTTCTTTGCGCCTGCTAGCCTTAAATGTAGTCAAATGCAATTTTATATATTACGTTTATTTTTTATAAGTAAAAATAGTTGTTGTTCTTGTTTGTCTTTTGTTTGTTTTTAAATTTATTTATTATGTTGTTTAGGGTTGAGTGGAAGACCATTCTTCCGTGACATTCGTGTCTTTACTTATAGCACATTAGGTTTATGTTTAGTTTTGCAAATGTGCTTTACGCTAAATAAAGATTTTATTATTATTATTATTATTAATATGTATAAAAAATATTGTAACAAAATACGATACTCTGTCATTTACTATTTGGTTTTAGTTTCTATTTTAGTCAAGTAAATTTAAAAAAATTAAAATAGTATTCACGTTTTATACACATTGCCTAAGTAAAATAATTTTTTTTGGATAGTACCACCTAGATTTAATATATTTAGTATAACTTATAATTTCTATAACTATAAATAATAGAGTAGGACATAGTAATCACACTTAACTTAACTATGTTAAAAAAGTGTTGGAGTCTATTATCAGTCTAGATATAAACAATTTTTACTTCTCACGTAAAAGTGAAGTATTGCAATCGTGAATCGAGATTTGTTCACATCTTCACGTTTCAGGGTCAGTAGAAGCCGAAAAACATGTTTTCTCAATTCCGTCGGTATGCCTGTCTGTCTTTCTGTCTGTTCGCGGCATAGCTAAAAAATTACTTAGCCGATAGACTTAAGGAATTTAAGAGCCATTTGGGGATGACCTGGTAATATTTTGGTAAAAATTCAGTATGGCGAAACAAAATGGCGGCCTAGAGAAATGTTAAAAAATTATTATTAAAAAACTACTTATCCAATTTATCTCAAATTTTGCACAAACATCAAGTATTATGTTAGAATCAACTGGTGATATTTTGGTACGAATCCAAAATGGCGGAACAAAAAAGCGACTTAATAAAATATTTAAAAATTGAGCCTGAAAAAACTGCTTAATGGACTGATTTCAAATTGTGTGCCATAACTGTCGGTTAGGCTGCCTGTCAGTTCGCGACATAGCTTAATTACCAGATTGACTTCAAATTTCAGTCAAAAATTAAGGGTCATATGGAGATGATCTGGTATAGAATAATATTATACAAATATTATTAAAAAATCTAATTATCTAATTTATTCCCAATTTTGCCGCAAAATTATGTGTTAACATAAGAATAAACTGGTAACATTTTCATATGAATTTAAGGATAGCAAAACAAAATAGCGGCCTAATAAAATATTTAAAAAATCAGGCTGAACATACTACTTATTAAATTAATTTCAATTTTTGTGCAATAATTAAGTGTGATATAGAGATGAACTGGTAGAGTTGTGGTATGAATTTAGGATGCGAAAGAAAATAGCGGCCGAGTAAAATTTTATAAAAAATCTTGGACAAAATTTTAAAAAATTACAGTACAATCCACCAAATTGCTAACTATTAAACAAGAAGACCGCTCCACTAACCACCCTACGCGAACTTAGCTTTTCGATTTATATTTTTTTAAATTTTGTTCATAACCACTATTTAGCATTTATGCATTAAATCTATAGTTCATATGGAAAATAAACTTTTTGTATATTTTCAATCCTTTCGATATATTGCTGATATTGTAAATTTAATAAAGAAGCATTTACTTATATTTAGGACAAATCTATTACCTTCACAATATTTACAGAGGTTGTCAATATCAGATTGAGACTGATACAATATTCCATCGAGCTAACCGTTTTGTAAAGCTTTAAGTCATCCGCGTATAATAAATAATACACATTGCTAAAACAGGTATGAATGTCCGATATAAACAAAGAAAATAGAAGTGAACCTAAATGAGATTCTTGTGAAAGGTCCCGGTATATTATTATTTCATTAAATGCGCCTGCTCTTACCGATTAAAAATATACCAAGTTTGATACCTTTATCTGTAAAAACAATTGAGAAAATTGACAAAGACCGTGTTGTAAGAGGTAATGTTTGATCCCATGGATTGTTAGAAGACAATGCTCTCTCTCTAACGCATTGCGTCTTATGGCAGAATTTTTCTAATGAATTTTCCAAATTTTTGGTACTTTTAGAAAATAATGCAAAAATAATCCTGCAACTTTTGCATTTAAACGTTTTTTTGTATCTCTTATAATTAAAGCTCTTACTATGTGTCAAAATACAAATTAAAGCCCTGTACCCTGTACAGGACTTCTGTTCATTTTATTAACAAGGTCTAGAAGTTGAATTAAAAGATCAATGTTAAATACAGAAGTTTTAGGGCATAATTTCAACCGCCTGGATTTATTCAAAAATATAAAAAAATTACAGTTGGAAAGTAAAGAAATATGCATAAACTTTGTTATCTTAATTAGACCGTCCTGAATAACATTGTTTCATGAAAAGGGCTCCTGATTATCTTATATTGTTATCGTTAAAGACAACAGTGAAAATTGACAAAAATCCTGCCATTAGAGACAGTGTATTAACTCTACATTTACATATTAGAAGATGAAATGTTTTCTCTCTTTCTAACGTATTGTTTCTTATGTTATTTTTGCCAATTATACTAGTTGTTTTTAAAGAGTAACAAACCAGCGCAAGCAAGATGAGATCCATTCAGTGAAACAATATTATCCACGTATTTTATTTAAAGTAACAAAGTCAATGATATTTTTTTTACTTTAGAATTGTCATTCAGATATTTTTTTAGTAAATCCTGGCTGCTCAGATAAAATGTTTAAACTTTTGTATTCAACATTTTTTCCAATCTCTTAAAATAACGCTTGTTGACATTGCCCAAAATTTCAAATCATTTACCTGTTCAAATAAATTACCTGTCCTATCTAATGTAAAGATTATATAAATACATTTTGTAGGCGTGTCGGGTAGGTATTCATTGTTTCTTTCATGAAGGGAAAAAATTGAGACAGTAATTCTACTTAGATGTGTTTAATTTCGTTTTATCTAGCCTAAATTTACTGATAATCTAATCAAATCAAAACTCATTGTTCGTTTTTCTTTCAGTAGGTAAATTAACATTAAATAAACTTTATTAATCAATTGTTGTTGACTAGGACCATATTCTAGCCAACAGATAGCTAGTTAAACATCAGAAAAATTATCGAAATTAAACCTTAAATATATTACATTTATTAGTTTGGTTTAAAATGCAAACACTCTCACTATAAACAAAATGGATGGTGGTGTAATATTGTTAACCATTTTGAAATTAACCAAAACGTTTATTAATTGAATAAAATTAGACATTGACATAAAAAAAAACTCCAATCAAGCTGGATTTTTGTGAGGATCCTTATTTTCCCTGGCTATCCTGAAATGTACCCGTTAAGAGGAGGATAAGATCGTTTAATTCTTTCTCTACTATATTATGACGTTGAGGCATTCCTGGCACGAAATATGCATTTACTGTCTGCTTTTCTATCTATTAGTTCGTCTAGGTAGTATTTTTTATGTCTGTGTTAGTTAAATATAACATGATTTTTCGATCAAATCAGTCTTTGAGAAATTCTCAGGAATCGCTTCATAGGTGTTTAACTTTTTAAACTCTTTTTAGGGCAAAATAGATGAAATATGGGAAAATGGGATAAACTGGTACGAATTTAACAAAAACTGATGAAACATTAAAATTCATGTCTTTAACAGCTTACTTTATATATTATTAAATTTTACTTTTTACATAATAGACCTTTCGTATAAATACCCTTATATGTATTCAGGAGTTTAAATACAACGTTTGTTGTTATTGATGCTTTAAATTTGACATTGGATTTGAAATAGCGACTTAGGGTTTGAATAGCAAAGTTATAAACAAATGTGGCAATTTTGCCGACTAGCCAAAATAAATTAAGTAACATAGCGAGAACGCATTCTGGATGATGGGCTGTCGCGACACGAGACCAGTAGTTACAATAATTTGATCTAAAGCTTGCTCCTATGAAATACTTGCAACTAAGAATTTAACTTTTTTTTTTTTTTAATAAGTAGAATGGTTATTTTTAATTGAACTAGGAAATTATAACTTTTCTAAGTAACTTCAACTTAAAAGTTATTTAAAAAAGTTAAGTAGATAAAAACTATCAACGCATTTAAGACTCAACAGGCCAAATTACGTTTTAAATAAAAACAAACATATAATAGAGAACAAAACATTAGGTAAATACCTATTTACGAAATATCAACATCTAAGACACATTAGGTTAGAAGAAAATTCAGTAAAATTAATATTTATTATACAAATAAAAACAAAACAAATTAAAATAGAACTGCTGTTATACGGTACCAATAATTTTTATTGGTTAAAAATGCTTTATTATATTTTAGAAAAATATTAATATAGGTACCAGAAGTTCCTACGCCTTCATTTTTATGTAGTACTTCCTAGTTTACATATACTCTTAATAAACTAAAGTACAATTTAAATTTTTAATTTAAACCCATATTAAAAGCACAAATAATTGTTAGTAGTTTTAAAACGAAAGAAAAAAGGTTTCTAGGAACAATTAGACTCTGCATGAACTAAAATATGGTCATTGTGTGGAATTAATGGGTACACAGTAAATATTTAAACAATAAATACTATAATACATATATATATATATATATATATATATATATATATATATATATATTTTAGATTATTTGGTTAGGTCTGCTTATGTTAGTTTACGCTTACAGAATCCAAATTTTTATTGTTAGTATTTTTGGAATATCTTAAACAATGTTAGGTTAGGTTAAGTTTATTTTTTTTACTGATTTAAATTCATTTTGGATTAGACTTAAAAAATATATTACACTAAGAATAGCTCATGAAAGCACAAACATTTGAGCTACTTAGGGATAGATTTTGGTTACCTGCAATAAATAAATATATTAATAAATACAAAAAAAAACTAGATTTTTGCAAAAAATAAAATATCTTAAATGTTTATAGAAATTAAAAAAAGGTATATTCTATTTTTCCCAAAAAAACACATGAAATAAAATCTCCAAAAAAGGATTTCATATTTTTTTGTTTGCCTTTACAGTCTGGTAAACATATAACATTTGTTGCGAAATATAATCAAACTGTTTTCATTTCCGCACAGTATCAGACTGAAAAAAAGGAGAATCTTATGTTAAATATATAGATAACTCATAAGTCCAACTTTTTTTTTCAGTTTCTCACTTATGATTTTCATTGTAATAACAATTATTTTTGCCCTTTACCGGATTTAAAACAATTGACCATTTCTTATATTCAGGATAATGCAAACCACCAAAAATGGGTTTGTTACATTTTATAACACACAACACAACTTTTTAATCAACTTTTATTTTAATTCGATGTGCGTGTTATTTATAAACTGCTAAAAATTAAACTTAAATTTGCAAAGACGACGGTTTGACAGCAGACGTCAACAAACCAAAACGTAAACATCAGAAAAATAAGGTCCCAAAATGACGTAACTCCGTCACAGACTGCTAATTTAAAATAATGCATGGGGCTCTTTCCTGTTGTCTATTTATTCAAAAGTACGAGTTTAACATGATGTAACAAAATGGCGGTATGTTTCAATGTAGAAACAACTGATTTTGTGGCCATAGGTAGAAAGAAACTGGTAAAATATTGGTAGTATTCCGATATCATCAAACAAAATGGTGCCGAATAAGAATGTACACATATATACTGTGACTATGTACTGAAGGAAATTGGGTAACACTTCATTATTCCTAAGAAATGGAAAAAAAATCATAATCAGGGAAATTTTGGGTAAAAGAATTTTACTGATTTTTTTATGTTGTGAAATCACATAATTAATAGGTGTTAAGGCTTGTCTAAAAATTGGTAAATATTTTTTACCCGCGACCTCTCTCGATATGAATATTAGGAATAGTGAAATGTGGCTCAGTTTACTTCAGTACATAATCATTTAGTAACACATGTATACTGTGTTTTAGAATATTTTTATTAGACGCCATTTTGTTCCATCATATTGGATTCTAACCAATATTTTACCAGTCTCTGCCTATACCACACTTGATTTTTTGGCATAATTTAAAATGACCTCCCTAAATAGTTTTGGCATTGATACACACCGCTATTTTGTTACGTCATGTTGAATTCCTACCAGTTTATCCTTATATCACATTTAATTTTTCTACAAAATTTCAATGGAATAAGATTTTTACTGTTCATTTTTTAAAATTTTATTTGACCGCCATTTTGCTTTTTCATCTTGAATTCGTACCACAACTTTATCAGTTTATCTCTATAGCACACCTAATGCTTGCACACATTTTGAAGTTAATCGAATAGGTAGTTTTTCAAGCTGATATTTTTAAATACTTTATTATGCCACCAAGTAGTTTTTCACCTAGACCTACAGACCGGCGCACAGTCAGACAGATAGATAGACAGACAGACAGCCGATGGAATGAGAAATCATGTTTTTCGTAATCTAGGGACCTTGAAACGTGAAGATCTAAAAAAATCTCGGAGAATGACTATTTGATGTATAATACTTCCTGTCCTAGAAAATTAACATCTTGCACTCGTTAGGAAAGTCACTATTCGAGTGTTTTCTTCATAAATTTGACACGGTAAATTCAACGAACAAAATATAAATTATCATTTAGTAAGTATAAAAATAAAACCATATGTTACTTTTTGTTTTCGCTTATTTATTTACTGAACATTACTTACATTAACCTCCGTTGCTTACATTTTTAGATACAATTATGCCTTAGAGAAAGCCTGGTCTTGACATAATCATTAACCTATTTTACTAGATAGTGACGTTGTATTAAATATTGACGAATTCTGTGACATTTTTTAGGTTTTGATCATAAAAGTCAAAATTCAGTTAACCAATAATATTTAGTTATTTTTTAACATTTTTTATAAAAGCACGAAGTGCAGAATGGTTTTTAATTGGTTCAGTCACTTTTACCAACTTAACAAAAAATATCATGGCAGAAGTTACAGGATTTGCAATGATTCAAAAAACCCTCTTTTTTTGTTTTTGGATTTGCAAAACACGATATTACAGACATTAAAAATTTAAGATAAAAGTTTTTATAACATTTGGGATTAATAACTAACAATAATTGACTTTTACCTGTTTAGGACCCGTCGATTTAAAAATTTATGAAACTAATAAATATGTGCTAAAGTAAATGGTGGTTAAAATTGAACTTACAAGTATTGATTATTTCTTTTATAAGTACCTATGAATATTTTATTAAGTAATGCTGCTACTACAAATCATTTTTGTTTTGTGAACTCAATAAAATTTTCGGTAGATCTGTTTCTTATCGTTTAAATTTTCATTCCTTTCAGCTAAAATGTATATCGATCTCAACTAAGAGTCTGCCATTCTTAATATATAATAAATTTAATATTAAAATTAATCCCACATAATGCAATAATCCAACAAAGGTTTTATTACACTTGAATCTTCATATCGGCTCCTAAAACAAACAAGCTGTAACGATTTTATTGCCGTTGAGGGCCCAGAAAGAAAAGCTGTGTCTGGGTCAGCGCGGAAAACAAAACGTCAAGAGTTTTATGAGATTGCACAATCTCGGATTACTGACGCTAAGGACGCTCTAGGCTAACCGGATCAATTCAGAGTTATCCATTATATTCAAACATTATTAAAAGCAGATTTGGTGGGTTTAAGGCATAGTTTGAAAATAAATAATTTTATTTAATTGTCATCCTCAGGGCTCTGTAAATAAAAGCGCTTTGACAAGCATTGTCGTTAATTGAAATGATTAACACTAAAAATCTTATAATGCGTTTTCCTACTAAACTACTTTTACCACAACAAGAAAGAAGAACCCTAATGAGTGCCAAACTTGTATATTTTCATTCATTGATAAAAAAATGTTGGTTCAAACAGGGGCGGATCCAGAAGTTAGTTTCAAGGGGGAGACAAAAAATAAAAAAGGTTTAATAATTTTAAATAATCTATTTGTATTTTTAGACCATATGAATGTATATAAATTATATATAATATTACACTATAAAAATAACATTTACAGAATCAATTAAAACAATGAATTTTCTATATTGTTAATCCATAAACTTTACTTGTATTACATCCACATTTTTTGAAACTGTGTGTTTCAAACACTTATCTTAATGAAATACATTTTCAAAGGGAATATACTTATCTTAATGAAATACTTTTTCAAGGGGAATATCAGTGACGATGATGATTCCCGTGAAATCCAGCAATTCAATACAATACAATACATTTCATTTTTGAAATTAAGAATAGCTTCCTGTATATTTAGTATCCAAAGGTTCTTATACTACTTTAGGTGGGTTTTGGCTCAAAAAACACATCCTGTTCTCTTTTCGACCATTTCTATTAGTACTTGATCAACCTGAGGAGAAGCTTGGTATCCCTAGTATGACAATGATTTTTAATCTTGTAGATTAAAGATAACACAGACATGGGTTGATTGGATCTGAGACTAATAAAATACCTTTTTTAATAAGCGGAGGTTTCAATTAATATATATTCTTCCTCAATGCTCTGAAACCAAGAGAAATTCTTTTCAATTTTGATTTTTTTTTAATAAATATTTTTAACAAAACATGTATAAAACAGAGTAAATAATACTATAACTTGTCGTCTTTCAGTGTCGGTTTAGATAAATGTTAAGTTAAAAAGTTTATAACAAAAGACACAAATATATACATCTTTAAAAAAAATAGCTTTTGTAAGGAGACCAGCCAATATTTTCTTAATAAATAAGTATTGTTGCATGTAAAACAAGGATCCTTTTTAAATTCAATCATTTCTTGGATCAGGCGTTTAAAATTTTTATGTTTTCGAAGTCGAAATTATGTCCATCATTATACAGTGACAGAAAAGTGCCGTTTTAGAATCCTTTATTAGACAATGTTTAATCTAATCTGAAAATGTTTACGTTTGGATTCGTTGTTTCATTGAAATTTTTATGCATTTGGTTCAACATAAATGAACGTAGTAGGCCTATACTTTTTAATATTTCCACCTTAGTGTTCGTCTAATATGTGTGGCTACTGTATGGTCGTTTTATGTTTTAATTTGTAGTTGCCAGCTAGTTAGGTAATATTAACATTTTTGTCCTTTTTTTTTAATATAATTAAGGTTATTCGGATATATTTTGGGTCTGATGATGACCGTAAGGTCGAAACATGTGTCACGGAATAAATTTTAAAGTAAAAAATTTTATATATCTATTTGACAAATATTTGCTATTTACTTTAATTACTTCATAAGTGTACGCATAGTAAACGTCAAAATACATATGTATTATTTTTGTCATGACAACGAGCAATAAACAAAAAACGGAATAAACTTACCACCCTACTTGATCCTTTTGATTCCTTATGTTACATTCCTCTGTCCGTGCATCTACGGTTTACTCGATTTGCTGGAGTGTTTTCTTCCTATTTTTATAATGCATTATGGATATCACGAAAAATAATTCTATAATCAATCAATCAATCATTTATTTCCTCAATTGAAAAGTATTTGAAAAGTCATACAGTAATTGAAGAAAACATCTGAAAATAACTTAAATTACCAGTAAAACAATATAAAATTAAGTTCATGTAAAAAAGTCTTGGTGGGAATAAGAGTTAATTTTAAGTAAAAGTGTTTTTAACTTGGATCTGAAAGTATTCACTGTCACAGACCCCTTAATATCATTATCCAACTCATCAAAAAAATTGCGTGCATTAAATATAATATTTTTTGATAAAATGACGACCTGTGACTATTAGGCAAGAGCAGTTCCCTCATGCGTGTGTTATAATGATGAGCAGTTCGATTTAACTGAAGAGTGGATCTGTTTTTATAAGCATATGGACATACTTCCAAGATATATAAGTCAACATTAGTCAAGATTTTGAGATTGTGGAAAGCGGGCTTACATGACTCTCTGTTTGAGAGACCATAGATTATCGGTATTGCGTACTTTTGTGTAAACGTTTAATATGTGTACTAGTGCCCCAATTTAGGTGCCATAGTGCAAATGAAATTTTTTTGACATCTTAAGGCATAGCAGGAATTGCACAACCTACTACAAAGGTCGTTGATATGGGCATTCCACTGAAGTGTGTTGTTAAAATTTAGGCCTAACAATCGTACACTGTCTGAGGGGCTCAATTGATTTAGTGCACCATGAAATAATGCTAAACCTTCATCAACTTGCCGTCTACTAGAGGAAAAAGTATAAATTGTGTCTTATTTTTATTTAGAATTAAGTTGTTTTTTGAGACCAGGTTAGTATATAGTTAGTAAATATTTTCAGCAGTGTTTTTTAAAGATATTATATCTGGCCTTACTATTAGAATGTTTGTGTCATCGGCTTAGCATACTGGAAAGACAACAGTTGCTGCTTTTTGAAGGTATAGTATAAGATAGTAAGAAAATATTATAAAAAGTAAGGGGCTCAAGATGGATCCCTGAGAAACGCCTTGTATTATCGAGCAACAGCTGCTCTTTTTGTTTTTAATAGTGATATCCTGAGACCGACCGGTAAGATATGGGGTAAGAAGATTTAACCCCTTACCAAGAATCCCATAGCTATAGAGCTTTGCTAGTAAAAGTCGATGATCCACCAAATCAAAAGCACAATAATTTTGTTTTCAAAGTATGATAGGGCAGTTTCTGTACTCCTACCCGGTTGCACAAAAGTTATTTTCTGTTTAGAATATTTAACCGAGTTTTCGGATTTGACAAGCTGCTTACAGAAACCTAGGAACCCGTTGTCAAATTTGACATTCCGTTAAACATTCTAAACTTTAATTGAGCTTTGTGCAACCGACCATTTGATTGTGTAAAACCATGTCGTGCAGAAGAAAGCGACTTATATTTATTAAAAAATGAAGTTGATTGATCTTTTAGACACATCTCAAAGATTTTTGATATACTACAAGGTAGACTTATTGCACGATAGTTGTCGTAATTATGTGTATCGCCCTTTTTAAAATGTAGATTTTAGATGTAGATTTGGAAAAATGTACCAAATACCTCGAGAACGGTTGCTCCTAGCGACTTTTTTTTATGGAAAAATGATTGAGGAATAATTAATTTTTTTGACCAAAAATGTAATAAAAAATAGTCACGAGCCTTTGTAGGTGAGAAAAGATATTTAGGTGGTGCACCCTACAAGTATGAGCTAAATTAAAATCACATTCAAATTTCTAATGTAAAAAAATCCAGGTACCAATGTTCATCCAGAAATCAGATTTGTTTAGGAAATTATGCAGAAAAAACAAAAATTAAAAATGACTCCCTGTATCTCGAAACTGAAGTATATAGCCTACGTGATGCTAAATATGTGACCAAACGAGAGCAGTAGAAGTTTTAGATCTGTACGTTGCAGATTGCATAAGTGGTTGATATTGTTTGCGAAAAAGCTAGGGGGCTAAGGGTTTTTCACGGAAATTAACACACATCCCAAAAGTTACACTTTTGCAATATCTATTTTTTATAGAACCGATCGATTAGAAGTTTTCACCATGCTCCGGTTCGGCGGATCGCAAGAATTCACGATGCAAGTACTTCATGACGTCACCGGCTTAATGGTTTGATAACTGATGTTTCAAATTGCTAACCATGTCGGGGATATGGTCCCCGTTCTTATTTTTATCATTAATTATATGACTTTTATAGTCTTCTATTGTTGTCTCTGGTTCTGTGTTTGATATTATTTATATTATTTGGGATTTTGCATATTCTAAGGTTGGTGTTAAAAGTTTCATGAAAAATTATAAATTGCTTATAACAGGCACTATATTGCTCTTAGAAAATAAACTTTTGAACATCAATTGCTAATTGTTTTTCCATATTTGTTACTATTTTTTTGCAAAATCAATAGTTGTCACTTGAAATCGATAACCAAACGTTTTCACCAGGTTCTACATATGACGCAATCAAGACTTCATTATCTGTCAGACCATTGCTAGATATTTGAGACCAGCTGTTAATGGAACCGGAGCATGATGAAAACACTTACTTTATTCTAGAAGGAAAAAACGAATTTTCGGTACTTGGAGCTTTTCTTTATACATTTTTCCGAATTCGGAAAGTAACATTTTTAGGATAAAATGTTATTCTTTTCTATTCAGTGTTTTTTAACCAACTTTTTTTTTATTTTATGTTTGACAAACCGCTTGACAAGTTCGAAGCATTCCTGCGAATAACATTCTGACGTTTAATTTCTTTAGGCTTTCAGGCAATGACTGAACTGTTCCATCTTGAAAATTCCAATTCATATTTTAGCCTAAAACATATTTCTCTGTCTGCTAAGTTAAACGATCGTCCTCGATATTTTGCTCAAATATATGAAACTTTCCAAATTCCGCTCAACATTTTTACATGACTGATATCGTCACAGGGGTACGCATCAATGAATCCTATTCTGTATTTGACTTTTATTTCGGGGCAGAGTGAATATTAAAATTAGTTTATTTAGTGGAAATAAAAAGAGCACATGAAGAAACAGCGTTTAATAAAATAATTTAATTATAATTCAGGAATAGCAAGATCAACTAACAATTTTTGGTCGTTATTCATGAAAGTCCGACTGTAAAATCCAGTAAATATATCGATAGGTTCTTGACGAGACATCGTAAGCGACACAATTGATTTATTATCTTAAACGCTTTTAATACAAAAACAACAATGTTCGTGTAAATTTTAAAAGTTAATAAATAATTAAAACAGTTGCTATAATTTTAAAGTTAGAACTTTTAAAATTAACACGAATGCTATTGATTTTGTTTAAAAAGCATTTAAGATAACAAAATGAACAAAATGATTGTGTCGCTTACCATGTTTAGTCAAGTTTAATAAAGATTAAATATATTGTATCCCCTTTATTTCCATTATTTAAGAGATATCAAGAAACTGTCAATAAAAAGTTATAAAGTATTTGCTGAATTTTTATGCTACAAGTGGATCTTTAATGATTTTTCTTATTAAACAACTTGTATATTATTTATTATTTTAAAGGCAATTGGGACGTTAATTTCAAATATATAAAACTAGAATACAAGAAACATAATTTTTGTAAGGATTCTTAGTCGTAAAAGTTATATCGACGAAATCAAAAAACATATACCAAAAGGAAATATATTCTGGTGGCGTTCAACTGACAGATCGTTGGAGTACCCTGTTACAAAAAGAACATAATTGAAAGAAAAATTAATTAACAATTAAATTCTAATATGGGAACAAAAAACGTTTTACCATAAAGAATCACTAACAATTACATGGTCTTTTCCAACACTTATATTTAATATATACTATATATTATTCCAATTTAGAAAATTCTTTTGTAACTACATATTTTGTAATTGTTTTGACTCTTTGTGTTAAAACGCTGTTTGTTTCCATAGCAGTATTTAATTGTCAATTAATTTAGTTTATTTGCATTTATATTTCAAAAATTAACTAAAATGCAATAAAGCGTTTCCAAGGATTTCAAATTATAAAATCAGAACTGTACTTGTAAAAATTCCCGATGATGACATTTTACAGATTTGAAACGTCGTCAATGGTATTTATGAAGTACATCATTAGAAAGGTAATAAAAGATGGTTCTTAAAATGAGTATGAAAAATCTAGGTCCGTATTTAAAAAAAATGATTCTGATGGTGGTGTCTCAAACACGAAACTTAGGAGGTGAAACTTGAAGGCACATTGTCGTAGGGCAAAAAAAATTATAAAGGTTTCAAATTTAAAGTATCCCTCGAAAATCAATAGTTTTTGAAATATCCGACGAAATCACCCCGTGTCTTAAAAGCTAGCAGGAATCACGGCAAAATGACCTTGAATGGGCATTAAAACTGGAAACTTTCCTCTAATTTATTCTTACCGTTTCGGAAATAGCAATAGTGGAACCACCAAGTGAACGAAATTGTTTATAAAAAAATGAATTAACTCAATTTTAATTAAAAGTACTTTGTTGACCATGTTTTGATTGGCAAGCCAGCAGAAAAGTATTTATCTATTATAAATTATCTCTAAAAATTACATTTAAATTAAAATAAAAATGGTTTTAGATGGGAAACTTGTATATTACTTAATACAAATTTCCATTAACTCTTTTTCCAAGAAGAAATAAAAATATATTAAAGGGAAAATGAACCTACAGTTTAATAAAGTTCCAATTTAAAACTAAATAAAGGACTCCTCTTCTAAAGGTGTAGCGCTTAACTGTGCAAGTGCAAGTTTTCTGTTTCGTGATATTAAATTGGAATAGTTTATCTTGGGAATAACTTAATTTTAATAAAGAAAATATTCTTTATATTTAGTTGTTAAATACCTCACAGCTCTTTACATAAAAATTCGTCCCTAACATAACATTCACTTTTTTTTTCAGGTAGTCAATAACAAATTACAGAAAACGACCTAAGATATTTTACTTACTTAGGATTCAAATTATCAATATATTATAATTAGGAAAACTTTTTTATAATAAATGTTCATTTCTTTGCATTATTTTCTTTACTACTCTGTATCATGCTAAAATCAAACTAACATGAGAAGAGCACTCCCGGTCGCTGATTCTACATGAAACAAGTTCTTAGATTCGGAAAAAGTAATTTAAATCAGTCAAGAAATTTCGGAACAACCGATGCTTAAACAAGATGTCAAATAAACTTTTACCATTCTTTTGGGCGAGCAGTTTTGATAAATCCAGTGACACTCAAGTTATTTTTCATTTAACCTTCAATTTAGAGTTACTTGTAGCCATAGAAAATCTGAACTATACAAAAATAATTAAAGGAGAGTAGATTTTTTAGAAGCTTTTATTTATCTCCGTTTGTCTGTCTGTCTGTCTATCTGGGTCAACTCTTGTGAGTCTATTTTGTGGTATTTAACATAAAACATATTTAAACTGTTTTTTTTGCGGTTATGTCTGAAAAATCAAGTCATACACCCTTTAGAAAACATAAAGTTCGATATTAATTACTTTATTTTGCACAAACTAGATAATAAAATAACAAAAATATCAATGATAAATATAGAAATTAATTGGGAGGGGAAGGTGGTTAAGAAAGAACAAAAAAAAAGTCATTACTTTATTTTAGTTTTAGATAAAACTAGCTTTAAGGGGGTTTTATCCCCCAATTCCGAAAAAAATGTCCTTACCTTATACAATTTCTAATATTTTAGCTTAAGTGAAAGAGGCTCTGGTGGGTTTTAACCCTCCAAATCCCCCTTTATATACGTCACTGAAAAATATAACACATTTTCTGACAAATAAATATTCGGACACACTTGAATCTTATAATTTAAATCGAACATTAATAAGAGGTAATATCAGCTTTTGCGGCAATAGCAACTTGTATGCGTTTTGGCGTGAAATCTACTAAAGTTTTGCAATATTCGGGAGTCCCAAATTTCTGTGACTTTTTCCTATAATGCCAGAACTGTACGTTGAGTATCGTTAGAAGAAGTCTTCTTCATCTGATGTCATAAAGTCTTAATGACATTCTCAATGGACACGATAAAACTTTTAAATTATGGTCTCCAAACCATATTCTTATTGTTTTCGCAGTGTGGCAGGGCGCACCCTTGAAATATGAAATTGTCATTTCCAAAAGTTTTGTTCTGCTGTTGGAATCAAGCTTCGCGATAAAATGTATTGGTACTTTTCTGCATTAACAGTACCATCTGTTCGAGTATCTCTCACATTAAAAATTTATTCTTAAAACATTATTTCTAAATACTTCGCTTCGCATAAAAACTAGAACCCGCAGTTGGCTCATTTTAATATGATTGGCTACTTCAAGGCCACGCGAACCTGTCAACCAATGCTAGAGCGGGCGTCATCCCTTGATCGGTGCCTCTCGGCATTTTAGGTGAAGAAAACGTTTTAGTGGCAATTATGCACTCATTTAGACCGCGTGTCATTTTTATTCGCTAAATCTACACTCTCACTTTCTCTCGCCAATATGGTCCAAAAATTGATTTAACTCAATATACTCTCAAAATGAACCTCTAAAAAGTTTGTAGTCGTATTACTTTGTGATGAATGTACCTAATATCCCGTTTTTACTTTAAAACATTAAAGTAGGAATAAGTTTGAAATAGTAACGGAAGTTTTATTTCATCATCATCGAAAGAGTGAACCAGCGCTAAAGTTAAAAATAAATGTAGGTGGAAACGCACATCCCCCCACATAAGTGGTCCTTCGTACGCCGAATAAAATTTGGACATTTTGCACTACTAAAAGTTTAGTTTTGGTGTAAAATAATAATCTTGGAATAAACGTTTGCCGTCGGAAAATATCTGGGCGAGAGACTACTAAAATCACGTATAAAATCTGTGTGTACGCATTTGTAAATAAATTGTGAAGCACAGACTGTTATCAAGTTAACCTATTCATTGTTTTATGGAAGCAGATATAAACGTATGTACAGAGTGTCTGTTTGGATATGGATACATTGGAGATTCCCAAGTAGCCAGAAATTTGGTGAGACCGTTTTAATTTATTATTTTTTGAACTGTTGCTGCGTTTATCAAGATAGTTGTTTAAAGAAAAAAGTAAAAGACTCTTTGTTTGAAAAAAGACTTTTCTCGATACTAATTATTTTTTGCACTTTAAGCGTTGTATAAAAGAAGTTGTATATAATATTTTAAGCATTAGGTTAATTGTTGTTTATTGTTACGATATATAGAGTAATAATTTGAGTAAAATGGCAGACTTACAAACACTTATTAAAAATAGAACATCTCTTAAATCTAAATTAACTAGAACTAGTACCTGGTTAGACGCAAATTATAATTTAGAAATTAGTGTAAATGTATTTAAATCTCGCATGGAAAAATAAGTTCAAGATTTTAGTAGCTATGAAACGGTTCAAAGTGCTATAGAGGATATTGATGAAAATCAATTAGGAGACAGAGATCCTATTGAATCTATCTATTTTAATACTTTGGCCAAATTTAAAGACAGGCTGGATTTTTTGACTTCACAGCCTCTGCCACAGATGGGATCGCATGCCGGATCAAACATTGGTACCTCGTTCTTCTCCTCAGGAGCAAAAATTCCCGATTTAAAAATACCCATGTTTAAAGGTGATTTTTCGCAGTGGTCTAGTTTTTATGATATTTTCAACACTCTTATTGTAAAAAACCCTAACCTATCAAATGTGCAGCGATTAATGCACCTAAAAGGTTACCTATCAGGCGAACCTCTAAATTTAATTAGTAACCTTCAATTAACTGGGCCTAATTTTGACATTGCTCTGAAAACATTATTAGAAAGGTACAATAACAATTTAATAACAATAAACTGTCACATTAAGACCCTGTTGGAGATTCCCTCTCTTGTTAAACTTAACTCAAAAACCCTAAGAGAATTTGTAACTACAATAAAACAAAATGTTGAAGCTCTTAAGAATTTGAAGGTACCAGTTGAACACTGGGATCTACTCTTAATTTATATTTACTCTCAAAAATTAGATTTCAATACGCGCAAGGCATATGAATTGGAAAAAAATCGGTCCGTATTGCCAACTCTCGAAAGTTTTTTGGTATTCTTGGAAAATAGGTGCGTCGCTCTGGAATGTCTCAATTTTGATACGAATAACCACGAAAAACCTTACGAAAAAGGTAAAGTTAAGGCTGTACATCATGTTACTGCAGAATCCCCTAAAAATCAACCCTTTAAACCCCTTAATAAAAACGAAAAAAAATGTTTGTTTTGCGGATACACTAATCACTCTCTGTATAACTGTTTAAAATATAAACAGCTCTCTTTTTATGATAGAAAGCAATTTGTCATTAATAACAAATTATGTTTTAATTGTTTGGGCAATAAGCACTCTTCGGATAATTGTAATTCCGAATATAATTGTATGGTCTGTAAGAAAAGACATCACACTCTCCTTCATCATGATAATTCCTCCCAAATAAATAGTAGTTCTCAAAATACTATCTCTTATAATAACTCGAATGTCTCCCGAAATATTTCACAAGAAAATATCCCTCGCAATCACACGAGAAATCACACAACCTCGATGACGGTTGCGAATCAAACAAATCAAGTTTCCTCTAAGGAACCCCCTTTGAATACCCCCACACCCCTAAGTGAAGACTATGGCCAGTCTCCCCGTTCTAGTGAACAAGACGGCTATGGTTCAACCCGTACGATACAGTCACTTCATCTTACACAAAAAAATGATGTGCAGGTGTTGCTGGCTACTGCTATAGTAGGCCTACGCGCTAAAAATGGCAAACAAATTTTTGCTAAATGCCTTCTAGACTGCGGAAGTCAAAGTTCGCTGGTAACTTCTGAGCTAGTAAATAAATTGGGATATAAACCATATTTTAGTCCTGTATATATTTCAGGAATCGCAAATAGTAGTAACACTCTCGCAAATAAAATGATAGATATCACATTAAACGCAAGAAGTAACCCCGCTAAAAGATTTATAGTATCTTGTTCTGTATTAGAAACAATTACTTGTCCCCTCCCGCAGACATTCGTTGACCCTAAAAAATTAAATTTGCCCGCTAACATAGAGTTAGCAGACCCACATTTTTCTGAGATTTCGAAAATAGATTTATTGCTCGGAGCGGATATATTTTTTGAGTTGATAACTCCAGGAACATTCCAATTAGGTGAAGGCTTACCTACTCTTTTTAACACTTACCTGGGATATGTAATAGCTGGAAAAAATGTCTCTAGAACTGCCAAATCCATTTCTAATATTCCTCAAAAAATTTCTTGCTTAACCCAAGTGTCAAAACCCCCGCTCTCTCGCATAGAAGAATTAATTGAAAAATTTTGGAAGATAGAAGAGGTCGAAAGTTCGAGCCTCTCGTCCCCTCTCGACATACAGTGTGAAAACATTTTTAAAAATACCACTAAAAGTTTAAAAAATGGCAAGTTTCAGGTGGATTGGCCATTTATTGAGCCAGAGGCGTATCTCAAACTAGGAGATTCGTTTAGACAGGCCAGAAATAGATATTTTTCACTCGAGAAAAAATTCGCTAGTAATAAACCCTTGTTTTTAGAGTATAAAAAATTTATTGATGATTACGTAGAAAAAGGATACGCGCAAAAAATTCCCTTAAATTTAACCAACGCTCGGGCGGAAAGTAAATATTTTTTGCCACACCACTGCGTCATACGCGAAGATAATAAGTCCACAAAACTTCGAGTTGTTCTTGACGCTAGTATGAAGACTAGTACAGGTGTTTCTTTAAATGACATTCTCTTAAAAGGATATTCCGTGCAGCCGGAACTATTCGATATTTTGTTGAGATTCCGAACTTATAAATTTGTATTGATTAGTGACATACAGAAAATGTTTCTACAAATAGAAATAAATCCCGAATTAAGATTTTTACAGAATATTCTCTGGAGGGACAGCCCCTCGGAAGATTTGCAATGTCTAGAATTGTCCACAGTATTTTTTGGAAACAAAAGTTCTCCTTTTTTAGCTACCAGGTGTTTAGCCGAATTAGTATCAGGAAAAAAAGAGATTTATGCCCTAGCCTCTCAAGCACTCACACAGCAGTGTTTCATGGATGATTGCCTTTCAGGGGCGGACTCAGAAGCCGATTTGTACAAATTGAAATTCGAACTTACCTCTCTGCTAAGCGAAGCAGGATTTTCTTTACATAAATGGTGTTCCAATTTTGAACCCATTTTATCCACCCCTTCGGATTTCGACCAAATGTCTAATTACACCCAACCTGAAAGCTATGATATAAAAGAAGAAAATTGTTCAAATAAAGTTCTCGGCCTTAAGTGGAATCCTGTTAGTGACAAGCTTTATATTTTTTACCCAAACATTGAAGTCACCCCAGAGTCCTTTACTAAAAGAGAGGTATTGTCTATAATAAGTTCACTGTATGACCCTCTTGGAGTAATTGCCCCCGTAATTATTATAGCAAAGCTCATAATGCAAGAAATTTGGAGTTCTAAAATGAACTGGGATGATCCCTTAGGTGACAATTTACTGTCGGAATGGCTTAAATTCTTAAAACATTTACCCTCTATAAATAATCTCCAAATTCATCGATATTTATTTTCTCACGAATTTCTAGTTAACAATGAAATTTCAAACAATATAGAAAAAATTGAACTTCACGGTTTTTCTGACAGTAGTTCCAAGGCATATGGTTGCTGTTTATATCTAAGAGTTATTTATAAAAATAAACAGGTCACTTGCAGATTAATCTGTTCAAAAACTCGCGTAGCCCCTATAAAGAAAAATCACTCAATCGCTAGATTAGAATTGTGTGGTTGCCTCTTATTGTCCAAATTAACTCAACGCGTAGTCAATATATTTCAAAACCGCATTCAAATAGATAGTGTTAATCTTTGGTGTGATTCACAAGTAGCTTTGTACTGGATGAAGTCACATCCCTCACGTTGGACAGTTTTTGTAGCAAATAGAGTTTTAGAAATACAAAAACTAACCTCAACCTACACATGGCGCTATATACCCACAGATAAAAACCCAGCAGATTGCCTAAGCCGAGGTCTTATGCCAAATAAAATTGAGAATTATAATCTCTGGTGGTACGGCCCGGATAATCTCTATGATCCTTGTGTAAATTTTCTCCCCTTTGAAAATTTCTCTAACAATGAAAAAATTGAGATTCCCGAAGAAAAGAAAATTGCTACAAAAGTTTCCCTTGTAAATACCACTAACGAATTTTGGAACAATCTCTTTTCTAAATTTTCAAACTTCACCAAGCTACAAAGAGTAGTTGCCTATATGTTACGTTTTGCTCATATTCTGGTAAATACTTTAAATTCAGATCTCCCCAAAAATAATATAAAAAATCGAACTTTAAAGAAGATAGAGTTAATTACCCCGCTAAAAACTTTTGAGTTAAAACAAGCCGAAAAAATTATAATAAAACAAATTCAAAATGCGAACTTTTCGAAAGAAATTTTAGAGCTGAAATCTAATAAACCCCTAACAAATAAGTCGTTACTTTTTCTTAGTCCCTTTGTAGATACAGAGGGTATACTCCGTGTGGGGGGGCGCTTGGTAAATGCCAAGATTTCGTACGATCAAAGGCATCCGGTCCTTTTACCCTCAAAGAACCCCATAGTTACCCTACTCATGCGCAAAGAACATATCTCTTTGCTGCATGCAGGACCCCAAACAGTGCTTGCAAACTTTAGAACTAGATTCTGGCCATTAGGTGGCCTTAGAGCAATTAAACGCATTATAAGATCTTGCGTGGATTGCTTAAGATTTAAAGCCAAGTCTGCACAACAATTAATGGGAAATCTCCCCATTGATCGTGTGACACCCGCCAAAGTGTTCTCAAGGGTCGGCTGTGACTTTGGCGGTCCCCTTTTTATTCGCTCCTCAAGGCTCAAAAAAGCTCCAATCCAAAAATGTTATATGGCGGTTTTTGTCTGTTTGATTTCAAAGGCTGTGCATATCGAACTGGTCAGTAGCCTTTCTACAGAGGCTTTTGTTCTATGTCTCCGAAGGTTTATTAGCAGAAGAGGATCCCCGGAAATAATATATAGCGATAATGCCACAAATTTTGTAGGTTCGAAAAATCAATTGCACGACTTATATACATTTTTTCAAAATAAAAAAAATTCCCGAGATGTCGAAGAATTTTTGTCTACAAAAATGATTCAGTGGAAGTTTATTCCACCCCGAAGTCCCCATTGGGGGGGTCTGTGGGAAGCCGCTATCAAAAGCGCTAAGCATCACCTTGTTAGGATTGTTGGAAATGCAACACTGACATTTGAGGAATTGAGTACAGTTTTAATTCAGATTGAAGCCATACTCAATTCTAGGCCATTAGTACCTATTAGCGATGACCCCTCGGACTTAAATTTTTTAACTCCTGGTCATTTCTTGATCGGTCAAGAATTAATTCCCTTACCAGCGCGTGATTTATATGAAATCCCCCTAAATAAACTCAGTGTTTGGCAACATTGTGTTAAATTACAACAGGATTTTTGGAAAACATGGTCTATCGACTATTTAACAAGGCTGCAAAATCGTCCTAAATGGTTACAGCCTGCAGAGAATCTTAAAATAAATGAATTGGTTCTCTTAAAGGAAGACAATGTGCCCCCTCTCAACTGGCGTAGAGGTCGAATTACTGAAATTATTCCTGGTTCTGATGGAAAGGTTCGGATGGTAAAGGTTTTGACTAGAGATGGAATCTTTAGCAGGTCTATTGCTAAAATATGTCCACTCCCTAAGGAAGTTTAGA
The DNA here is from genome assembly GCA_030620095.1 of Kuschelorhynchus macadamiae. Taxonomy (NCBI): domain Eukaryota; kingdom Metazoa; phylum Arthropoda; class Insecta; order Coleoptera; family Curculionidae; genus Kuschelorhynchus; species Kuschelorhynchus macadamiae. Next base: position 139,791 of record JAUTXW010000776.1, on the reverse strand, counting down.
ATTACGAAATTATATTCTTTTTTCTTTCCTAAATTTTTTTTTTCTTTTCTAAAGCTGATGCTTTATTCGGGGGGGAGTATGTTCGAGTATCTCTCACATTAAAAATTTATTCTTAAAACATTATTTCTAAATACTTCGCTTCGCATAAAAACTAGAACCCGCAGTTGGCTCATTTTAATATGATTGGCTACTTCAAGGCCACGCGAACCTGTCAACCAATGCTAGAGCGGGCGTCATCCCTTGATCGGTGCCTCTCGGCATTTTAGGTGAAGAAAACGTTTTAGTGGCAATTATGCACTCATTTAGACCGCGTGTCATTTTTATTCGCTAAATCTACACTCTCACTTTCTCTCGCCAATATGGTCCAAAAATTGATTTAACTCAATATACTCTCAAAATGAACCTCTAAAAAGTTTGTAGTCGTATTACTTTGTGATGAATGTACCTAATATCCCGTTTTTACTTTAAAACATTAAAGTAGGAATAAGTTTGAAATAGTAACGGAAGTTTTATTTCATCATCATCGAAAGAGTGAACCAGCGCTAAAGTTAAAAATAAATGTAGGTGGAAACGCACATCCCCCCACACCATCAATGAACTCATATTTACCAACTCCTTTACTACTCATACATCCCCACACCATAACCCCCTGGGGAAATTACTGTACGCTTTAGACAGTCTTTATGAAATGCTTTTGATTTTGTACGAAACGCTTTTTTCGAAAATCACCTACGCGGGCATCAAATTTCGACTCCTGGCTGAAGATATTTTTATTTCACATTTTGTTTCGATTTTGCCCAATCCAGATGTGTTTTCTTTTGAATAGTTCTTAATAACGGTTTATCTTTGGCCGTTAAAGAAATTAGATAAGAGATCATAATTATTCTTTATGTTTAACCATGAAAAATTACAAATTTGTCTTATAAAAATTGTAACCAGACTTATGCAACCATACTTTATAGCATACCCTGGAGATATTAATTTTGGCTCGTGATTATTTTGGGCTTGTATTTCTGCCTTCAGTAACTTCTGCAAATTTTGACTAGAACACGACGTTCTCTATCAGTGATTCTACGATTAACACTATCTGTCTCTAAATATTTTTTAATAATACCCCTGACTTTTAATTTCGCAATATTTAAGTCATTTGAAATGTTTTGCATATATTTACCTCTACAATACAGAGATATTATAATGTTTCGCACTTTTTACTTCCTTCGTAAAAGGAAAGTATTGTAATCTTTACGTTTCAAGGTCCTTAGAAAAATTGTTTTCTCAATTCCGTCGGTCTGTCTGTCGGTTTGTCTCTCTGTCAGTTCACGGCATAGATTAAAAACTATCTATTCGATTGACATCAAAATTTGGTCAAAAATTAAGGCTGATATGGGAATAACCTGGTAATATTTTGGTAAAAATCCAATATGCTAAAACAAAATGGCGGCCTAGTGAAATGCTAAAAAAATATTACTAAAAAACTACTTATCTAATTTGACTCAAATGCACAAATATCAAGTATTATGTAGAAATCAACTGGCAAAATTGTGGAACCAATCCAAGATGGCGGAACAAAAAGGACACCCCAAAATACAATAAATTAAAATGAACTTATTTTAGGTACACATATTTTCTCACGTTTTTTTTATAATTAAAAATAACAAATAACACCTGTAAATTGACATTCATTGGCATTCTGTCAGAGATTAGCCATTCTGGTTATATTTGTGATACTATACATAAGAAATATTCTGCATTTCGTTTTTTATTTTTAGATTTGCTGAAGACGGGGGTAGACTTTTCCCCGAAACGTCTAGAAAACGATATTTTTCAGTGTCGTTCCTCAGGTACCTTCACAGTGGACCCAGAACTTAAGACTGCCTATTGAACTTATCAGGTAACTATTTTGTTTTTATATTAAGATTCTGATTATGGCGAAAAACCCAAAAAATGGCGGCTCAGTAAAATATTTAAAAATTCAGCCCGAAAAACTATAATGGACTGTTTTCAAATTGTGTGCCATAAATAATTGTGGTTTACAGATGAATTAGTAAAACTGTGATACTAATTCAAGATGGCGGAACAAAATGGCGGTTAAATATAATATTTTTTGTAATTGTGAAAGAATCACTTGTCACTTTCTGAGGTTTTACATGTCTTCACGTTTTAGCGTCCATAGAGGCCAAAAAAATATGTTTTATCAATTCCGTCGGTCCGCTTGTTTGTTTGACTGTTTAATCGAATATGCCGGAATAAGATGGCGGACTAGGAACACTTTAACACAGTTATTACTGAAAAAATTACATATCCAATATAAGTCACAGTTTGCACAAAAGTCAAGTGATATATTAAAATGAACTGGTAACATTTTGATATGAATATAAGATAGCAAAACAAAATGACGGCCTAATAAAATATTTATAAAACCGCCTGATTTCAATAAAAATCAACGTAAAAAAGTCTTTTTTTCAATTTACTTTTAATTTTGCAAAAAAATTAAATGTAATATAGGGATAAAGTGGTTCGAATTCTACATGATTTAACAAAATGGCAGTATGTGTTAATGTAAAAAATTCGTATTAAATTTATTTTAAATTGTGCCCACAAAATCAAGTGTGGCATAATTGTGCCCACAAAATCAAGTGTGGCATAGATAGAAACTGGTAAAATATTTGTAGAAATGTTGGAATAAAATGGCGCCGAACAAAAATTTTTGAAAAGAAAGTGTTACTAAATAACTATGTACTGAACTAAACTGGATCACACTTCACTATTTTTTTTAAAAGGAAAGATTCATAACGAAGGAAGTTCCGGGTAAAGAAAATGTACCGATTTTGTATTCATTTTAACACCATGCGCCATGTTCTTGGCGTAGTAATAAAACGGTCAGCTGTATCCGAACTTACAGAAAAATCTACACCGAACCTCCCACCTTCCTCCACACCGAAAAAACTCTCCAATTTCTCCAAAGGGCACTATAATATCTTCTGACAAAGAGGCCATTGCTGCCTGCAAAGCAGATGTCTTGTTGAGCGACAACTGCTATAGTCTTTCCAAGAAAGCTCCTACTGACCAAGAACCTATTTTTGATCCAATGTCTCCCCCAACAGTGAAGCTTACGCGAACCGAAAAAAGTTCTGATAACCGTTTCCTCATGTCTAGACTAAGAGAACCAGCCATTTTAAAGGCCTTCAAGTTATATCTCGCCTTCCTGCACGACCAACCTGCGCCAATTCACTTTGAAGGGTTTACAAATACAAGCACCAGGCTGTTTTTGGCTTCTGAAGGCATTCCTATAGATTATAGAACCCTACATAAGATATATTTCGATTTTCATGCTGCTTACGGATTTAACGCAGCAGAAGTGGAAGCGGATCTTGCAGCCTATGGATCATACATATCTTCGGAGAGATCGATTCATCTTCCAGTACCAGAGAATGCCATAAAAATTATTTTACCAGCAATTCTCCCAAAAAAAATTTTTAGAAAACACGACGTGTCCTGAGGAACTAGATTCCTCAAAACTTCCTGTTGTTACTAGTCTTAATATGGTTCTAATTAATATTGCTTCTCTAAGAAATAAAACTGACGAGTTGTACCTATTTCTGGAAGAATTGGAGTTCCCCCAACTTGTTGCAATTACTGAGCACTGGCTGAATCTAAACGAACCCTTTTATATTGAGAGGTATACCACAGTAGCTAGATATGACAGAAAAAACTCAGCTCATGGGGGAACACTGATTCTATCCCTAAATGGAGATTTCATGTCGGTATCTAAATATGATCATTTGTTAGCGGATAGCTCTTTTGAATTCTCTATAGTATATAATCAAAACCTTGATCTTTATGTAATTTGTATTTATAGATCACCAAACTCTGATGTACAATCATTTTTAAATAGCCTGGTAAGTTTGCTAGACAGCCTACCGATTAAAGGTAAAAAAATTCTATGCGGGGACTTTAATATTGACTATGCTACTGTTTGTGCCATCCAGAAATATCTAATTTCTATATTCGACTCTTTCGGTCTTTCAATGCATGTATCCTCGCCAACTAGAATTTCAAAAAACTCTTCTTCTATCATCGATTACATGGCGTCTGATTTTTCTCCATCAGAGGTGCAATCACAGGTCTATAACTCAGGTCTTTCCGATCACGAGGCGGTAATTTCCAGGTTTAGTTTACCTATTAGGTCCTTACCAAGATCTCGCCATCGGGGCAGAATTTTCTCGGCCGCAAATTTCTCAGTATTTCATAATATTTGCTTTAACACCAATTGGAATTTTGAATCTGATAATGTCAACACAAACTTCAGAACTTTTTTAAATAAAACTTTAAGTGCTTTTATCAAGGCCTTTCCGCTTAAGAATATCAAACCTAAGCGGCATAAACCGTGGACCACGAAAGGAATACGAATTTCTGCTAAAAATATGCGCTCGCTCTCATATATAAAAAAATTCACCGACTCCTTTCTTATTCTCGACTATATCTCTAATTATAGGAGGATCTACACTACTCTTATTAAGTCAGCAAAAAAAATACACTACCGAAAACGTCTAACAAACTCTAATAACGTTTCAAAAGAAACCTGGTCCATCATCAATAACCTCAGAAACAAATCAAACCCTGTGACTCAGATCTTGCCAGGGGCAAATGATCTAAATGATTATTTTATTAATGTAAGCAAAAATGTTACCTCTAGTATCTCGCCAAGTTTGGACCCTCTTTCGTTTCTCCCTCTTTCAAAAAATTTAGCTGATAGCTTTTTCTTAAGTCCCTTTAGAAACATTGAACTATTGAAAATCTTCGTGTAGCACTGATGGCCTATCAATTAGAATATTCCTGAACTTGCCACTCCCAGTCATAGAGGCCCTTACAACATTAATAAATGAGTCCTTTATAAAAGGTGTATTCCCTGATTGCCTTAAAACAGCTATAATTATTCCACTTCATAAAGGCGGCAAAAAAACTAACTCTTGCATTTATCGCCCAATTGCACTACTACCAGTGCTATCAAAAATCATCGAAAGGCTACTGAAGAACCGTCTTATGCCATTTCTCCTGAAACATCAGATAATATCCCCGGAGCAGTTCGGATTTCTACCCAACAAGTGCACCAGTGACGCCATGTTCACGTTGCTTAGAGGCGTCTACTTATCTCTCAATAACAACCACCCAACTGCCTCAGTTTTTTGTGACTATGCGAAAGCCTTTGATTGTGTTAGTCATGAAATTCTGATAAACAAACTACATTTTTATGGAATTCGTGGTACTTCTTTAAATTGGTTCAAATCTTATCTTGGAAAAAGGCAACAACTTGTAAGGGCTAATGGTTCCGATTCTGATTGTAAGTTGATTACAAGTGGAGTCCCTCAAGGTTCAGTCTTGGGACCTATTCTTTTTTTGTTATACATTAATGATATCACGAACCTTAAAATTAATGGAAGAATCTCCCTTTTTGCTGATGACACAAGCATAACATGGAGTGATTTTGATACAACGTCTTTACACTCTAGTATCTCCAAAGACTTGGTTATAATTAAGGCTTGGTCCGATTCCAATATGCTTTGTTTTAACGTCGATAAAACGGTGGCGTTATCTTATAAGGGAACTTTACAACCACTTCAGGTACATAACAGCAATATTGAATACGTAGAGTCGGTTAAATTCCTGGGTTTAAATATAAATAGCAACCTAAAATGGTCTAATCATATTGACACCTTAACTAAAAAACTTTCTACCGCCTGCTTCGCCATTCGATCAGTTTCAAAAGAACTAGACGTTCCTTCTGCCAGACTTACTTATTTCTCTTTATTTGAATCCCACCTCCGCTATGGCCTTCCCTTTTGGGGCTGCTGTACCACCGAGCAATTTCGTAGTATTTTTATGCTTCAAAAGAGAGCCATTCGTTATTTGTTTGGTCTAAATAATAGAGCTCACTGCCAATACTATTTCAAAAAACATGAAATATTAACACTTCCTGCATTATTTATTTTGGAAACGGTATGTTTGCTGAGAAAACATATAAACACCCTCCCAGAAAGGCCACAACATGTATACCCTACCAGAAACTCTAGGCATGATATTTATCTTCCCATTCCTTCCACAGAATTAATAAAAAAATCAATTATTTACAACGCCATAAAACTTTACAACAATCTGCCAGTACATTTAAAATCTATCCCTATGCTTGCACAATTTCGAAAAAACACCAAAGCATACCTCATTGAGAGACCATTTTACAGCGTTAATGATTTTTTTTTTCAGTGAGTAAGTCTCTTTAAATTGTCACTAAACTCGCTTGTTTACTTAAATCTTTTGTGAGTCATGTCCTAACTCATAGCATAGAATTTTGTAAATCATTATATAGGGAAAAGAACTGTCGAACATTCACTTAAAACTTAATTATTTTTGTTAGGTATTGGATTAAAAACAATTTAATTCTTTTTGTATACTACATTCTACACTAGTTCAATATACCTTCTGTTTAACATCACAATTATTTGTATAACTATAATAACATAGAGTTTAAGGTCGCATAGTTGCAATTTTGATTTCAATGTCATCGAAATTATTCACCTCGTACATGTGTGTTTGTTTACTTTTATAAGGTTATCATGATTCATTTACTGTTTGCAATGTTATGCTATATTCTAACGTGTGTTTTACGATTTGGTAAATTGATAATTTACATTTAAAAAAAAAAAGCACTGACCTGTCGAAATTATTTTCGATTAATGTTTTGATATGTCTTATTTTTAGGTATATTTTGCTTTGTCCATAAAATTGTAGAATTTTTCTGCGGCAATAAAGCATACTTTTGTTTGTTTGTTTGTTCTTATGATGTTATAGAAAAACATAATTGCCAACTGTAGACCCACGCACACCAGATTTATCAATAAGTGCGTGCATAATATTGATATTAATGTCAATAAAGATTAGCGTTCGAATATTTATTTTTCAGCAAATTTGTTTCGTTTTTGGTATTTTGTTATCTAGTTTATCCGAAGTAAAATAACTATTCCTTATGATCGGACTTTATGCAGTGGCGGCTATTCAGGTGAAGTGCAACTTCACCAGGAAAAATAAACAAGCAAATATCTAACTATATTTATTATATATCTCTTAAAATTTAAGTTTTTACATTCATTAATTGACCTAATTGGCAAAAAACCAACTGTACATCTCGAATAAATATTTTACTTTACCGTTGGCGGCATGTCTTTTTAAAACTTTCAATCGAAACTTTATTATAACAACTATAACAGTGGCGCAAACCGCTTCGACTTTGCTGGAGGTGTTATGTTTAGTCTACGATTTTCCTACTACGTTGCCATGACAACGCGTACTCGATGACGTCGAGCGCATAGAAGAATAATGTTAACCAGCGCCATACAACGCTCTCGGTGAATTGCTAACGCAGTACACTACACCCACGTGTCGTTCAGTTTGGGGTGGTTGTTTACAACCGGTTAGTTCCTTTGCAGTTTGCTTGACTGTTTTGCCTTATATTTATTTATGGTGTTGTTACAACTTTATTTGGTGTCGGGTTTATTAATTTACATTACTGATGAATCCGATCACGGATGTGGTTTGCATTTTGTAGGAAACTCCATTTAATTGATGAAAGGAACAAGATCAAAGTTTTAATCGTCATCCTGGTTTTCGGCGTACAAATGGTTATGTAGTAGTCAAATATGACAAAAATTGTTTTGCTGGCCTTGTTTACTAGTTTCCAATAAATATTCAGTGTGGAATAAGGAAGGATTTGCAGGTATGTTAAATATATGAAGGTCTTTACATAAACATGAAGACTCGGCGGAGCATTTAAAATGCGAATTAATGCTAAAAACATTTGTAAAAAATCAAAGCACTATAGCTGACACTTTAAAAGAAAATGCTAAACTATATAAAATACATTTTAACGAAAACGTCCGATTAAATAGACTATTTATGTGCTTGGTAATTGACGCAGTTTTGTACCTTACAAAACAAGAGTTAGTTTTTATAACGAGAAGTTCCCAAGAACTAAAAGATCATAACGAAAAAAATAAAAATGTTTTTACTGGTGACCGGAAAACTATTCAAAACGAAATAATTGAATGCATTTCTGATTATTTAAATAATCACGTAAAAAATAAAATAATGAACACACAGTATTTTTCTGTGCAAGTGGATGGCACTACTGATATTACGCAAACCTCCCAGTGCTCCGTAATTTTAAGATACGTTAATTCAGAAGTTTCAGTACTCGAGAGATTCTTAGGATTTTATAATGTCAGCTCCGATAGAATGTCGGAGAATTTATATATGGATCAATTTTTTCAATAAATTAATAGAGCAATGTTACGATGGCGCAAGTGTGATGTCTGGCCATCTAAATGGCCTTCAAAAAAAAAAGAAAAAGCGCCGCAGGCTGTATTTATCCATTGTGTTTGCTATGAAGGCTAGCAAAAATGATTTAATATGCAAAATTTAGGTTAGTCGTAAAGAAATATTCTACCCCATTCACATAAAAAAATTTCTAGAAAAGACTTATTGCGATATTTTCTTGCTTTATTTACACTTCACTTACTTACATAAAGTCAGTGGCGAGCCGGCGAACATATAGTTGTTAGGGGTCGTATACTAATTAATACTAATCCCGTCGACTTGTTTGGAACAGATATGTATGGGTTTCCGATGACAATAGAGTATTTCATGGACCAAAAAAGTTAGAAACTATTAATAACAACAAAAAGACATTCGTTGAAAAACTTAAATTAGATACTCGTTCCGTTCGACCAGCCGTTTATATCCATAAAACGTAATAAAACAAACTGTTTCCTATAGAAGAAACTCATAATTATGCTCTGTACTTTTCGTATTGCAGTTACGGGAATTTCATCGTACTTGTCCGACGTTTCGAGGCGAAGAGAAAAGTAATCTGAAGGGGAAAGTGTAAAGAATAAGTTTTACGTTTGGCACTTTAATAAAAAGAGCACGTCTCTTAGATACATTAGTCTCAGAGGAGTGTGAAGAATAATAGCGCCTTCATCTGATAAAATTTACAGAAGATCTGAAAAAAAAGCGCGATTGTTCTCTTGGGATCTTGCCTTATAAAACTGAAGCCTAAATATTTAATGGATTGATTTCCCGGTCTTTACTGATCGTGAACCGTAAAACTTTATCAAGTTTATGACGTTGGATGTGCTTTGTGCTTTATTATTTTTCATATTTTTAAAAAGTTACCGTCAAGGTTTTTTTTAGGCTCCAATGACATACACTCTTAAAGTTAAATTTTTTATGACAAGAAATATTATTTGGTTTTTTAAAGCGATCCCTTCAGATATTAGGTGAAAAACTAAACAGCCCCTTTGTTGTTTGTCCCGTAATTAAGCCTAATCAATTATTATCGAGGCTGACTAGTCATTTCTAGGGATGGCAACGATATATCGATATATCAAATATGTCGATATATTTCTTAATATATATCGATATTTGGTTGCGATATATCGGATACTATACCGATGTATTCACAAATATTTCGAAACGAAAACAAATGGAATAAATGTCGTGAATGGCATCATTTCCCGGAAAAGTAACTCGGGGGAAATTTCCATCGAAACGCCCAAGAAAATTCCTGAAATTTTCACTTATAATCTGCCTAGTGCTAGAATTATTACCGAATATTCTTTGGAGGTCACGAATTTTTTTCGAAAATTTACAGCAAAAATTCATTACATTTCATACAAGATGAAAAAAAAACATTTAAAGTGACGTTTTGGTAGTACATCAATCAATAGAGTACAATTAAATAGTAAAACATGTGTACAGGGTGGCCCACATAAGATGACCCACTACCTTATCTCAGAATCTGTACGAGATAGGGAAAAAAGTTTTATACAAAAGTTTCTTAGGTTTATCTAGATTTTTTAAATATTATATTTTTATATATATAGGGTGTATCATTTTGCGTTGACAGATGTCAACTTTGTTATTTTAAATGGAACACCCTGTATATTATTATGGATTTGAATAGCTCTCTTAGAGACGATTTCAACGATGTATTATAAGATGGGTCTACGAGGCACCGTTTCGGAGATATTTACGATCATCTTCAATTTTTGACATACTTTCAACTTGTTGTATCTCTGGTATTTATCAACTTTTTTGTTTCATTTTTGTGCAGGAAAAAACATAATTTTATGCTTTATTGGACGTGTAGGTAAAAATATTGAAATTGAAAAAAAATGTTACAGTGTTGTCACGTTTTGCGTACCATCAGTTTTCTCAAGATTTTTAGATACAACCCCTTATATTTTATAACGGATTTAGCATCGAAAGACGATTTCAACGATATATTATAACATAGGTTTACAAGTCACGGTTCCAGAGTTTTGGGGATTTTCTTTAGGAATCAATTTTAATATTAAACAATTTTTACTAAAACATAATATAAACTATTAAACGTGACATGACATGAACGAAGACAACAAAATTAATATTATATGCTAAAGAATATCTAAATTAGATTTTCTAATTGCTTTGAATAATTATTACCACGCCGTTTTTCAGATCAAACGTAAAACTCTCTAAAAATCAGTTAAATACATAATGTGTATTTTTGTTAAAATAGTGTGAATCTATTTAAAAATAGTTCTTTATGTTTCCTTCCCATATACTAAATAAGCCTTATCAATGTTATGATTAGCGATTACCGAAACAGACGGCCAAGGCGACTGTGTCGATGCCGCCGATGGTGCCGCAAAATGTCTTTGCTTACTAATCATTTTTGTTGTTTCGTTTTTATATAGAGCGTCTGAAAGTCAGTCGAGTAATAAACGTCATCAAGCTAAGTATTGGCTTCGTGTTTTTTCTCTCACAATTATTTACCAACCTTTCCACAACCCTATCAACAATTTTAAGTAGGCTGTGCTTCAAAACCATGGAAACAAACGAAATATTATTTGCATGAAATTTGACAGCTTGGTTGCATTTCTTGATTAAATTAGTAAATTTAAGAAATAATTATGTCGAACTACACTATTCAACAACGTTTAAATTTATATGAGTGCTTCATTAGAAACAATAAGAGTCCCGCACTAGCGTTAAGGGAGTATAGAAGACTGTATCCAAATAGCAGAATTCCAAGTAAGAAAATCTTCGTAAGAATTACACGAGATCTGGAAAATGGCGTTGTGATAAACATTAAAAGAAACCGGCCTAGGACAGTTCTTACAGAAGAAAATCAACTTGATGTTCTTTTATATTTTGAGGAAAGCAATGAAAATTCCCAAAGGGATGCCGCACGGGACATACCGCATATTAGCCGAGCAAGTATTCAGAGAACACTTAATATCAACGATTACCATCCTTTCAAATTCACTCCGGTACAAGAGCTATCCATAGCTGATTTTGACAACAGAGCTACTTTTTGCATGGATATGATGGACCGCCACTTTGATCAACCGGTTTTTGACAAAATTCTTTTCACTGACGAAGCAATTTTCAACACCGCGGGAATATTTAACCGAAAGAACTGCCACTACTGGTCAAGGCAAAATCAACATAAAATCAAAGCCATCAGAAAGCAGGGACATCAAAGTGTATATGTTTGGTGCGGAATAATAAAGGACCGAGTGATTGGGCCGGTTTTTTATGATAGGACTCTTAACGGACAGAGATACCACAGTTTGTTGCAAAATGAAATACAACCTCTTATTAATTAATTACCGGATGAAATTAAAGATGGTCTTGTATTTCAACAAGACAGTGCGCCGTACCATACCGTAAGACCTGTAATTGAATGGTTAAATGAAAGATTTCCAATGTGGATTGGCAGATTTGGGTCAATACCCTGGCCAGCTCGGAGTCCCGATTTAACTCCACTAGATTTTTTTTTATGGGGAAATATTAAAGACAAAGTGTATAAGAATAAAGTTAATAACGTAGACGATTTAAGGGGGAGAATAATGGAAGAGATCCATTTGATCAATGAGAGTGGAGCAGTTCGTAGGGCAATAAAAAAATTAGACATTATTTATACAACATGTATAGCACAGGAAGGTGGTTATATAGAAAATTTAATTTAAGTAATGTTTATTTTTTTGTCTTTGTTCTTGTTATGTCATGTTTAATTTATTTATTATTTATGTTATGTTTAGTAAAAATTGTTTAATATTAAAATTGATTCCTGAAGAAAATCCCCAAAACTCGGGAACCGTGACTTGTAAACATATGTTATAATATATCGTTGAAATCGTCTTTCGATGCTCTATTTAAATCCGTTATAAAATATAGGGGGTTGTATTTAAAAATCTTGAGAAAACTGATGGTACGCAAGACGTGACAACACTGTAACATTTTTTTTCAATTTCAATATTTTTACCTACACGTCCAATAAAGCATAAAATTATGTTTTTCCTGCACAAAAATGAAACAAAAAAGTTGGTAAATACCAGAGATACAACAAGTTGAAAGTATGTCAAAAATTGAAGATGATCGTAAATATCTCCGAAACGGTGCCTCGTAGACCCATCTTATAATACATCGTTGAAATCGTCTCTAAGAGAGCTATTCAAATCCATAATAATATACAGGGTGTTCCATTTAAAATAAGTTGACATCTGTCAACGCAAAATGACACACCCTGTATATATAAAAATACAATATTTAAAAAATTTGGATAAACCCAAGAAACTTTTGTATAAAACTTTTTTCCCTATCTCATACAGATTATGAGATAAGGTAGTGGGTCATCTTATGTGGGCCACCCTGTACAATAATAGTTATTTATACTATAAGGGATGTAAGTAACATTTACTAGTCGAGGAGGAGTTTGCGCCCGAGCGATAGCGAGGGCTGGCAAAAAAGTTTGACACTAGTTAATGTACTTACATCACATATAGTATATAACATTTTTCCCCCTCCCTGTATTGTATGTTTACAAGAAAATGCTGGATATATTTTTGGATTTTCATTATCATTACATTCGATAGCATTCTCATTAAATTATGAAGGTAGCCGTGATCCGTTGCCAGAGCAACATAAGCAGTTTTTATCAACAGCGTCAAGTTAACAATTCATAGCGAAAAGTTTGAAGAAGTCGAATTGTTTGATTCCGTATGGACAAAAGAATAGACATAGAAGAATCAGTCGGAAAAGTCGAAAAAAAGGTATAAAGCAGCATATAAATCCTTTAAGAATTGGTGCCAAAGCAAGACGGCTACTGCAGTCTCAGAAACCTTGTTTTTGGCGTATTTTCACGAAAAAAGTGCTATATTGAAGTCCCCATCAAGCTTATGGCGAGAGTATTCGATGTTGAAGTCCACCTTTTTTATAGAGGACAATATAGATCTTTCTAAGTATCCAAAACTTCGAGCATTTTTGAAAAGAAAAAATGATGATTATAGACCCAAAAAATTAAATGTGTTTAACAGGGAAGATGTGAATAAGTTCATGCTTGAAGCCCCCAACATAGTTATTGATGAAAATCGTAATGGATATGGGAGAAAATGTTGAGTGCTGAACTTCAAAATGTATACTGGACACTCTTTTAGAAGAACGTCGGCAACTTTATAAGCAAATACTGGAGTTGATGTATTAGCTATCAAGCGACATCGTAGATGGAAATCCGCTACTATTGCCGAGTTACATAGCTGAGAGCCTCATTAATAAAAAAAAGTAGAGAATAAAATTTTATACAATAAGACCCAGTCTCTTGCAGTGCTTCAACAGTGACAGAAACATCGAGAAGAAACGAGAAAATGTACCATTAATATTCATTTCAATTAATATCACCAGATTTTTGTCCGAATTTTTGTAATATGTTGATGAAATCAAAAATTAAAGCTACTTATAATAATTTTAGATTATTATTTCCCTAGGGATGTAAGTTGACTTACATCCTGTCGTTAAGGGCAACCAACGCCTTGTTGAGTAACTTTCACTTACGTCTGTCAAAGCAGTATCAAAATGGGTTGCTTACAAAACAGGGAGAGGGAAAATTTATTTCATCATTCCAAGCTAATTCAAAGCCACCAAAAATGATGGATCGTCCTATTAGGTCCTAAACTTTCCAAACATATAAATTATAAAGTGCCAAATTATAATTAAACGTTACAACTACCACCTTTAGTACAATAATATAATGACACATTTCAAGAAAGCTATATTTGTTTATAAATGCTGGATATATTTTTGGATTTTCATTATCATTACATTCGATAGCATTCTCATTAAATTATGAAGGCAGCCATGATCCGTTGCCAGAGCAACATAAGCAGTTTTTATTTTATCAACAGCGTCAAGTTAACAATTCATAGCGAAAAGTTTGAAGAAGTCGAATTGTTTGATTCTGTATGGACAAAATAGATGGTATGAAGCAGCATATAAATCCTTTAAGAATTGGTGCCAAAGCAAGACGGCTACTGCAGTCTCAGAAACCTTGTTTTTGGCGTATTTTCAAGAAAAAAGTGCTATATTGAAGTCCCCATCAAGCTTATGGCGAGAGTATTCGATGTTGAAGTCCACCTTTTTTATAGAGGACAATATAGATCTTTCTAAGTATCCAAAACTTCGAGCATTTTTGAAAAGAAAAAATGATGATTATAGACCCAAAAAATTAAATGTGTTTAACAGGGAAGATGTGAATAAGTTCATGCTTGAAGCCCCCGGTGATATATACTTATTGATGAAAATCGTAATGGATATGGGAGAAAATGTTGAGTGCTGAACTTCAAAATGTATACTGGACACTCTTTTAGAAGAACGTCGGCAACTTTATGAGCAAATACTGGAGTTGATGTATTAGCTATCAAGCGACATGGTGGATGGAAATCCGCTACTATTGCGGAGTTACATAGCTGAGAGCCTCAATAATAAAAAAAAAGAAGAGAATAAAATTTTATACAATAAGACCCAGTCTCTTGCAGTGCTTCAACAGTGACAGAAACATCGAGAAGAAACGAGAAAATGTGTTTCCAAATTTTGTTAATAATTTGAATAATTGTAATAATTGTACCATTAATATTCATTTCAATTAATATCACCAGATTTTTGTCCGGATTTTTGTAATATGTTGATGAAATCAAAAATTAAAGCTACTTATAATAATTTTAGATTATTATTTCCCTAGGGATGTAAGTTGACTTACATCCTGTCGTTAAGGGCAACCAACGCCTTGTTGAGTAACTTTCACTTACGTCTGTCAAAGCAGTATCAAAATGGGTTGCTTACAAAACAGGGAGAGGGAAAATTTATTTCATCATTCCAAGCTAATTCAAAGCCACCAAAAATGATGGATCGTCCTATTAGGTCCTAAACTTTCCAAACATATAAATTATAAAGGGCCAAATTATAATTAAACGTTACAACTACCACCTTTAGTACAATAATATAATGACACATTTCAAGAAAGCTAAAAGTAGTGGGAAATTATGTAAAATTCATGTTTTAGAACACTTATATCTACCGGTCTTCAGTTTTTTCCTCGCGCCGACTCTGCTCAAAAGCTCTAAACATTCTGAAAACATCCCAAATCTTGTTGCACATCTGAGAAAAAGGAAAAAGAACATTCTGTGATATAAAGACTTTGTTTGGCATCAAGAAGAGTGAAGATGTTAAAATAGTGGGGGTCAATCTGAACGCGACTTGTGACATTTTCTTGTAAATTTATTGCAAATCTTGTTTTTTGCCTAGTCTTAGCAAAAAGATAGAGAAACAAAGTTTTGTGTTATTTTGTCTATAGCCAAAACGGTGAACAACCCCGGCAAATGACGCAAATAATGTATGGCAGCGACGTTCGCGCATTAATCACTCGATAACAAATATATCGATATTTTTCTTGCGATATATCGCATATCTCAATACATAGTATCAATATATCAAATGATACGATATATCGAGATATTTTTTAAAATTGTCATCCCTAGTCATTTCCTATGATAGAAGATATAGTATCAACCATTGAAGCGACAATTAGAAGACTTCCAGCAGAAGAAGCCGACGTAATAAGGTATGAAACAGAGAAGATCATCAAAAATTCTAAGCCGCCTAAGTCGAATCTATCAGCTTATAAACGCATCTACCCTGAGAGTAAAGTAGGAGAATGTTCTAGAGACTACCTAAAATACATACCATTAATGTACTACTTCGATCTATCGTCAGTGCAATAGGATCACCCACTTACAAAATCGGCGAATACCTTAATAATTTTACGGCAAAATATATTAAAATACTAGAAACTCTACGTATTTTGTAGATAAATTAAAAGCATTCCAATTAGATCTAAAAGATATCTTAGTCAGTTTCGATGCAGAATCGTTATATACGAATGTGCCTCTAAATCATTCAATTTCGATAATAAATATCAGACTTATTTCACCTTAATAATATTGACAACTCACTTTTAGACCTGATTGAAGCATGTCTCACGTCAACGTATTTTTTTTTTCAAGGAAATTTTAATGAACAAACTTCAGGAGCATGAGATTTCCGTTGTCACCATATACCCAATCTCTTCCTGGAACATTTTGAGCAAAAAGCCCTACAGTCGTCTCTATTAAAGCTAAAATCGGGGTTCAGTATGTAGTGTTTCTTGATCATCTAACTCAACAACATCCTAATATAAAATTTACGTTGGAAATTGAATCAAGAGGTACGATTCCTTTTTTAGATATTCTTGTATAAAGGAAAGGCGATATAGAAAACGAACCCATACGAACAGGTACCTAAATGCAAATTCCCATCATCATCGGGTATAGAAGCAATCAGTTATTAACTATGTGGTTTATAGAGCCCTCGCGATTTGTAACCAAAATTCTTTACAATCGGAAACAGATAAATTGACTCAAGCTTTAAGAGGGATTATATGTTGAACTGACGATATTAGATGGTGGATTAGAAAATATAATAATTTTAACCTACGAAATAAGACAAATAAGTAGTTACCGATATGAAGTGTAGTTCTTCCATTTATACACGGCACCAAAGACAAGATTGCAAGGTTACTTCGCCGCACAGTGGTCAATAATTCGTTCGTAGGATACCATAACTTTTGATATCGAACATTCTTTAATATTTTTAATTCTATAACATGTAGCATATTAATTTGATGTATACATTATGTGAATAAACCAAAACTAAAACCTCGCACTCATTCCGTCTGTCAAAGTAATGATAAAGGAATACCAAATTGATAAAAAAGTAAAAGAACATTATTTACTCATATATGTTGAACATGATTATATTTTTAAGCCTTAGAATGTGATCATATAATTTTTTAACAATACAGGATACTAACTACCTAAAGTATACATAAATAAGAATATGCAGAAGAGTTTTGTACTTAATATTAATATACAGTGCGAAAAAAAAGTCTGGACTACCGTTAATATTTTCTTGTTTTTAAGATTTTATAAAAAAAAAGCCGAAATAGGTATACTGATTATATCGTGCATATTTTTGATATTTTTACATGGAAACAATCGTTTAGACAACAGTAGATTATGTTTTTATTGAAACTTAAAAAGTTGTATGTTTTGCATTTTTAATAATTTAGGTAAATTTCAATAAAAACGTAATCTGCAATACGATATTAGAGTTTATACTCTAAACGATCGTTTTCATGTAAATAACCATTGACAACTTAGGAAAAATTAATAATTTTGTTGTAATTGGCTGCTTCATTTATCTACACATAAATAAAAGTTTAGCTAGTGGCCATTTTTAATGGAATTGACAGATTGTCACTAAAATTTGGGAATTTTAGGATCATGCTTAGCTTAAAAAGACTTTTTGAAAGAGGGGTCACAAAACCAACATTACAATTAAAAAAAATATATCGATAACGTCATATATTTGACAGCTGTTATTAAAAAAACAAATGAATGTCACCAAAATGTGCGCGACATAAAAAATCAGTATACCAATTTCAGCATTTTTTATAAAATCCAAAAACAAGAAGATATTAAAGATAGGCCAGACTTTTTTCCGCACTGTATATTTATAATATAATAATATACGTATTATATATTTAATATAATAATAATTAATTTTAATAATATTTCTTGAACAATAATAAACAAAATTACACAGTTTTAATTTTTAATAATGAAAGAACATCTTTGGGTAGTGTAGATAACTTACGCTTTGGAAGCGGTCTTAATGTACTTATGAGAGGATCCGATGATATTAACAAAACATGAATCAAATCTTCATTGGTTTTTAGTCTTGAAATCTTGCGAGTATTGTGTTTTCGAAAAGTTCGGTACTCTTTATGTCTGGCCTCTAGAGCCTCCTCACTTAATTGGCCAATTGGGCATAGAATTGAGTCAATCACATCCGCACCATGTATTAGTATTTTATGTACCGAGGCGGGCATCGGATACCAGTCATATAAAGAAACATATACTTTCGCGGTATCTAGAGTATATGCTTTAAATTTTTCAACATCTATGTCATAACCGGAACATATTGTGTCGAGTATTATTGAAAAACGTTTAGTCAGGTCTTCATCAACCCCTGTTATCTGAGAAGTTTTAACAGGATTCGAAAAAAAACGTCTTGACGTGTTTCCGTCATTAGAAGTGCCTTTACCTTGCTTAACCACATCTATTAGCATTCCCGTTTCAGCTTTAAATCTCTGAATAATAGCTCTTTTGCGTCCATCTATGGATCCCTTTGGCGCCCTCCATTGCTTGATATGTAACCTATATGCTATATGAAGCAAGCACTCCATAAATCGAATGCGAGCATGCAATGTGGAAAGCCCAAAATTAAAAAATTCTGTTTTACAGGGACGTTGTAGAACTTCTTCCAAGCTATTCATATTTTTTGGTGAAACACCGCAAATATAGCACACTTGCGAGCATCGATTATGCGCTAAAACATTACACACCTTGCCATCGAGCATCGTTTTGTGAAGAACGTGCATAATTTGAATGGTTTTTTCTCCATTTATTTTTATCCTAGTTGGCTGTAGTTCTTTCTCCTGCTTTTCAATAGAGCCTATTTCTTCCACTAGTTTTTCTTCAGTTTCTTTACAAAACGTAAACCTTATGGGTCTACGAAAACGAGTAGAACTAGGTCTAGGATTATTCCAAACTATTATTCGGTTTCCAGATGATTCATATTGCAACTGAAGTGGTACTAAAGAGGACTGAAGGATGTCAGAATCGTTATTGGATGAGTCAGCAAACTTCTGGCTATAAAGAGAGTGTCCAGAACTTCCATCTGTTCCCCATTTATATATCATTTTAAACGAACCATTGGTGTTGTTTTTTAGTACTTGTAATATAACATTTCTTTGAACCTCCGCTAATCGTCTACTGGTAAGGTCTAGCAAAACTTGTAAATCAATATTAACTGCATTTTCCGTGATATTTATGTTTTCTTGTGGATAGCATCGTTGTTTTGCTTCCATAACTCTTAAATAGGGTGGATAAAGTTTAATTCCTTTTGACATTGCACCTTGTCGAAGAAAAACATACTGTGATTTTGTCAACTTGCAGCTGGTAATAAGTGCTAAAGCTTCTTCGGACGAATATAAATAACGTTGACGTTTTAAACGATCTGGAGCACTTTTATTAGGATTGCACGCTTTTTTAATTAATTTCACAGATTTATTAGTTTTTTGTGTCACGTTTTTTATCACAACGGCAATATTTCGCTTTCCTTTAGATATGTATGCCGCTTGTGTCGCAAAAGCAAGTTCTTCAGGTGAATGTTTTTCTAATAGTGGTTGAATTCTTCTACGTTTCGCTCTTGACGAAGACTCCAAAAAAGGCTTGGGCGGACGTCCAGTTTTTGAGATGTGTAGAGGTGTACTCGTTTCTTGGCATATTTCTGTATATTTAGAAATGTCAAATAATTCATCTAACCATTTACGTTGCTTGGCAACAAAACTGGATTCTTGGCTTTTACAGTTCCTCCAACGTTTCAGAAGATTGCATAAAAATATTTTTATATCGGACAAAATTAGATCATCATCTTTGTATATTAGTCCCCGATTAATAATTTCATCTTTTAAATAGTCTTTTAAACGGTTTATATTACCTTTTGATGCTCCGTGCCTTAGCAAGTTTTCGGAACGCAGTAGTTTAAACAGGATCATTCGTGTGAGGCAAGGGGCAATATCTACAAAAAAATTAAAAAATCGCTTTAAGAGACAAAAGTAAACGATGTAATATAAAGGAAACTTTAGGAAAAATATTGAACTAAAACACTGAAGAGAAAAAATCATGATACAACGTGAAACTTTTTTTTAATATGAACAATAAAATAAAAAATTGTTGCATATGCATCATGATAATTTTTAAAGTATTTAAAAAATAACGGACTTACTTTCATCAGCATATTCCATGTTAAAAATACTCTACTTTCGTCTGGCACACACAGTTATTGCACAACAACAAACATACATCACATAATACATAAATAAAATGGCCGCTACCGCTGCGAAAAAAACAAAACATTAGGCTAAGCCGCCTTAGATCTTTGTTGTCAAGCACATTATAAAGGTCAGTTTTGGCTTACGCGCAGCTATAGGGTTTGGTTTTTATCAGTATTATTATTAGAAATCGAAAAAAAATATTTTCATTTCCTTAGTTATGGTATTCTAATAATTAATAATTATCCACTGTGCGCCGGTCCAACATATGTACAATCTTTAACATACAAGAAAATTGGATAATATTTGCGATCGCCAAAAAACATTATTTCTTTCCAAACGAAAGAGTATATGCAATTCCTTGTTCCGGTTCTGTGTTGGAAAAACTAGACGATCCATATCGACTAGGCTTAAGGAACATATATTAGAAAGAAACAAATTATACAATCTGTTGTATCTGAACACCAACATTCCACTGGACTCTTCGGGCTCATTCAGTATTGCAATCTCGTGAAGTAAAAATCCCTGAAGATGCCTCGCGCAATCGAAGGCGAAACGTCGGAAAGTGATTCCATTTTGACACGGTCTAATCTCAAGAAGCGTAATTTCTTAAAAGGAAAAAAGAGATACTAATGAAATAATAATATAAAATATAAATGTTTGTTTAAAAATAGGCGCATAATTGTATAACCTAGTATAATAAAACTGAAACCCCAAAGCACTTTTAATAATTTACTCTATAACAAGTAATCGAGAAACCGAACAGGATAACTTCTGTTCACCGATCTCGACCTAAATGTCTAGAAGCGAAATCAATACAAACAAAAAAAACTAAATCCAAATGACGCGAGGAATGGTAGAAATCGCACTTGGGTGTCCGATCGTTGAAATACCTTAAGGACTAATTGATATTCAGGTCTTTTAAAGAATAGTAGTGCTGAAATTCGTATTCAATAAAATAATAATAAAAATTCCATATTTATTTAAAGAAAAACCTTCTTTTGACGGGATTTTTTTTGATCAATATGGCAAAATTTCACCTCACGTAGGGATACTGTTTCACAACACTGCACTGGCTTTTCTTAATCTTTATTTTTCTATAGGAAAACTACAATAAAAGTAAATAGTAACGATAACCCGTCCGTCTGCTGGCGAAAATAGAAAAAAATCGGTTTGGGTTTTAATAAATATGTAGATTAACTAAATTACTTTAATTTTCTCTCTGAATTACAAAGCTCTATGTTTTAAAAATTTCAACACGTCGACGTGGGAGGACTAAAATAATTATTAAAAGAGAAAGAAAGACTAAAAACAGGGTCTAAAGTGGCCCTATTAAAAATCAATAAGACCCAGTTTGTTGTCCACGCTGACCTAGACACCCTCTTTTACTTCTGTGGCCATAAAACCCAAAAGGGTCACATTATGAGAAGTGGCAATTTATGTAACGAAGCATTTATCAAAGCAAGGTTACCCCAACTTGGGTTTTTCAGGTATTCTGTTGCAGCCAGTTCTTTACGTTTTATTACGAAATTTACTGCAATGTTTTTTGGATGTGATGATTTTTGCGTTTATTGTTAAAAGTAAAGTTTTTAAAGTTTTAACGGTCGAAGCCATATCGGATGGTAATCCATTAAAAATATTATATAGAACAGACTATTGCCTAATTTTAACGAATTAACGTAATAAATTTTGATTTCCACCCATTTATTTTGAAATGTTTTTTTTAATAATAATTCTATGTTGACCCATACCGGGTGTCAACGAATCTATTAGACAGGCCATAACTTTTAAAGTATTTGATGTATCAAAACGAAATTTAGTATAGGTAAATGGTACATGAAGAGGAGAGTTTTCGCATATTTTTCACTTTCCGGTCACTTCCGGTTTCACCGGAAATGATTCCAGTTTCAATTTTTTTAATAGAACACTCTGTATATTTTTACATTTTTGGATTCCTGAGACAATTCTGAATCAGAATGTGATATTTTAAAAACTTTTTACGCCTACTTGATTTTTGTATAGCCATTTTTAAAATTGCATCTAGGTGGCAACGCAAATTAATTTAAGAATTTCAAATGATGACAGAATAATACAATCGCTAAGTTTTAGTGATTAGTCTGATGGCTAGGAACAAGAGAATTACATAAAATCAAATTTTTGTGTCTAACTATTTTTTTTTTAAATGGCGAACCTTTTTAGACAAGCACTTTTTGAGAAGAGGATTTTTTTGCGAATCTAATGGTACTTTTTTGCGATTGGATTAAAATTAGGCTCAAACATTAAATATTACTAAAAAAAATACTCGATAATCAATTAATTACTTTGCAATTTATTTAAAGAGCTCATTAAAATATAATCCTATGAATAACAGGAAAGATATTGAGGATTTATGGATCTCTATCAAGCTAAAAGTGGAGTCTCTTTCTATTGGTTGCCTGTACAGACCACCCAACTATCCGTTAATGAGTTTTTTGAGGATAGGCTTCTAGATGTGCTACCTAGGGCGGAAAAAGTGATTATGCTCGGCGATCTTAACATAAATTTGTTGGATTTTGATAATTATACGTGTAAACATTTTATTGGCATACTGGATTCTTTTGGCTTAAAACAAATAGTTAATAATTCTACACGAGATACGATGCGATCCTCAACTCTACTTGATTTAATTATAGTACCAGAGAACTGTAAATATTCTTTAAATATATGTACCCAGCCTGAATACATAACATCTAGGGATTTTCAAAATATTGATACGGTTCAGCTTCAGTATGATTTGCAATCAATACCGTGAAGAAATGTATATGACTTGGATACTGTAGATAGAAAATTGGAATTTATTACCTCAACCTTAAAAGCATTTCTGAATCTGCATGCACCCCTTAAGAATGGTTGCTCATAAAAAAGAAAAAAAAACCCTGGATTACAGACAATATTAAAATGATGATTAAACAATGTAACAAGTTATTTCGTAGATTTAAAAAGAGTAAACGTCCTCGTTTATTTCAAGGCTACGCACGCAAAAGTAACAAAGATTTATGGTTGGGGGGCCTACAAAAATTAAATATATATTAAAAAAAAAAAATAATAATATAAACCAAAAATGTTACCAAGTGTTGATATTTCTGAGGTTTATACAGGTTATATGGAGAACATAAAAAGTTATTTAAATTTTACCACCGTGAATGACTGTGAAGTCGCAAAGCAATTGTACTCAATTAGAACTCTCTCCACAGGAATTGATGGTTTAAACATAAAATCTTTATTGCTCTGCAGTCCCTTTATTTTTCCCCTTTTATTTCCCATTTTGTAAATTTTTGTCTCACCAGCTGGTCCTTCACTTCTCAATGGAAGGTCGCAAATGTTGTTCCTTTTCCAAAGGTAGAAAGAGTAAAAGGTTTCGCCAATCTAAGGCCAATAAGCATCCTATCTATAATGTCAAAGATAATAGAACGTGTCATCAAAACACAGCTTGTTACACATTAAAATCAAAACCGTGTACTCCCCGATTTTCAATCTAGCTTTAGGTCTGGCCATAGTTGTGCTACTGCTTTATTAAATGTTACCGATCATATTATTAGAGCGGTTGTCTCCGGTATGCTGACCGCGATGATTCTTCTAGACTATTCTAAAGCCTTTGATACCCTAAACCATACTGTTCTTCTTAGGATTCTTAGATATATCGGACTAACTAATCAGGCTATTGATCTACTTCACTCTTATCTTCTAGGGCGACAGCAAAGTGTATATATCGATCAACGATATTCCAAATTAAGAGGCATATTAACGGGTGTGCCTCAAGGGACAATATTGGGACCTGTGCTATATACAGTCTACACTGCTTTTTCTTACAAGCATGTTTCAAAAGCAAAACTTCAAATGTATGCAGATGATACCCAGTTGCTGCATTCATTCTTTCCCGATAAATTTAATGATGGGTGTGGAGAACAACGAACTTTAAAAAATTACAAAGATTTCCAAAGATCACTGCTTGTCGTTCAATCCAAAAAAATGTATAGGACTTTTTTTCGGTCGAAAGGATAGTTTATTGCACGTGAACAACATAGATATATCAATTGGAGACGTAAGCGTACAATTTGTTGACGTGGCCAGGAATCTTGGGGTCTGGATGAATACCGAACTGCGGTTTAACAAGCACATTTCTGAATGCGTTAAAAAAGCTATTTATAAGCTAAAAATTTTGTATGATTCACGACAAGTCTGAAATATAAAACTTCTCCTTATGTTATGTGATTCTTTGGTTTTGTCCTCTTTCAACCATGGCGATACTGCAGAAGGCGCGAATCAGTTCGGCACATAATTAGAGAGAGTGCATGGTTAATAATGTCTGCTCGGAGAAAACTACATCGCTCCGTTCTGTATCACAATATTATTGTAAACAAGACTCCTCTGTATTTGTTTATTATCAAGTGTAACATGGTAGCCATGCTGGATATTAAGTAGGATTCTTAATTGTGACAGTTGGTTGATCAAGATTACTTACGTTGGATCTATCTATGCGTCATACAGGGTGTCGTGTCCCACAAGTTATAGGACAGCGAATATTTTGATTAATGTACGAGACTTAAAAAATGTCTTAAGAAAATATTATCCATATATATTACTATTATAACTATCCAAGTTTAATTATACAGGGTGCTTCATAATGTTGTAGCAAACTAAACTTCAGTTTTTTTTTAAATGCGACACCCTGGATATTTTCGGAATTCGATAGGGATCGCCGAGCCGGTTTAAACGATATAAGGTTTGATGAGTTTATCATTAACGGCTCTCTCAAAAATGATTAAAAATTTTTCCATAATAGCAATGTGTTAGATTAGTAATTTATTCACCTGCATATGAGAGTTGTTAATCAAATCTGTCACCTTTGTCTTTGTCAAACTATCATCATAAGATTAGTTTACATTAGTTTATCTAAAAAGCAACAAAAAATCCATTTCTACGAGCGTGCGCATGTTGAAACTTGCACGGCGTGTACAAAATAGTACAAGTAAAACAACTCAAACAAAAAGCTCAAAAGTATGGCAGAATTATAAGTCTTTTAGTAACAATAGGCTATTGTATGCGAAATGAGAAGACGTAGCAATCTTAGTTTATTATACATCACACATCATATTTCAGCTTAAACAAAAAAAATTCCTGTAGAATAGTAAATGATTAAAATGTCAAGCAATAATAGATGCATTGTTGAATTTGACACTAATGTCAAATTTTGTATTCCGTTTTCATGTCAACAAGAAACAACAAACACTAAAACGTCGGCATCGCGTATCGTTTTTTCATCAGATTGTACATTTACATTTGAGTTCCCATAGACTGCTATGGGAACTCAAATGTAAAGACGAAATCAATAACGGAGTAGTTCTGACTAAGGACCCTAGAGGTCGACAAAGCGCTGCCCGTGGACGAAGAGATACGATACTGAACGAATACATCATATGACCGGGACGAGCGAGAGCGACCAAAACTAACGCCACCACCCATTTTGTTTTGATCATTTTGACTTTGACACCAAATGCTGGTTCGTTTGTATATGTAATGTTTTGTATTTTCCAGTTGTGTTTTTTCAGCGAAATGGTTTTCAAATGCTAGTTGCAAAAAGTACGATAAAGATGCCCAGATGCATATTTTCCCCAAAGGTCCATCGTTTGGATAAGAAATATTAATAAAATCCTAAAGGGAAAATTTGAAAGTGTCTCAGAATTGTCAAGATGTTATAAAAGTTTATGCATATAGAAATTTTCAGAAGCATACTAAATATTTAGTTAATAAAAGAAAATATATCTTATACTTATGTGGGATTCTATTTCGAACTGAACTTCACATTGTCCAAGCTATATTCAATTTTAGTAGCAGTTAATTTAAAAATTATTAGCTTATCAAGTGCAAATCATATGAACATGCACATTGAAAATTTTCTGCCTCGAAATTTGCAATGTGAATGGGTATTTAACTATTTGCAACTTGACAAACAGAGAGTTTATTAATTTTACTTTGATTTCAAATTGTAAATATACCCGCCAATAATTTTAAAGAGCATATTATTCAAAAACTCCTAGCCTTCATCGTTAATTCATACTAAGGCCCCTAGATGGCGCTGCAGGTTTAAAGATCTATATTACCATTCACAGTTGCCTATTTATTTTGTTTTATATTATTGTTTTATCTATTATTATAACTGTCCAAGTTTAATTATACAGGGTGCTTCATAATGTTGTAGCAAACCAAACTTCAGTTTTTTTTAAATTCGACACCCTGGATATTTTCGAAATTCGATAGAGATCGCCGAGCCGATTTAAACGATATAAGGTTTGATGAGTTTATCATTAACGGCTCTCTCAAAAATGATTAAAAATTTTTCCATAATAGCAATGTGTTAGATTAGTAATTTATTCACCTACATATGATAGTTGTTAATCAAATGTGTCACCTTTGTCTTTGTCAAAGTGTCATCATAAGATTAGTTTACATTAGTTTATCTAAAAAGCAACAAAAAATCCATTTCTACGAGCGTGCGCATGTTGAAACTTGCACGGCGTGTGCAAAATAGTACAAGTAAAACAACTCAAACAAAAAGCTCAAAAGTATGGCAGAATTATAAGTCTTTTAGTAACAATAGGCTATTGTATGCGAAATGAGAAGACGTAGCAATCTTAGTTTATTATACATCACATCACACATCACACATCATATTTCAGCTTAAACAAAAAAAAATCCTATAGAATAGTAAATGATTAAAATGTCAAGCAATAATAGAGGCATTGTTGAATTTGACACTAATGTCAAATTTTTTATTCCGTTTTCATGTCAACAAGAAACAACAAACACTAAAACGTCGGCATCGCGTACCGTTTTTTCATCAGATTGTACATTTACATTTGAGTTCCCATAGACTGCTATGGGAACTCAAATGTAAAGACGAAATCAATAACGGAGTAGTTCTGACTAAGGACCCTAGAGGTCGACAAAGCGCTGCCCGTCGACGAAGAGATACGATACTGAACGAACACATCATATGACCGGGACGAGCGAGAGCGACCAAAACTAACGCCACCACCCATTTTGTTTTGATCATTTTGCCTTTGACACCAAATGCTGGTTCGTTTGTATATGTAATGTTTTGTATTTTCCCGTTGTGTTTTTTCAGCGAAATGGTTTTCAAATGCTAGTTGCAAAAAGTACAATAAAGATGCCCAGATGCATATTTTCAACAAAGGTCCATCGCTTGGATAAGAAATATTAATAAAATCCTAAAGGGAAAATTTGAAAGTGTCTCAGAATTGTCAAGATGTTATAAAAGTCTATGCATATAGAAATTTTCAGAAGCATACTAAATATTTAGTTAATAAAAGAAAATATATCTTATACTTATCTGGGATTCTATTTCGAACTGAACTTCACACATTTTCCAAGCTATATTCAATTTTAGTAGCAGTTAATTTAAAAATTATTAGTTTATCAAGTGCAAATCATATGAACATGCACATTGAAAATTTTCTGGCTCGAAATTTGCAATGTGAATGGGTATTTAACTATTTGCAACTTGACAAACAGAGAGTTTATTAATTTTACTTTGCTTTCAAATTGTAAATATACCCGCCAATAATTTTAAAGAGCATATTATTCAAAAACTCCTAGCCTTCATCGTTAATTCATACTAAGGCCCCTAGATGGCGCTGCAGGTTTAAAGATCTATATTACCATTCACAGTTGCCTATTTATTTTGTTTTATATTATTGTTTTATCTATTATTATAGTTATAAAAAATTATAAATATAATTTTAAAATGAGCAGCTCTGATGATGAGTTACCAGATGCTATCCTGGAGGCTGCGAATATTATAAGTTTAAGTTTATTGCCAACGATATCTCGACAAAAATATGAGAAACAATATAAGAATTTTGAAATCTGGTGCCAGAACAAGGGGAGAAGTAGTGTTAAGGAGGAGGTGTTCTGGCCTATTTTTCGGACTTGCAAAAAACATTCCAGGCAAATACTTTATGGAGTAAGTACTTACTCCATGTTAAAATGAGCCCTTAAAATAAAAAGGAACGTGGATTTAAGGCTATATTTCAAACTAACTTCAAAATGTAGGATATAAACCAAAAAATGCTAAAATTTATCTTTTAATAAAAATAGCTAATATTTTTGGGTTGGCCGGTGCTTGTAGGAGAGAAGAGCTTTGAAAGATAACAACTGATGACCTAGAGGATTAGGGAAATTTAATAATCATCATAATTCCTGATAGTAAAAATAACACTTCAAGAATTTGAATTGTAGTATCCGACGAAATAAATGAGGGATATTATTTACAACTATATCGAAAATATGCAAGTATGCGAAAAACATGTACTCAGCATAGGCGGCTTTTTGTCCAGTACAGAAAATTACAAACAAACAACCAAAGAAAGGTATGCTTTATTGTCACAGGAAAATTGTTACAATTTTATAGACAAAGCGAAATTAACCTTAAAACAAAAAAACAATGAAAAAACGAAATATTGATCGAAAAAAAATCATATTTTTCGATAGGTCAATGCAAATACATAAATTGTAAATATAACATTCGTTATATTCGTAACATTGCCTAATGATTGCCGTAAAGCGGTTAATGAATACAGGTGACCTGACAAAAGGAAGTAAAGAATACATATGCGAGGTGAATAATTTCGATGACATTGAAATTAAAATTACGCGACCTTAAACTCTATTTTGGTATCGTTATACAAGCAAAATAAGTGAAGTTGGACCAAAAGTGTACTGAACTAATATAGTAATTAAAGTGTATTAGAAAAAAAAGAAAATGTATAACTTTAATCTAATATATAAGAAAAATAATTAATGTAAACGAACTATCAGACAGTTTATTCTTTATGAATTTTCTCAAATGCCTTGCAGCAACATGATTTAAGTAAACAAGCAAATAAAAAAAACATTTTAATGACATTATTCATTATAAAAATCAATAACGCAGTAAAAAGGTCATTCAGTGAGGTACGCTTTGGTTTTTTCTCGAAAAAGTGTAAACATAGGGATTGTTTTTAAATGTTCTGGAAGATGATTGGTAAAGTTTTATGGCATTGTAAATAACTGATTTTTTAATTAATTCTGTGGAAGGAATGGGAAGGTATATGTAATGCCTAGAGTTTCTGGTAGGATATACGTGTTGTGGCCTTTCCGAGAATATGCTTATATGTTCTTTTATCAAACAGACGGTTTCTAAAATAAATAATGCAGGAAATGTTAATATTTCATGTTTTTTGAAATAGTATTGGCAGTGTGCTCTATTATTTAGACCAAACAAATAGCGGATTGCTCTCTTTTGAAGCCTAAAAATACTAAGAAATTGCTCGGTGGTACAGCAGCCCCAAAAGGGAAGGCCATAGCGGAGATGGGATTCGAATAGAGAGAAATAAGTAAGTCTGGCAGAAGACACCAGTTCTTTTGAAACTGATCGAATAACAAAGCAGGCAGTAGAAAGTTTTTTAGTTAAGGTGTCAATATGCTTAAACCATTTTAGGTTGTTATTTATATTCAAACCCAGGAATTTAAACTATTCAATATATTTAATATTGCTGTTAAGTAGCTGAAGTGATTGTAAAGCCCCCTTACAAGCTAAAGCCACCGTTTTATTCACATTGAAACAAAGCAGATTGGAATCGGATCAAGCCTTAATCATAACAAGGTCGTTGGAAATATTAGAATGTAAAGTCGTTGTATCAAAATCACTCCATGTTATGCTTGTGTCGTCACAAAAGAGAGAGATTTTTCCATTAATTTTTAGGTTGGTGATATCATTAGGGTATAACAAAAAAAGAATAGGTCCCAAGACCGAACCTTGATGGACTCCACTTGTAATCAATTTACAATCAGAATCAGAACCATTTGCCTTTACGAATTGTTGCCTATTCCCGAGATAAGATTTAAACCAATTTAAAGAAATACCCCAGATTCCATAAAAATTCCCCTTGCTTATCAAATTTTCATGACTAACACAGTCAAAGGCTTTTGCATAATCACAAAAAACTGAGGCGGTGGGGTGGTTGTTATTGAGGGCTAAGTAGACGTCGCTAAGCAACGAGAACATGGCGTCACTGGTGCACTTGTTGACGATTCTTTAGTAACCTTTCAATGATTTTTAATTTCACTGGTTCTAGAGCAATTGGGCGATAATTGCAAGAGTTAGTTTATTCACCCTCTTTATGAAGAGGGATAATTATAGCTGTTTTAAGGAATTCACGGAATGTAATTGGTTCAATACATATTGTATTCGAATACATTCATTTGGAAAAATGCCTTCAGAAATAGATGCGTGTCTAAAACTCTAAAATCTAGAGCAGTACATGGGACATGATTTCGTCGATCCTCGGCTACCATGTTGACTGATTCTGAGAAAGAAATTACTTATGTCAAGAAACTTGGGGGCTGGAAATCGACGGCTGTCGAAGTGAGCTGCGTAGATGATTCCGCAAATCAAACAGATCGAATAATATATAGGCCTTGAATAACTGCACTCCTAACTTAACTCAACCTTCATCAAGCCGACCCATAAAAACTTCCAAAAGCCACCCATTGAATGAAATTACCGGATCTATAACCAATTTAGAAAACATTAGCAAATGTTGTTTTGAAATAAATGTTAATAACAAGTAGTTAATTTTTATTTTGTTACTGTTGTTACGTGTTTCAAGTTGCATTAAATAGTCTTCAAAAATAATGTGTATACTAATTGCTTTTATTTTCATTGCAATCTAGACGGTCATAGAAGAAATATTGTTTCTAACACGTGCCCAAAGTGTTTTTCCCGCACTTAATTCATATTCGAACTCGTCTAACTGCTTTCACGTGCGGAAAAGTAACACTTTGAACACTTGTTACGAAAATAACCATTTTTTACGAACACCAAATATTTGGATGGACCATTATAAGTTTAACACCTGAAGATCCTGAACTAATGAAGACTAAATTTTATTACGGAATTAGCAATAAAAAGGACGATGATCCTTTATTTTTAAGTAAAATGTGATGAGAGTCTCTTTCACAACAATAGAACAGAGAATCAATATAACACTCATTACGGAATTACGGAAACCCCAAGTGGGCGGGGAAAAACATTTTCAGAAAATAAATGTTTGATGTGATCCGTTTAATGGATGTTTGATTCGATCATATTTTTACGAAGGTACGCTGAACGACGAAAGGTAATTACATTTTCTCCAGAATGATATTCTGGAACTTATCGAGGAGATCCCTTTGAATGAACGTGTCTCGATGTGGTGACAATAGGATGGAGCACCCCTTCATTTTCACCGTGAAGTAATCCAGTATTTCAATGAAATATTCCCAGTACGCCGGATTGAAAGAAACGGTACGATCCATTGGCCCGCACGGTCCCCAGACATTAGGTTTTTGGATTTTTTTCTGTAGCGGTAGTTATAAGGTACTGTTTACACTACACCACATATCGATATTTTAGATTTACAAAACAATCTTAGTTGTGCGCCAAACTGTTACACCTGCTATGATTAATACAGCATGGATAAGAAACCTCAAAAAAAAAGTTGCTTGTTGTATCAACAATGATGGAAGTCAGTTTGAATATTTGTTATAGTAATGTTTTCTTAGCCTCTGAATGTGTTTGTGTAGCTTTTTTTCCAATCTATTTGTTCCAATAAGTGTAGTAGCAACTAAATTTTATTCTACTTATCTTTATTTGTGGGAGAACCGTTAATGATAGACCCATCAAAGTTTATATCGTTGAATTCGGGGAGCCCTCTCGAAATCCAGAACTGAACTTTTTCCAACTTGGCCGCCTTAAATTAACTTAATTTTCTTGTATATTTTCTTATTTAATATAAATAATTTAAGGCTTTGTCTAAAAATCCAGTTAAAAAGGCCAAATTAGTAGGCATTTAGCGTGTAAACGTAAGCTCTATTTAAACCTAAAGACCTTCGTGTCTATTTTATTTTTTTTAAATTGTGCTTCAATTATTGACGGACAGACAATAATTATTTAGTTAGTGTTTTATTAATATATTTTTTTTATAAATATGAAATATAAAAAATAATTTTGTTTTTATTTTAACAGTCTATCCCTGTATGAATAATATTTTCTAGCTGGGCCATATGTCTAACTCTTGTAGAACGGGGATATTAGGTTTCGCGAGGAAGACAGACTATCTTCAATTTAAGAATTCCACTTTATATTTCAGCTCTATAGCTATTTCTATGCCAGTGAAACTAAATTATTGTCTTATATATTTCGCTGAAATACTACTCAAATTCGGATTAGTATTATCATGATCGCTATATAAGAAACTGTTGCAGAATTTTAGAGTTATTTTAATATTTGTTCAACAAATTAAATAAATATATTATGAGAATTATAGAAGTCCACATGTATTGAACTATAATATATATATATATATATATATATATATATATATATATATATATATATATATATATATATGATAAATGAACTATATTTCTTTAAAAGTTTTCCATTACTTAAATAAGTATTAAGTACTTGAAAGTTAAAAACAATAAGTTAATTTGAATTAGTATATTCATTACCTGTTTTTCAAGTGATATGTAGTTCAAGCAGATGGTTCCTGCGATTAAAAAACTCACTGTATACTATTTTCAGATACAGGGTGTTTCCAAAAACATGGGCAATCGCTTAATAGGGTACAATCCGTATCCGCAAATGTTTGGTTTTCGAGATACAGGCTGTTGAAGTCGAAATCTTATTTTTAATTTGTTTAAATAATTTTTACGAGGAACGATATTTTCGCATACAATTTGGTGTCCAGGGGTTTTTTGAGGTAAGAAATCATAATTTCGTATTGGTTTTTATGCAGCAACAACATGGCTCTGCGGATGCTATTATAATTTCACTTAATTTGCCAAAGTGGGGATGGCTATCTTATCAGCTATGACGTCAATGGTGCGCAGGTGCGGCAACAGAACTGAAAGTTAAGTGAAGAAATTTATTATACAAAAACCAAACGGGAATAGAAACAATAGGTATACTAAATTGTAACGTAATTCCTTGTGTGCATGTGCAACAATTGACCTATATATATATATATATATATATATATATATATATATAATATATATATATATATATATATATATATATATATGTATATATATATATATATATATATATATAATAATCTGGATTGACAGTAATCTGGAGTAGGTCAAAAAACAGCGTTGGAGGCCGGTATTTAATTAATAGGAGTATTACATATATACATAATATTGATTATTAATTTTATTTTGTTAGATATCAATATTTAGTTTTTTTGTTCGTTGGTAACGGTTGAAGACAAATTATATATACACGCTACAGTTTTTATATTCAATAAAACAAACCGAAAATTAACAACTAAATTGGTTGTTTTTCTTTGCGAATAAGTGGTAGTAAATGAAAGAAAGAATTATTTTATATCTTACTAAAACAATTAAAGAAGAAAATTTGATTAATGGTGGTTTTATATGGTACATTATGAAATAGATGAGCGCAGCAACACCTTTAAAGGCCATCATCTGCTTGAGAGATAAATCTTTGAATTTCTAGACTATTATATCTGTTTTTTTTTCAAGTTTTAAAATATATTTGTATATAGAGCCAAGATTTTGTATATCGCTACGTTTGTTTATATGGACCATTTCTAAATATATATATATATATATATATATATATATATATATATATATATTTATCTATATATGTATATATATATATATATACATTTATATATATATATATATAGTTGTTGTTTTCGTTTTCTTGGCCTTAGTACTTATATTGTGAATTAAGTGGTTTCTTGGGAATAAGGCACATGAATATACTAAATTTCTGTTATATTTTTCTCATAACTTTGACGTTTCGGTCAACGTTCACCTTCATCAGAAACACTACAAAAAGGAACGATCCGAAAAAAATTTTTGTTTCACAAAATTAATAAAATATTTAACTTACGTAATTGGAAGGTTTCATGGATAACATCCTGTATATGTAAATAAATTAAACACAAACACTCAGCGACTAACATTTACATTTAAAAACTTGACATGCTGTATATACATTTACATTTGTCGAAATTTTAAGAACATATACAAGCAATATACGAACAATACTGACGAATGGTTTGGTGTATGGACGATGAGATTAGGTCTATGACTGTAAAAACTTAAGATACTATTTTTTCTTTTTGTTTTGGAATTTAAATGCGGACTATTGTTGTTATGCAGTTGCCATTATAGGTGTATTATTTTATAATATTATTGTAAATTTTACTGAGTTGTGTTGTGTCGGTTTTGGAGTTTATGCAATGGGGTCTTTTTTCTATTTCAATCATTTCCAAAATTTCACGTCTTTTAGTGTGACTTTCTGTCTTTAATATTTTTACTGCATTGAAATCAAAACTATGTTTCTCCTCGAGAGCATGGTTGGTGAGGGCTGTTTTATTTTTTTTGTCATTTATGGCCGTTAATTCGGTTTTTAATGTATTGGCTTGTTCGTCCAACATACACACTATTGCAATCTTTACATGGGATTTCGTAGATTACGTGTGATTTTTTATCTTTTGGAATTTCTGATTTGATTTTGGAGAAATTTGTTTTTAGTAAATTGTGTGCTTTGTGAGCTACGGTAATGTTGTATGGCTTAAAAATGTTTTTAATGTTTTCAGATAAGCCCGGAATGTATGGTAAAGTAAGAAAAGTATTAGTTTTGTTGTTATTATTTTTTCTATTATTATTTGTTTGGTTGTAGAAAATATATATTCGATTTTTAAAAATTTTATTAATTAATATGTCGGGATAGTTATTCTGTTTTAGTGCAATTTTTGCTTTCTTAATCGCATTTTCACGGTACTCAGGGTCGGACAACCTTATGGCACGATCGGCAAGACCTATAATAACTGATTTTTTTTGGGGTAAGGGGTGTTGGGAATGAACATTTAGGTAGCGTGATGACCAAGTTTCCTCGGTA
Organism: Kuschelorhynchus macadamiae; assembly: GCA_030620095.1. Classification (NCBI taxonomy): domain Eukaryota; kingdom Metazoa; phylum Arthropoda; class Insecta; order Coleoptera; family Curculionidae; genus Kuschelorhynchus; species Kuschelorhynchus macadamiae. The sequence continues at coordinate 104,398 of JAUTXW010000776.1, read as the reverse complement.
TACCATTCTGATCTAATTTTGTTGGAGTGGTGATGTAGGGTGAGGTCCAGAAAGCTTATTCGGTTTTGATTTTCAGTTTCGATAGTGAATTGCAATCTGTTATTATAGTTATTGAACGCCTCGATTATTTCGTTTTGTTTGTTAATGGGGATGGCTGTTATGCAATCGTCCACGTACCTGTAAAAAAATGGAATTTCAAATGGAATATCACTAAGAACTGTTTCTTCTAAGTCTTCCATTACTAATTGCGCTATTACGCTTGAAATGGAAGCCCCCATGGCACATCCTTCTATTTGTTTATAGAATTTTTGATCGTAAATAAAATATGTTGAATTTAGTGTAAGTTCTACTGCTTCTAAAAAGTAATTTAAAGGGATATCTGTAAAAGGTTTAATTTTATTCCATTTTTTTGTAATTATGTTTTTTGCTATATTTATAGGAATGCTAGTGTAAAGGGATATTACATCTAAAGAAACGAGGATATAGTTATTTGGTATAGTTAAATGTTTTATTTTATTTTTGAAATCCATTGAATGTTTTATATAGTATTCATTCTGGAACACAATTTTTTGAAGAATGTCTTTGAGAAATTTTGAGAGATTTTCAAATGGAGATTGGATGCAGGATACGATTGGATAAAACAAATAAAACTGTTATTATGTCAAAAAATGATTACAATGGTAAAATGTGTGACCTACTAAAAGATGAAACCACCTATAAAGAATTAAAAAACGATCCTACCATAATTTACCAGAAAAAAAATAACGAATTAATATCTCTTTGGGAAAACAAAGCCTATATTTCACCAAACTTAGCAAAAAAATTAAAAATCCAAAACTCACATCCTCCAAGAATCTACGGATTACCAAAAATGCACAAACAAGGCATACCACTCCGTCCAATCGTATCCTGCATCCAATCTCCATTTGAAAATCTCTCAAAATTTCTCAAAGACATTCTTCAAAAAATTGTGTTCCAGAATGAATACTATATAAAAGATTTAATGGATTTCAAAAATAAAATAAAACATTTAACTATACTAAATAACTATATCCTCGTTTCTTTAGATGTAATATCCCTTTACACTAGCATTCCTATAAATATAGCAAAAAACATAATTACAAAAAAATGGAATAAAATTAAACCTTTTACAGATATCCCTTTAAATTACTTTTTAGAAGCAGTAGAACTTACACTAAATTCAACATATTTTATTTACGATCAAAAATTCTATAAACAAATAGAAGGATGTGCCATGGGGGCTTCCATTTCAAGCGTAATAGCGCAATTAGTAATGGAAGACTTAGAAGAAACAGTTCTTAGTGATATTCCATTTGAAATTCCATTTTTTTACAGGTACGTGGACGATTGCATAACAGCCATCCCCATTAACAAACAAAACGAAATAATCGAGGCGTTCAATAACTATAATAACAGATTGCAATTCACTATCGAAACTGAAAATCAAAACCGAATAAGCTTTCTGGACCTCACCCTACATCACCACTCCAACAAAATTAGATCAGAATGGTATACCGAGGAAACTTGGTCATCACGCTACCTAAATGTTCATTCCCAACACCCTCTACCCCAAAAAAAATCAGTTATTATAGGTCTTGCCGATCGTGCCATAAGGTTGTCCGACCCTGAGTACCGTGAAAATGCGATTAAGAAAGCAAAAATTGCACTAAAACAGAATAACTATCCCGACATATTAATTAATAAAATTTTTAAAAATCGAATATATATTTTCTACAACCAAACAAATAATAATAGAAAAAATAATAACAACAAAACTAAAACTTTTCTTACTTTACCATACATTCCGGGCTTATCTGAAAACATTAAAAACATTTTTAAGCCATACAACATTACCGTAGCTCACAAAGCACACAATTTACTAAAAACAAATTTCTCCAAAATCAAATCAGAAATTCCAAAAGATAAAAAATCACACGTAATCTACGAAATCCCATGTAAAGATTGCAATAGTGTGTATGTTGGACAAACAAGCCAATACATTAAAAACCGAATTAACGGCCATAAATATGACAAAAAAAATAAAACAGCCCTCACCAACCATGCTCTCGAGGAGAAACATAGTTTTGATTTCAATGCAGTAAAAATATTAAAGACAGAAAGTCACACTAAAAGACGTGAAATTTTGGAAATGATTGAAATACAAAAAAGACCCCATCGCATAAACTCCAAAACCGACACAACACAACTCAGTAAAATTTACAATAATATTATAAAATAACACACCTATAATGGCAACTGCGTAACAACAATAGTCCGCATTTAAATTCCAAAACAAAAAGGAAAAGTAGTATCTTAAGTTTTTACAGACATAGACCTAATCTCATCGTCCATACACCAAACCATTCGTCAGTATTGTTCGTATATTGCTTGTATATGTTCTTAAAATTTCGACAAATGTAAATGTATATATAGCATGTCAAGTTTTTAAATGTAAATGTTAGTCGCTGAGTGTTTGTGTTTAATTTATTTACATATACAGGATGTTATCCATGAAACCTTCCAATTACGTAAGTTAAATATTTTATTAATTTTGTGAAACAAAAATTTTTTTCGAATCGTTCCTTTTTGTAGTGTTTCTGATGAAGGTCAACGTTCGACCGAAACGTCAAAGTTATGAAAAAAATATAACAGAAATTTAGTATATTCATGTGCCTTATTCCCAAGAAACCACTTAATTCACAATATATATATATATATATATATATATATATATATATATATATATATATATATATATATATATATATATATATATATATATATATAATACACTATATATTTGTTGTACTTGGAGTAATATTTACTTGCCTTAAAAATGTTATAAAAATCCGGCACGATTATACAAACCTGGGTTATATGGAAATTTTTTAATTTTACAAAATCACAGCAATGAGTAACACAGTTAATAAAATCTGCTGTTCATTTAAATTTCCAGACTATTATATCTGTTTTTTTTCAAGTTTTAAAATATATTGGTAAATAGAGCCAAGATTTTGTATATCGCTACGTTTGTTTATATGGACCATTTCTAAATATATATACATAAATATATATATATATATATATATATATATATATATATATATATATATATATATATATAGTATATATATATATATATATATATATATATATATATATATATATATATATATATATATATATATATATATATATATATATATATATATATATATATATATATATATATATATATATATATATATATATATATATATATATATATATATATATATATATATATATATATATATATATATATATATATATATATATATATATATATATATATATATATATATATATATACATGTATATATTTATATATATATATATATATATATATATATATATATATATATATATTTGTTGTACTTGGAGTAATATTTACTTGCCTTAAAAATGTTATAAAAATCCGGCACGATTATACAAACCTCGGTTATATGAAATTTTTTTAATTTTACAAAATCCCAGCAATGAGTAACAAAGTTAATAAAATCTGCTGTTCATTTCGAACCGTTTACAACGGAAATTCCTTTATTCCATAGAAATGCCTCAGATTCTTAGCCCGTGTTCGCGAAATATGTAGAGTTCAAAAATTTAATATTGGGTACATGAACTTCACTCGTATGTTAAGCTGACAAAAATTTCTTGTTATAATGTCGTAAAGATTAGAAATTTAAAAATACAATATCGTTAATTATTTTTTATTATGGAAAACAAAAATATACTGAAATCCCGACTTTTGTATAAAGGCGCATTGAGCAAAAACATTATCAAAATAAAAAAAATCAAAATTCAATATATTACATAAAAATAATACAAAATATTGTATATGATCGTCAATATATATATATATATATATATATATATATATATATATATATATATATATATATATATATATATATATATATATATATATATATATATTCATTTTCAAATACGGTAGGTACATTTTATTGAGGTAATTAAAAAAAATAAAGTCAAAACATTTTTTTCCCATAATTTCTGAATTGCTTAAAATTTTAGATACGGGATTCACAGTTTCTTGTAACTTTTAATGTCGTAATTTATTTTAGATAAATATTCTTTGCACCGGTCTAAAAAATGTCTAATATTCCTTTTTTTTTATTAGCTAATTTTTTTTAATGAGATTTTTACAGATAAATGTCGGGTATATATATCCGTAACCGAATGTGTCGGACTAGCGGACGTTTGTTAATCAAAAATAGCCGTCAAGGATATGATAATAGTAAAATAGGATCGAAAATAAGTGTATAAGACTAGACATCTAAGATCACGCACACGATTAATACACGCACCCAGGGTCCACAGGGACAACCTGATATATTACTTGTTTAACATTAATATACACTTCTAAAAAACAATAACTCCTACAAAGGATCAAAATGTGCTCAAATTGTTTTGCGGCGCATGTCAAATATTTCAAGAAGTTAATTGAATTGCCCCTCTTACACCGTAAACCTCTTGCCAATATCAGATTTGCTCTCTTTAATGTTCTAATTACAACTTGCAAGGACTAAAAGTAATACTTGAAATTACCTTTAAGAACCGTGCGCTTATAATCGTAAAATGCAAGCCCGTATTAAGCAACCCTTAAAGTCTCAACTGCTAAAGTTTTCGGAGTATAAACTAACATAAGACTTAGAGGTTTAACCGATCCCGCACCACGTAGCGAAAGCTATTCTCGAGCATGAATCCGAGTACAGTGCGGCACTCTGCTAGTAAAAGTCCTTTGATTTAAAAGAAAGAATTAAAGGACAATCTGTGTTTTTTCTTTTAATGTTAAGTAAGATTTTCATTTTTAACCGACTTCAAAAAAAAACACGAGGTTATCAATTTGTATTGTATTTTTTTTATGTTTGTATATCGATTACTCCGCAATGGTTTGGCCAATTTGGATGACATCTTCAATATATACTGCGTTCACCATATCATCAGGAAAAAAATAATTATGCATGTTTTTATCGTGTTTCATATGGTTTTCGTTTTTTTTTTTATAGCACGAAGTTCAATTTTTCTCATTTTTTTAAATTTCGACATTTGTTATACTATGAATACGGTGATTCTAAAATCGGTCTAAAATTGAAGTTGTCACGGCTTTGTCCAATTAGGAAATCGTGATTCTTAGGTTTAAGGGTGGAGCACAATGCAACGTATAGCAAACATTTACCTCAAACCTTATTTTTCGTGTTTTTGGTATTTCGTTACTTGATGATGCATCTTCAGTGATCTTTACTCCACTAGATCGGACCAACGAATGAGCTCGGAGAAATTTAAATCCGCTTTTATGGCTGCTATGTGTTCACGGAATCTGTGTAACACCGGTGTAACGATCGGTTTCCACGTGTGATCGTAGCCCGTATCTCTACTGAAATTGTTTGAATGTTTAAACAATTCAAAAGATTTTATAATTTTGCGAGACTGGCCCAAGAACTTTGGCCTCTTTTACGTTCATGTCATGTTCGGCGGAATGCTGGTGTTCAGCTACAGCAGATTTTATAATTTGTTTTTTTTTTATATATCGCTCGTGTTCTTTAAGTTGGCATAAAATACCTCCTAGAAACTTACAAAATTTAAGAAGGGACTGTAAAATTAATTCTTTTTTTCCATACATATCCATTTTTACCGTCCCTCAAAGTATTCGAGGAGATATTCGCGACTTTTTGTATCCACATTGGGTTAATAAGCATGTCATGTCAAAGGGCTTATTCTGACGTTATCCAAAGCATCATCTGGCTCGACCCAACTCGAAAAGGTGACAAATGTCTTTAAAAAGTATAAAAATTATCTTTTTTTTTAGCAAGTTTTGGATCTGTTAATAGCACAACATTATTTAGTTCACGAAAGTAGTCTACTGTTTTAAGGTGAGTCTGAGCGAAAATTCGTTTTTTATTAAAAATTGAGAATGATCTGTTTACAAACGTAAAGTTAAAAAAACTAGCGATTATCGGGCAAAGTTAAAATAACTTTAACTGTGTTCGACTTCGGATGCTATTCTAATAATTTTGAAGAAAATTTGTGGTGAAAATATGTTGACCAGCAGGAATATTGACGGATCACCATATGGTATACATGAGAGTCCTGTTCAGAAACCCTAAGAGATAAGAAGCTGGCTAAATTAGGTTCAAGTTGCGTATTTGACTTAAATTCCGCTTCCAAATTTGAAAAAATTCAAGTACCTTCGGAAATATCCGGCAAAATCCGAAAATCGAAATGTTCTATTATATTTTAATAATTTATATTGCAAAGAATATGCAAAATAAATGACAATTTAACATTGGAAAACAGCATTAAGTTATTGTTGTAATTTAAAAAAATATATAGGATTTCAAATTGAATTTGCTTTGTCTCTTTTTAGAAAAGACCCTATTATATGATAAATTCAACACCACATTAACAACAATGCGCTGATGATGTAATGTGGGCATTGAAACATCAGCAAATTATATTGGGTCACATCGTTGATTTGGGAGGGTCAAGGGCTATTTAAAAGTGAGGTTATTAAACCAGGGCCCTATTTAAAGAAATGAGGTTAATGATGCTTTATCAAAGACGAGCCGTCGGATTTTAAATTTGATTATGTTATTTTATAAAGGATAAAGAGTGATCTTATTAAAGTGTCATTTATTTTGCATCCGGATATTTCCGAAAGCACTCGGAGTTTCATAAATTTGTAAGCGGCAGTTGATTCTATTACGGTTTCTGAGATCCTCCTGCATTTATTAGAATTTGGGACAGCCTGTACAGTAGTGTTGTGCAGGCAGTGTTTTTGTTTGTGTTAACCTCTCACTGCCTATCTTTGAATATATTGAGAGATACTTTTTCCGAATTTTCATAATTGAATCAAATTTCCTTTTCGAAACTGACGTCAACATTTATTGCCCTCATTTTGTAGCTTTCTCATTGAATAGTTTTTATAGGTTAGCTATAATTCATTAACGATTTAAAATCTATTTTAGTGCTCAATTTGAAGATTCCGAAGCGGAAATTTTTATGTTCATTACCAGCAACGTGACTAATTTTGTGCGAACAATGTAAGAAGATATAGAGAGTAATCATTAAAATAAAACTTTTAGTTACGTTAACATCTTGTAGTATGATCGAGTGAACATTTCGTTATGTAGTTGCATAATTTAGTATTTTCTAAAAATATTTACCTATCACGTCAAATAAATATTAAAAATTAAAAAAAAAATAAAATCGACTTCAAAAGAAAGCATTAAAAAGAAAAAAATAATATTTCATTCCACATTGAAAAATTGAATTATGAAGTCGGCGACAAACTGATTCTTAATTACTTAACCAAAAACAGATTTTTATATATTGAGTGTCACGTTTTTTATTATCGACTTCATAAGTCAAAATTTCAATGTGGAATAAAATATAATTTTTTAATTTGTAGTGCTTTCTTTTGAAGTTGTTTTCTATTTTTTCACCTATAAACATTTTTATTACTTCCTCTTTAGTTTCGTACAAAGTTTTAAGCCTAAACTTAAATTAAAATTTTGTAGGTGCCTTATAAAATAAATAAATAGTTACTCAATGTATTGCATATGAAATTTGCTCGAATCACCGTTTTAATATTATAAAATTTCAAAATTCCTGCCATTAAGAACTCCGACATCCACATGAAATCCGATATTAACATGCATACTTTTTTTTCCTGTTGATATGGTGAACGCAATATATACTGGCTCTGGCGCTTGCCTAAATAATTGAAAATGACGGAATTCCGCAATTTTTAAAAAATTATTTTAAATATAATTGCTATGGAACCCATTTTTAAACCCGAAAAAAACAACTAGAATATATTATTTCCACTTATTATTCATGTAACTCAACTAATGATATCAGATGGTATTACCATGTAATTATTTATGCATAAGACAACATACCGAACACAGTGTTACAGATTGGTATCATAAATCTGCCTTCTGTGAGAGATTTTTATACTCTTTTTCTGACCACCCTCATAATCAAAAAATTAACATAATAAATAACCTTAAACATAGGACTGTACAATTATCGCATCTGTCATTTCAAGGCAAAAATCTAAACTTAATTAAAATTTTCTTGATCAAAAATAATTACAAATAAATCAAATATTAAAAATATACTAATCAGTACATTAAAAACGTCCACTGTTTCAGAGAATAGAACTTCCCACAAAATTCCCTAAATCAGGGATCTCTCGGAAAAAGTTAGATCACAACTCGCATGTGAAGACAAGAAAGTGTTTTCTCAAAACTCTAAGAAAAATCTCAATAACACAAAAGTACAACGTAATTCACAGAATACCCTGACACGAAATTATTGAAATAAAAAAAGAGCCTACTTCCATCAATAAAAACACAGATATTGAAAGACTAAGTACGGCGTATCATAATCTAACTGATAAAAGTAAAACATGTAAACTATTTATATTCCTATCAGATTTTAACGAAATTTAGTTGGCTATTGTATTCCGACCGATACACCTATATATATATATATATATATATATATATATATATATATATATATATATATATATATATATATATCTAAGGGGCTAACATGGAAACCCCATATAGAGGCAACAAGAGCAATGACAAACAGGGTTATGGCCAGGCTATACCCTCTCTTGAACCGAAGAAGCCCCATGGCTCTTCGTACAAAGCTGACCATGAGACAAATGATCGCAAGATCACAGTTGACATATGGTGCAGTAGCGTGGGCGTACGCAGCGCCCACCTACATAATCCAACTGGCAGCTACAGAAAATAAGTACATAAGGACTGCGGTAGACGCACTTGGTACGTAAGAAACGCCCAGATCCAGAGAGACCTGGACTGGGAGCCTCTCCAGACAACAATCAGGAAGTAAGCCACAAAAGGCATAGAGCGGGCAGCAGCACACCCATTCGAAGAACTCAGGATGCTAGTGGACCACGACCCCCAGGAGGAGCGGCGGCTACACGGCAAAAAACGTTCATTTTTTGTACAATAAAAATCACACAAATAGGTACAGAATAAACAATATATATATATATATATATATATATATATATATATATATATATATATATATATATATATATATATATATATATATATATATATATATATATATATATATATATATATATATATATATATATATATATATATATATATATATATATATATATATATATATATATATATATATATATATATATATATATATATATATATATATATATATATATATATATATATATATATATATATATATATATATATATATATATATATATATATATATATATATATATATATATATATATATATATATATATATATATATATATATATATATATATATATATATATATATATATATATATATATATATATATATATATATATATATATATATATATATATATATATATATATATATATATATATATATATATATATATATATATATATATATATATATATATATATATATATATATATATATATATATATATATATATATATATATATATATATATATATATATATATATATATATATATATATATATATATATATATATATATATATATATATATATATATATATATATATATATATATATATATATATATATATATATATATATATATATATATATATATATATATATATATATATATATGTGCTTGTTTGTTTATTCTGTACCTATTTGTGTCCTGTGATCTTTATTGTACTAAAAATGAACGTTTTTTGTGACATATAAAACCCATCCCTATTGCTTTCAATATAAATACAATTATTTGTTTTAAACAATGGCTGGGCTCTTTACAAAAAGGTAGTTTTTTTAAAGATGTATATATTTGTGCCTTATACATGTTATAAACTTTTAACTTAATAATTACCTAAACCGACACTGAAAGAATAATATTATTCGAAACTTCGGCTTATTAAATAAGGTGTTTTATTAAACTTAGATCTTACAAACCCATTTAAATGTACAAAATCTATTAGCATCTAAGTTATATACACATCATTTAAGACCAAACAGAGTACTTTACATAAATTAGCAATGAACAAAATGTGTACCTTTTATAACGTGCAAATTAGATCATTCATATATATCTTCTTGATACAATCAATTTAACTTGGATCTAAATTAAAAATTCTTTTTTTAATATTACTACATATACTACAAAAACCATCTAACATCTAATTAAATTACCAAGTAAACGAAAAGACTTGTTTAATATTTCCACTTAATTTATTTAATAAAAAACACATGACAATCGTTTCATCAATTCAATGACTACTCCAATTGCATATATTATACAGTTAAAATGCTTGGGAATTTTTCTCTACAGCCCAATAAATATTTGGCAATAAGTTATTTAGGTCCTAAGTACTCTGCAAGCAAAGCGGTGTAATTACCAGTTCACTAGGAGCTTAAATCAAGACTGCTTGGAAAACTTTTTTGGTTAAATTAGGAATTGGTGTGGAAATGTGAAAGCCAACTACCATACAATTTTGCAGGGTTTTCTAAAAATTGTTTCTATTGCAATATGTTGATCAAATAGATGGCGCAAATTGCACGGAAGACATTAATGAGGATTTAATAACTCTTACTCAAGATGTACTCCGACAATGTAGTCAAGCTTTATGTTTCTCTAAACCTACATACACCCCACTTAAAATAATTACCAATTATTATAACCCCGGAAGTTAATGCTCTAGTACATGTGACAGGTTATTTTTTAAGCGGCTCGAATACTTCAGGTAAAAAAAAACACATTTTGTAAATTGAAAGCATATAGCAAAACTAAAAGTGAACTGTTAGTTCCATCTAAAAGTGTTACTGTTGCCCTGAAAAATATATTTACTTGTAAATTTAGAGAACTGGCTTCCTATCAACATGTTGGAAATCAACTAAGAAACAATTTGGCCAAAGTAAGTCTCCATCATCAAATGATTTTATTTCTTATATATTAGAGTTCGTATTTATCTCACTTTAAAATTCGCGAACCAAGATATTAAAACCCGCAAAAAAAAATAAAGTAAATTCGAAGCTCTCTATTTTACATCATTTGTAATGTATACATATGTAGTTTCCCTTATAAGTTTTTAGAATGTGTTTCAGTTCAAAAAATAGTTTCTATTATAAGCTGTTAAAATCAATTTACGATTTATTTTTAAAATAATTATTATTTCCCATATTGGAAGATTGAATTGAATGTAATAAAGCAAGATACTATTTTTCGTTTCAGGTATATTAATATTTTACAGTTTACAATTCCAATCGTGTTAATAAACTGTGCACGAAATACAAGAAATGTTTTATCCATTGTTTTATTACAATAATTAACATTACTAATAATAATCAGTTCAATAGTTAACATTTTGTCTAAATTGTGTTCATTTTCATTTACAGTATCTGCTCCTACTTGTCAGGCACTCAAACTTTTGGAAAAACCCAGGTATATGACCAGCTGGCTCTCAGAACTAAATTGTGTTCATTTTGACCTCGGTATCAGTATCGATATTTTATTATAAAGTGGTGCGCTTATTTGGAAAACTATATTAACCAAGTAAGTTGGAAAAATAACGAATATTTAACAAACTGTTTTGCGAAAAACCTCGGATTGTAATTTTTCTGAGATTAAATCATTTCCAACCACATGTTAAAATGTTGCGGCAAACAACCCCTTTTTTGGGCAATATTTGTCTTTAAACCCCTCTGGCCAAATATTAGGGGAAACTCTAATTGTATGCAGAATTAATGTGGTCTCTGGGATGTCTTGTGAACTTAAGGAGAATGTCAGGAATACGAGTAGAACAGTTCTAAAAGGTAAAGTTGCTAATTTGATTAAAGTTGGAAATTTTACAATGAAATTACGCAAATTAAAGGCGATATTTTAAAATAGCCTTTTTAGAAAGGAATAAAATTTCTAAAGTTTAAATTTGTGTAAGGGAATCTTGCTCTTATAATTAATAGAGTTGCTTTGAAGATATTTTTACTATCTATTAAAAATTATTATATTATGTATTTTTTTTCGGCTAGGTACACAGTAGTCCAAAAATGTACTATACAAAGAACCATTATTTTGAAGAATTTTAACTTTCGCATATCTTTATTTTTAACCGACTTCAAAAAAGGAGGAGGTTTTCAATTCGACCTGTATGTATTTTTTTATGTTTGTTCACGCATATTATCTAAACGGCTTGGCCGATTTTGATAAATTAAACGCCAAATTATACAGAACGTTTCTCTGGAGATCCCCTGTATTTTGATTTAAAATCTGTTCACCCGTTTTTTTGCAATAATAATATTATCTTTAAAAAACACAGTTATAAATGCGATATAGGCAGCGAGTTTTATAAAATTAAATTAAAAAAATGTTTAATACCCTTTTCAAACTAAAGAATTGAGGTGTGTAATAGACATACAACTCCATTTGCTAAGAGGCACCTCTTTTGCTATCCCGTCATGTAATTTTAATAATTTGAAATACTTGAGTTTAAATGATCAAATTAATGAATTAATATTTGGTGAATACGAGTTAAATTATGTTTAGGTATATATATTATTATCATTATCATAATACGAATGCTTGAAAAAATAAATGAAAAAGCAAAATATCTCGAAACTATTAAATATGTTTAACTCAAAAAACGTAGCTGTCAAAAATAATTTACTTTTGCTTATTTTTCTTAAGTATTCTATTTGTCTCTTTTTGTATTATGTTGTATACATATGGACATACATATACATATACAAATTATAATATCATAAAAATGTAATCACTAAAAAGTGAGATGTAAAAGTAATATGTTATTAAATTTGTTCTTTAAATATAGACATTCTGAACTCGGCGCCCAAATAATGAGTAATCTGTAATAATACACAGTGAAACCTCCCTTAAGGGAGAACTGCACACAAAAAGCGAAAAATCAACGACAAGGTCTAGTCAAGTTCAAAGTAGGATGAAATGGTACCTACGTATTAGAAAAAATTTCCTGCGTGTCCAACTTAAAAAAAAATGTGTTATGTATAGGCAATTTAAATTACATTTCGGTTAAAAATGGATTCAAAAGGGTTCACGCACTGCAGAAATACAAAGATATGAGTACGATTTACCATTTCAAACTTTGCAGTTACGTAGACAAAGGATCAACGCAAGGCGGCAAAGAGCCATTTTGTGGATAAAAAAATTATATGCGATGTCATTTGAATAAAAAAGTGGTCAAAAAATCGTCGAAAATAGACAAATCGACTTGTGTTTTATAATTACAGGTTTAATTATTTCATAAAAAATCGTATTTAGCGTCCAACTATACATATTTCCCTAATTAAATCACCTTGAAGCTAATAAATATCTCTTACAGCTTTAATATAATATTGCAGCTGCGGAAGGCTTGCAAATGATCCATAATACAGCGTGCAGTTCCCTCTTCGGACATCTCCGAACAATGGACACCTCTGCTGAATGGACAATTTTGAAGTCACCGACCGTCAGTATATGTATTTCTGTGTATTAAACCCTCTTGACAACGGACACTCTCAACAACGGACACGGATAGTAAAATTTGGAACACTTTTAATAAACAGTAAAATTTACCTCCTCAGAACGGACAGATGTTCAGATAATTTTTGAAAAACCCACATTTAATGCCGGTATTTTTATCGCACATTATGGGCAATATTTAGATCTATGCTAATAAGCGGCGCGGCGCCTACCTATTGTTAATAGCACTAGTTTAACAATAGGCTGGCTTATGCTGTCTGGCTTGTAAGTAAATTGCGGTGAATTGCATATAATAAATAGAGCACCTTATTTTTATAAAGTGTAGTCTTCATCAATAGAATATCTTAGTTTTGATGTTACTCTGGGGCGATCAATAGGTCTTCAAACAAAAGAAAGTAAGTTTTTGAGTCTTCAAGAAAAAGTTGAAATAATCCAGTAAGCGGAAAAAAACAAACTTAGTTGTAAAGTACGCTCCAAAAACATTACAATATTCGGAACAATAATAAAGGAAAAAGCACAAGAAATTGCGAAGAATCTAGAAGTTGATGGTTTTAAAGGATCAAATGGATGGTTGGAGAAGTTCTGTCAACGTCATAATATCTCTTTCAAATCCATCTGTGGCGAAGCAGCGGCTGTAGACTTGATTCAAGTAACTGATTGGCGGACGAAATTATCTGCTATTATCAAAAACAAGGCATCGAGAGACATTTATAACGTCGATGAAACGGGACTTTTTCCGCGCCTTGCCAAATAAATCGTTTTCTTTAAAAGGCAAAACATGTGCTGGTAGGAAAACGTCCAAGGAGAGCCTCACTATTTTATTTTGCTCTACTATGAATGGAGAAAAACAAAATGAACTGGTGATTGGAAAAAGTAAAAAACTCCGTTGTTTTAAAGGATCAAGCGTGGAAAAATTGCCACTTGAATGGTACTATAACAAGAAAGCATGGATGACAAGGGATATAAGGTCGGATTGATTGATGAAATTTGACCGAAAAATGCAAAGCCGAAATGTTCTTTTATTTTTGGATAATGCTGCATCTTATACAAAACTGGAGTTAAAAAATGTTAAAATAATTTTTTACCGCCAAATACGACAGCATATTGCCGGCCATTGGACCATGGCTTGATTGCTGGATTCGACGAAATTCTCGAGGAAAACGTTGACTATGATAGTGAAGATGATGTGTCATTATCCGAATTATGTAGAAACATCAATGTATTTTCTTCCGACTTAACCTCATATTCAGAAATCCTAACATAAGTGTACGTGAATGCATCAGCGAATTTCAAAATAGTGAGAACGGTCATTCAACGACTTCATCTGACAATGATGGTGAAGAAATTATTTCTTCCAATATTAAGAACCTTAAAGAAGCGTATAAAATGTTAAGGGATATTGAAAACTTTTGTATGTTATCTGGATATTCTGTTTTAGGGGAAAAAATCTCAGAAGTTGCGTCTAAATGGAATCTCAAATTATTAAAAATAAATCAACTAGTTTAAGACAAACAACATTTGATAATTTTTTTAAATAGAAACTTTTTATAAAGTGGAACTGTATCAAACTGTATATGTAGGTAGAATAATATTTTATATTAGGTAATACATTTTTATTGTATGCATATATGTATGTAAAAGATGTTGGTGTATACGTAGTAAGAATTGTATTACTAATTTGTACCAAACATATTATTTTTTTAATTAAAAATAAAATATTTTTTAAATAAAATCACATTGGTATCTAATTTGTTCACTCCGCATAACGGACACCTCTATAGAACGTACAGTTTCTGCGGCACGGGTACTGTCCGTTGTTGAGAGGTTTCACTGAAGACTTATTTTTTTGCAGAAAATGTAACGTAAATATTTAATTTTGACATAATATATTTTTAAATAAAATTGTTAAGTGAATTTTCGCTAGTGGCGCAGTCAGTAGGATAATACTGAGTTCGTTGATATTTGATGGAAATCACTGGTTACGGTTTCTTTTTCCAGTAAGCGTTTCTCTTTATCTCATTAAACCTCAGTTTAATGAACTTTATAAGCACAGATTTATTTTTGTGTCCGTTGGAGACAACTAAGTCAGGATATCATTTCATAATTTAAACTTTTGTTTAGTAACTAATATTTTTGTCAACGACACGCGACGTCTAGCAAGTGAGCATTTTTACAGTTTGTATGTAAAAGCCACCGTAAATGCGGCCACTATTCAGAGCCATCAAGTAAAAGAAACGGTAAGGTAATGAGAGGATTACCAACTTTCAATTCCTTCATCTAAAGTAGATCACTTGTTGGTAATATATTAATTTGATATGAATATTAAACCTTAGAAAAAATAATTACTTATTCCGTACTTTTTGTTCATATTAGTGATTTTTGTATTAGCATAATTTGTTTACGCTGCAATCTAAAAGACAAAATAATCTCCCAAGATTTCACTCTGGGCTCAGCGAGACCTACTTTTTTCCCTCTTAATTTAAATATTTATTAGCTGGAGGCTCATCCAGTCCCGCGATATATTACGGGAATGTCAACACGCTGCGTATACCAATTAGATTTCCTTCATCTATATTAGACGAACATACATTATGCAGTTGTACCGGAAATTTGATATTTTGTCAAGATACTTGGAACGAGTAACACCATTCTACCTATGTTTATCGTACGGGCAGACATTCACCATGATTTAGTGCGCTGTTATTTCATATTAGGTATAATTTATAATGAAAGAACATCGGGGTTCTAATAAATGGATTTAAATACGAACTTTAACAGTCTTGTTTATGTCGGTGTAAAGTATCTGGGACAATATGTCAATTATGCACAAAAAGATAGCGGTGCTAGTTGTTTTCCTGTTTCAAAACTTAAAATTCAAAATATATAACATTTCGAGAACTATAATGTGTAGATAGAAACAAGTCATAGGTGTATAATACTAAAATCGAAAACATATTAAAATTGTGCTTCAGCACCTAATATATAACAACAAACTACATCACACATATACTTAACTAATTAATATACAAAGTAGTCAATTTTCAGTTCACACACTTACAAAGCGTTAGTCAAACTTAAGACTTAAGTTGGTTTTTGAAAAAGACACAGTGTCGAAACAGCGGAAATAAATTCGCGGAAATTACTAACTACAAATATAGTTTGTTAATTTATTATACTAGTGATAATGAATTTCCATCAAGTACCGTCAAACGGGGTGAAGTCGATCAAAAAAACACGATTTTTTGCTATAACTAAAAATCCAGTATATATATTTTATTGAAACTAAAAATATATCTTCCTTGTTGTTTAAGCTGTCTATTAATCACAGATACAAGGTCGTAGGTCAAACGGTGTACCTACTATTTTGAATTAAAAGGTGATCGACTTCACCCCAAGGGTCGGGGTGAAGTCGATCACCTTTTTCAGCTATTTCACTGTCTGAAATTTCAATGATTTTCACAACGTAAAATCGATCCCTTTTATTCGTCTTATATTTTGCAATCACAAGGTCTCCTATGTTCCAGGTGTCAAATGAAGCAAGAATGTCAGCAAGCTCCGCTGAACTTTCACCAATTTCATGGTCATCTTCATAATTACCCTGTTCCTCTGCCTCCAATGTCTGTAATTCATCTTCACTCTCTTGGTTGTCGTTTATTTTTTGTCTTTTACGTCTATTCGGCGGTGCTTTGAGTTTTCACCTATTCTCTTCTTTCAAATATTCGCTTCCTATGCTTTTACCTGCGGCTAGAGTTAACCTTTTTCCTCTCTTTTGAGCTTCATTAGGTTCTGTTTTTAGCTCATGTAAATAATCTACTATAGTTGCAGTCATTGAGGATTCTGCATTGTTTTTTGCCTCCCTCGGATCAATTCTTGGTATTTTTCCAAGAACAGCATCGGGATTGAACGGAACTAAGCCACGTGCTTTAAAACCACCTAATATATTATTAATTTCTTGATGACCAAGTCCCTCAACCTAGCATCCTGGGAAAAAGAGTTTTGGGCAAAACTCCTCTATTCTTTAATTTCCAGTCTTCCAACGTTCTTTCCCACGATGCCTTGAGTGGGCGAAAATAAGCCACGTCCAGCGGCTGCAGCATATGGGTTGGGTTTGGAGAAAGCAATATAAACTTCATATCATTTTTTCACATTCCTGTACAACACTCACAGTGATATGGCTTTGCAAATTATCACCAACAATCAATTTGTTGGTGATAATTTGTTCAAGTTTCTGAAAGTAATGAAGAGCGACGGTCCGGAACTAATCGTCGAACAACTCGGCATCAAACCATCCCTTTGAAGACCTATTGTACATTGCTCCTAACAATCCACCCTCCTTCTAGCCTTCATATAGATATTTCGCCCTATACACTGTATACGGCGGGAGACGAGTTCCATCAGCAGCAGTAGCAAACATCACTGTAGTGTCTCGTCATAACCTACAATATTTTGAGCAGGAATATTCCTAATTATTTCTGAAACATTCCGGAAATACTCTTCAATTATCTCATACGTCACCGCCGCTCTTACAAGTTTGGTATTTTCGGCTAGCTGCGGGTGCCTTTTCATTAACTCATTAAACCACACTTCTCCTGGCATATTATTTTTGAACCGTTTTTGGGTAATACTGCGTTTATTTAACTATTGTTGTGTTATTCGATGAATATCTATGGGTTTTAGGGGAAACCCCCATTCAGCACATAGTTGCAATGCATTTATTAGCAATTGTTCCGATTGTTGGTCCAGAGCAGGTTGACCACCATATGACAGAGGATGAACCCCATGAAAATGATTATTCAGTGTGGCGTATGGCACTCTATATTCTTCAGACGCTTTGTGCATGCTCAATGTTTTCCTGCGGACTGCATTTACCGCTCTCTCCGAGAAAACTGGATGGTAATTTTTCTTTCCGTAAGCACCTAGCTTCTTGGAGTATTTTCGTGGCATCTGTAACACAAAGAAAAAATCAGGGCTAAGAAAACTCTCATCCCCTCCCCCCACTCCGCCCTATCACCCCTTATACGCTAGCATTCTAATTTCTTTAAAATAATGAAACAAAAGCCAACTGATTTAAACATAACCTCAAACTACTAAAAAAAGTCTTAAAACCATATGATCAACTTGACCCCGTTGTTTTGCCTTTTTAAACAAAAATTGTAATAAAAACCAAAAAATAAATAAATTGGCAGGTAGGATTGTACTCATCGGTTCCCAGGAATGTTCCTTTTGCACCTAACGGGGTTAGGATGAGTCTAATTATTACTGATACAGTTATGCAAATATTTGAATTTACGATATTTAACATATTGGTATAATTTGCTTATGACTATTTTTTTTTGCTAAAACTCACCTTTAATATCTAACAGCTACCACCAAAATAACACGTGTGTTCCTGTTACACATATGAATGTAAACCTAAATCAGCTGGTTTAACATGCGTTGTTGCCATTATGCTCGAAAATAATTGGAAAAACGTGTTTGATCAGCTTCACCCCGCCCTGTCGACTTCACCCCGTTTGACGGTAACGGCTAACTCGATTAATTATTTAATTTTTAAACATTTCTAGTAAATATGAGGGCAAGAGTTTAAAAAAATATATCAGCTAGTCCTTTAGGAGATTCGTCTAGTATATTTTTGGTCTTTTCTGGTGTGTAGTGAAGTTGCACTATGTACAAGTAGGAATGGTGATACTTTTGGATAAATTAATTAGTGATTATTTGAAAACTCAAATGGGTCGAACTTGCTACAGATTATAGATTGACTTAGTCTTAAGTAATGTTCGACCTCATTTGCTAAATCAATATTTCTAATGGAATATTTTAATGTAAAAAATATATTTTGCCAGTGGCCCAAAATTATAATCCAGTGAAGATGCTGGAGGGAAAAATGAATATTGAGAATTACTAATGAGTATGATTTTTTTTTTTATTTTAATGCGTTGTTGATTTTTCTAGGATCAGATTCATACTTATTTATAAGTTTATGAGTTGAAATGTATTTCTCAATTATTACTTCAACACTTTAAATAGATTAATGTGAATACCTTACAATAATACCTATGTTGGGCAGATTAATAAGTAATTGCCTTTGTCAATATTTTGCAAGAATTAAACGAAAAATAAAGACGTTATTACATTTTTATACTCTAGATAGATCTCAATTAAAAGTTCGTTAACTAAAGAAACACTCTCCTAAATTTATCTTAATGGCTTATTGATTCCCAGGTTTTTATCAGGGAACTCGCGAACTCGCCAAACTTTCTTTACTCCCTTTTATTTTAAAGCCATAATTTATACGTTTTTAGCTTTTTAGATAATCTTTAAACGTTTCAGCATAAATTATTTAAATCTTAGTTAGAATAGGTGTTTTTATAATACTAATCTACGGGGTGTTAGGCGTTTGACTACAAATATTTTACGAGATTGTATGGAATATTTCGATCAAAAAAGTCTTTTATAACGTTAAAACTATTCCTTACCAATTTTGAGAAAAATGATCCCAAAGTTGTAGTTTATATTATTAAATTTTGGGCACAACTTTAATAATTTTATTTATTTTATTGTGTAAAATAGTTATTTATTATATTTTTAGCTAATGCATAAGGTATTTTGCAATGAAAATATCTTCACGATCTAAATTTAGAGAAAAAAAATGCATTGAGAACTCAATTTTTACCTTAATTAGATCTTACAAAAATCAGCAACATTTGTTATAGCGAAAGGTATTAAGCATAGTTGAATGTTCAAGGAACGACAGTAAAAGAAACAGTTGGCTTGTTTTTCTAAACAGCTACGTAGAATTTCGTGTTTAAGTTTTAATATGTAGTGTGCTTTTCAAAATGTTTACAAATAAAGAATACAGCCTTAAGATAACACATTTTTATGTTCAAAAAAAATTATTCAAAATTGGTTTAGTGCTACCTGTGGGTGTTTGAAGTGAACATTTGCTATAACTTTTTATAATAGTTTTTTTATTTCTCTGTGCTATAAATTAGAGTTTTTGCGTAGTAAAAGTATAGCTTCGTTTATTTCGATACTTTAAAATTTGATTTTTGGGTTAAGGACAATAAATAAATGTTCCTTTAACTCTGAAGTTGTATCTTGCTCCAATATATGACACCTAATTAAATTTGAGTAGTCTTTTCCTTCGAAACACTTTAAACAATATTGACATTAATTTACATATACATATATATAAGTGTCTTTGAAAACATACAAAGGGCGACTTATATATATATATATATATATATATATATATATATATATATATATATATATATATATATATATATATATATATATATATATATATATATATATATATATATATATATATATATATATATATATATATATATATATATAAGAGTGACAAAATATATCCACGCAGCAGGCTTTATCTATTCAGGTACAGAAGTTATCCCGAGCACATTTTTGAAAAAAGCATAAAGCGATTTTAATTCTCTACGCAGAGTCACAACTACAATGGAATTTAAACGTTTTATGCATAAAAGTATTTCTAAAATGACAGAGCTTTCAAGTCGAGCTCTTTCAGTTATAAATGGTGTTTGTTGGAATTCGTTTCTTAGCCGAAGTGACTTATTCGAATCTTATAGGATTTTGGGGAATTGAGATGAAATTTACATTTTACATTAAAAGACTCGTACCGAAATGTTTTGTCGTTATGAAATAGAAGTCTGCTTAGATAAAGGGGAAACTCTTAATTTATACACCATAAATATTTAAAAGGTGTTAATTTTGTTAGAAATAAACTTTTACATTAAGGAGTGAAATGTAAATAACATGCTATCGAACTCTAAAAGAATTCTAAAAATGTACCAGTATTTAGTATTTTATATATATATATATATATATATATATATATATATATATATATATATATATATATATATATATATACTGGGTGATTCACAACCCACTGTACATACTTATGTGGTGTATAGGGTATATCAAAATGGATATTTAAATTGATTAATTCGGCTTTATTACTAAGATACAGGGTGATTTTTATATTTTGGTAAAAATTTGTTCACCCTGTATCTCCTAAACGGCTTAATCCATTTTTTAAAATTTTGTACACAAACACTCTTGGTATATCATAACTTTTTGACGTTTGAAAAGTATCAAAGTTCCAGGGCCGTATCCAGCCAATTCACACAGGGGAGGGGGGTTTTGAGACTAGTTTTGAATTTTTTTCTTAAACTACATTCATTTGTGAACAATAATATGCTCTTAATACTAAAGGATATGTACTTTAAATCTTTAATAAAACACAGCCTTGATTGACCTTAAAAAAAAATTAAACTATCTCTACTAATAAAACACAGAAATATTTTTTATTTTTAGTGGCCCAAAAATACCAAAATCTACCCTAACACAATAACGCCTGTCTAACAGTATCTCTACATTTTTGTGCACGCTTTTGTGAATTGCAATTGAGCGTTGAATCATTTACATTTGAGGTTTTTGTCTAAATGCTTGACTTTTAAAAAAATTAAACTATCTCTACTAATAAACCAGTTAATTTCTGTTTGAGTCTTTTTAGCCTCATCTCTTATCTAATGCTCGAGATCGTGATCATTTATCGGCTACCGTAAAAATTTATCTTTTTTTATTTTTGTTATTGTATACAAATTACGTGTAAGAACTTGTTTTTTTTGAAATTTTTTTATTTACCTTTATTTTTTTCGTAACCTTAAAACCTACAAAAAAATACAAATTCAATAAATTTTAATACCTAAAAATAATAAAGTAAGCCTTGGAATTTAGACAGATATTTTAAAAATGACATTACGTACATACAATTCAATCATTTGTGTTTGACATTGTTAATTAAAGATTTTTTATTTGAAATTTCTCTTTGCAAAAAGTTTGTACGTTTCAATAATTGTAAAAGTGCCGTTATTTACAAATGCTGAGTACGCAGACATCGTATTTGTGTACGGATTTTGTAATGGTAACGGAAGGGCTGCTACAGAAGAATACAGAAGACGATTTCCGGATCGGAGAATTCCAAATCACCAAACGTTTGCCGCAACCTTTAATACATTGCGTGAAAAGGGTAAGTTTCCCTCAACCGATCTTCATGTTGAAAGAGTGGGTGTTAATAAGGTGGTCCAAGAAGAGAATATTCTCAACCTTGTGAGGGAAGATCCAACCATAAGCACTAGGCGAATTTCCGCCCATTTAGCGATACCGCAGACAAGAGTATGGAGAACTATAAAAAATGAAAACTTATACCCTTTCCATGTACAAGAGGTACAAAGATTAGAAGAAGGCGACTACTTGCCTAGATTAGCATTTGCTAGGTGGGTAATAAATCATCGAAGAACTATTTTTAGAGCACTATTCACTGATGAAGGCCAATTTACAAGGGACGGAGTCTTTAATTCTAGAAACTTTCATGTATGGGCAGATGAAAACCCTCATTCGTTGCGATTGGCCAATTCTCAATGAAAGTTTTCAGTGAATGTTTGGTGCGGCTTAATAAATAATCATTTAATTGGACCACATATTTTCCCTCAACGACTAACGGCTGTTGTGTATTTGGACTTTCTACAAAACATTTTACCGGGCTTATTAGAAAATGTAAATTTAAGAGGCATATGGCATTTCAACACGATGGGGCACCTGCACATTTTGGAATTGATGTTCGAAATTATCTCAATCAACAATTTGCTGATCGGTGGATTGGACGCGGAGGACCACATCCTTGGCCAGCTAGGTCGCCAGACTTTAATCCAGCCGACTACTTTTTGGTGGGGGCATCTAAAACAAAAAGTTTACAGTGTTCCAATCGAAACTAGGGATCAATTAATAAATAGGATACATTTTTATTGCGACGAGGTTAGACAAAACCCTCAAATGATTCACCGCTCAATTGCAAACCTTCAAAAGCGTGCACAAAAATGTAGAGAAACCGGTGGTATGCATTTTGAAAACATTTTCTAGCTTTTAAGACGTTATTGTGTTAGGGTAGATTTTAGTTTTTTTTTGGACTACTGAAAAAAAAATTAATTCGACAAGGCTGTGTTTTATTAGTAGGGATAGTTTAATTTTTTTTTTAAGTCAATCATTGAATTAATTTTATACTTAGTTAAAAGCTTTAATACAGATACCGCTAAAAAAAGGGGTATGTACTATCTAAAGATTTAAATTTCGTACATAACCTTTAGTGTACCATTCAAGATGGTGGCATATTTTTCTTCACAAATGAATGTAGTTTAAGAAAAAAATTCAAAAATACCGAATTCCGATGTACAGGGTGTCTCAAAACTAACCCCCCTCCCCTGTGTGAATTGGCTGGATACGGCCCTGGAACTTTGCTACTTTTCAAACGTCAAAAAGTTATGATATACCAAGAGTGTCTGTGTACAAAATTTTAAAAAAATCTATTAAGCAGTTTAGGAGATACAGGGTGAACAAATTTTTACAAAATACGAAAATCACCCTGTATCTTGGTAATAAAGCCGAATTAATCAATTTAAATATCCATTTCGATATACCCTAGGGATACCCTATACACCACATAAGTATGTACAGTGGGTCGTGAATCACCCAGTATATATATATATATATATATATATATATATATATATATATATACATACAAATTGACCACGAAATTACTAACAAGATTGTAACTTTTTTAAGATAAATACTATTAACATGAAATTTTACAGTGATATATGGTTACTTATGAGAAAGATTTTCGCTGTATAACAATCGGCTGTCGTTTCCGGTTTAACCGGAAATGCTATCAATTTAATATTTTAAATTGAACACCCTGTATATTGATTTATTTTTGAATTGTACACTAATTTCTAAACATAAAACATGTATCATATCCTATGTCAGTTCCTGATAGTTTTCGGGAAAATGGCGAATGAAACTTTAAAAATTTCAATGAATAATTCCGTTCTTTGGAAAAACAAATGAAGATAGTTCTAATTTAATACTGTATAATAATTGTGTTTGTTATGCAACTCATTCCATCTAATGTGACAATTAGGATACTTCCGGTTTACCTGGAAACGTAGTGAAAAATCAATTTCAAACGATATTTTCTCGTTTTATTTTAATGGGACGACCTATAAACCTACTCAACATCTAATTCTTCAAACAATTTTAAATACTTTCGTATATCATACCCTAAATTTATATATTTCCAATTGAACTGTGCAATTTCCTTTTTAATGGTTAGGCTGATAGATGGCAAATATTAAATTTCTGATCTAAGGCGGTTTTGAAACAATACATAAGTATATAGCCATCGTTCTTATAATATGCAGATGGTTCGCTTTGAGAGTTAAACTGTAATTATAAGTACTACGTTTTTCCAGATTTTCTTCTAAATTTTAATTATTGAAAATGTATTTTACTCGTGAAAAACAAATTGATATGATAATGATATACGGAGAAAGTAGAAAAAAATCGCAAGTTAGCCAGAGCAATATACGTACAGCGATTGCCGAATCGCCGATACCCATCAGACATAATTTTCTGGGTTGAAAAAGTATTTAAAATAGGAAGGGAATCCGCCAGGCGAGAACTTCATAGTTAGTGATGATGCTGAAATTAATATACTGGCTTGTATAGCAATCGATCCTACTAAATCAATACGACGAAACATTTTACGTAGGCGTGGCTTTAAATCATTCAAATACCAAATCCATGACCACTTATGTGAAGCGGATTATTTGAGAAGTATTTTGATATGCAACAAAGACAGCCCAATTTCCGGACAGTAATTCTTTCTTCAGATGAATCCTAATTTACCAATATGGAAATGTTTAACAGCAATAATACACTGGGCTACCGCAAATCCGCACTTGGTAAGGGAAGGGGCATTCCAAGAAAGATTTGGTGTTAACGTCTGGTTTGGACTACTAGGGACTCGAAAAATAGGTCCATTTTTTTATGAGCCCCTGGATGCAGAACACTTTTGCAATTCCTCCAAAGATTTTATGGACAATTTACCCATTGTTTAATACAATCAAGTATATTTTCAGCAAGATGGGGCACCCGCACACAATTCCAGAGTACTGACTAACTACCTTGGATAGGTACAAATGGGCCAGTCAGATGGCCGGCGAGATCGCATGACCTCACCCCGTTAGATTTTTCATATTGGGGCTACATTAAACAAAAGGTCTACAAAATACCATTAGAAAATCGTGCGGACCTTATTAATCAAATTACATTACAGGGCGATAGGAGAAATAACTCCAAGGCAGATGGAAAACATTTTACAAGAGTTTCACAACAGAATTCATATATGCCATGAAGTTAGTTGACAACGTTTTGAAAACCTTGCCTATGGATGACCTTCTTTCTTGTTTTTTTTTATTACTCATGTAGATTTAGTTCTATTTCGTATTTTTCCTTGAGTTAAGAGGATTTTTTATATTTGAATATTATTTAAATTAGTGTTTTGTGGGGTAATGTCAGTTGAAGCTACTCAGCAGTGTCCTTAATAAATACCTATTTAAGTAGACTAGCAATATTTCTTGTAGTAAATAAAAAAACAATTATTAGTTATACAGCGTGTGAAAAAATCAAAAAACAGCCATTTTGAAATAACTCATTTATATTTATAAGTTTAACTAATTTTTCATTCTTACTCAATTTATATTGCTGCCAAGTATAAAATATGCCTAGCCTTACAGATAACATATCATAGGCATTTTATTCATTTTTTATATGTTAAAAACTCAATTTAGTATCATGTGAAATTCAAAAACCCAGTCCTTTCTTAGTACCTATATTTGATGACCGCAAATTCTAGTAGCTTGTTTTTTTTATTCGTACATTGAGCAAAACAATAATTCTGAACTAAAGTACCCACCAATTTAAAAATTAGAGGGTGAATAAAAGAATGGCAGCTGTGGTGTTTCTTTATTTCAGGACATTTCTTGGATCAGAAATTTAATATTTGTCGTTTATTAGCCTAAGCGTTAAAAAGGTAATTGCACAGTGCAGTGGAAGTGAGGTCAGGGGAACGTGGTGGCCAGGCTGTAGCTCCTAATCGTCCAATCCACCGTTCTGGATAATTATTATTTAACCACTCGCGATTTACAAGTGCAAGCCCATTTGAATCCAGAATTCGTTTCTAATATTTAGAGGAATATTTTCAAGATATTGAAATAACTCATTTTGCAGAAAATCATTAAATAACTGTGCATCTAGGCCTGGTGGTAGAATATGGGGCCCACAAAAAATTTCATTTATTATACCACACCAAACATTAACAGAAAATTCTTGCTGAAATGCTCTAGTTCGTACAACACGTGGATTGTCATGGCTCAAGATTCCTAATTTATGGAAATTTACTGAGCCGCTTCGGGTAAATCTGGCTTCATCAGTCCATAAAATTTTTTTTGAGAAATTCTCGTCTTCCTCTATTTGGCGCAAAAACCAACTGCAAAAACTGACACGTTTTTCGGCATCACCAGGTTGTAAGTTTTGAACTGGCTGCATCTGAAATGGCTTCCTGTGATCTTTCCTCAAAACGCGATGAACCTTATTTTTAGAAACAAAAACTGCGTTGCCTTGTAAATTATGAGCTGCTCTTCGTAGGCTTAATGTCCTATCGTTGTCAAACTTATTTAAAATTACGTTTCGATATTGTTCATTTCTCCTACCTTCGTTTCTCGGATTCCTTTTGAGTCCAAAATTCCTAAACATTAAATGCGTTTTAATGAAAACTTGTTTGCAAGGTAATCTTCTATTTGGAAATCTTCGTTGGTATTCCCGTACTGCTGCATTTGCATTTCCATTACAGAAACCATAAACGAAATGAATATCAGCATACTCAAAGTTAGTGAATAACACCATTTTGAAATCACTAGTTAGACTGATAATTACCTTTTTGTATAAACTCTAATGTACCTGACATTTATTTACTCTAAAAACTCAAATGTCACACTTTAAAGACGAAACTAGCAATTGTTCAATTGTCACAAAAATGCAATCATGGCATACCAAGATGTCAAAGGTTTTGCCACTGAAATAATTAACAATAATGGAAATTTTAATTACCCCATACATAAAAATAATTTTTAGTTTTTAACTCGAAATCCTTGCATCGCACGTAAAAAAGGCAAGGGATCAAATTTGCTCCAAACTGAGAGGGGATTTTAGGAATGATTTAGGTTTTCAGAAAAAGCAGTAGCGTTCCATTTTTTCTTCAAGAATAATCAATAAAAAATTCTGTACGGCGCCACTGATAAAGAATTAAAAAATGTATCAAATCAAAAAATGCCTTTTGTTACTCAAATGCTGTTTACCAAATTTAATAACAATATCTCAAGTACTAAAAAAGTTATGACTAAATAAAAATTTTTTTCTTAAAAATTTAACACCATGTATTTCGAAAACGAAGCATTTGCCGATATATTTTTATATAGAGAATTAGGGCTTATTTTGAATGCAGAATGCGCTGTTAAAGTTGGACCCTGCAATTCGGGTCACCCTGTATATATATATATATATATATATATATATATATATATATATATATATATATATATATATATATATATATATATATATATACAAATATATATATATATATATATATATATATATATATATATATATATATATATATATATATATATATATATATATATATATATATATATATATATATATATATATATATATATATATATATATATATATATATATATATATATATATATATATATATATATATATATATATATATATATATATATATATATATATATATATATATATATATATATATATATATATATATATATATATATATATATATATATATATATATATATATATATATATATATATATATATATATATATATATATATATATATATATATATATATATATATATATATATATATATATATATATATATATATATATATATATATATATATATATATATATATATATATATATATATATATATATATATATATATATATATATATATATATATATATATATATATATATATATATATATATATATATATATATATATATATATATATATATATATATATATATATATATATATATATATATATATATATATATATATATATATATAATATATATATATATATATATATATATATATATATATATATATATATATATATATATATATATATATATATATATATATATATATATATATATATATATATATATATATATATATATATAATATATATATATAAATAAGGATACCATACAATATAAATAATTGGGTTTTTCCGCCTTAGAAAATTGGAAAAAAATAAAAAATATAATTACCCTATAAATTGAATAGATAGTCTTAAGTTCTGGATCCACTATGAAGGTACTCGAGGAACGACACTGAAAAATGTTTTGTTTTCTGGACGTTAAACGTAAAACACGTGCAAATTTTCAATTTCGCTTTTTATTTCTAAAACTATCTTCAATATTAACTGAGATACCTTGCAAAATTATCGATAATGGGACACCCTGTACATATGGACGGAGAGACCATGTTGCTACATAACCCTAATGCTAAATGTTTCATGGGACTGTGTCGGCACTGATAGGTAACTGACATGTATAATTAGATCCTTACGTAGCTTCGTTACAACTATATCTACAATAAATTACAAGCGCTCGAAACACGTTCCCTAAACTTAATAGCCCGCCTGTAAACTAACTCAAGTACCGATTACTTTTTAGCGAGAGTATCATATAACAAATCACGCTGGCGCTTCCATGCCGTGGAGGCAGTGTCGGTTAGAAAAGTGCATGGTGAAACTTCATTTGAACTTCAAAACTGGAGCAGAACAGTCCTTATTTATGGCAACATGAAGCACTTAAGGACCTATTTCTGACGCTACATTAGGGTGAGTAGCGAGCTCGGGACACTTGAATTTTAACTTCCAACTTTCCGGATATCGAATTTGCATTTATTACATTAGATTAGATTATCTGGCGGAGTTGAGGGGATCAGACACACACATTTATCTTCCGAAACGATATTCGGCTTAAACAGAGGCGATAGATGTTAGCTTAAATATATCTTATAGATGGAGTTTATAGTTTTAAGCGCAACATCGTATTACTTATTCTTAATAGATCAGTCATTCCAAAAGTGTTCTAGTTTATAAATTATGTTACTGATCTGCATTTATGAATGCAAACTATAAAAAATTGCAACCTTTTACAACAAACGGAACATTGTTAAAATTTCAAAAAAACAATTATTAGCTCTCTATCCATAAAAATATTTATGAAAAAATCGGCCAAGAAAAATCGTTGGAAATTATTTTCAAGTTCGAAATATGGCCGCTAAGGGGTGTAACAGCAAGTCAAAAATGGAAATGCCAATCTTTTCTTTAATTTTCCTAATTAAGGCTTGTCGAAAATATAAGCATTGTATTCTTCAGGCAATTATGCAACTTTTTGCTATGTGTCTTTCTTTCTGTTTTCAATAATAAAGTGGTAGGGAAACGTCAAACTATTTTTCTTTCAAATGTTTATATCTCCGTTTCGGATGAACTGATTACATTGAATTTGGTGTCAGATAAAAAGCGCTTTTTGTGCTCTTCTCGTGAAGCTATTAACTGTACCGTAATAAATGAAATGAAATGACATGATTTCCTTGTCATACATTGATTGAAGGTTATTAAAGGTATGGAATAATGAAGTAAAAAATCCAGGTCCTTATTTAAATTAAACAAGTGGACAATGGTCGCCCGAATCCGAAACGTCGGATTTAAAAAGGAGAAAAAGTGACAATGCTGAAATGAAAATTATTTTGATCTGTCAGTTCAATTGAGCCTACAATTTTAGAAAAACAAAAAAAAAATAGCAAAAGTTGCATAATTGTCTGAAGCATACAATGCTTATATGTTCGACAAACCTCAATTAGGAAAATTCAAGAGAAAATCGACTTCCTAGCGGCTATTTTATAAGCTTGAAAGTGATTTCCAGGGATTTTTCTTACCCATAAATATGTTTCCCCAATCAAATTCATTTCTTTAAATGCGGAGATAGATTTTTATTTTATTTTTAACAAGCGTTCGAACTCCCAAAACCAACGATGTATTACAATTAATAGTTGGAAACAATATTTACAATTTTTCATGAGGGACAATGTGTTAGAGAGAGACGGCAAAATAGAATCTTGACAAATTTACAAGGGAGATAGAATTTTAAATACTCTTAATGTAAAATTGCATTACATCATTGGTTTTGAGACCTCAACGGCTTGTTAAAAATTCAATATAAATCCAAGTCCGTATTTAAAGAAATCAAGTTGATGTTGAAACCTCAAAGGCGAAACGCCGGATCTTATAGAACTATTTTTTAATTTTGAGGTTTAAAATCGTTGCAATTGTGTTGTTTCTCATTGGCCTCTAGACGGCTACGCTAATAACGGTGTCGTTAGTTGTTACTTTAGACATATATAAATAATTTTTACAGATACTCTTTACCAAACTTGGACATATTTATTAGTTGCTGAGAACACAAGGTTTGGAATTTTAAGTGAAACACCGACAGTAATATAAACAAATCGGTAAATTTCCTTTACCCGGAACTTCCCCCATTATGAATATTTCTTATTATATATTATATACTGTCTTTTAAAACATTATTACATGTTGAATTCGCACCAGTATATCTTTATGTCATATTTAATTTTTCTCGAAAGTGTACAGTAAATTGAATAAGAAGATTTTTTTACGTTAATTTTTTTTAACATGTTATTTGGCCATTTTGTTCCGCCTTCTTTTTACTTTACCTTTACCAGCCTATTTCTATATCACACTTAACGCTTGCACTACATTTGAAATTAATTTAATAAGTAGTTTTTTTCAGACTGATTTTTTTTCGCTATCTTATATTCATACCAAAATGCTACCAGTTCATTCTTTTGTAACACTTGATTTTTTTGCAAAATTTGAGGTAAATTGGATAATTAGTTTTTTAGTCATAATTTTTTAACTGTTCACTAAGTCGCCATCTTGTTACGGCATATTGGATTCTTACCAAAATATTACTAGGTCATCCCCAAATGAGTCAATCTGATAAGTAGTTGCTTGTTCCGCCAATTTGCATTCATACCAAAATTTTACCAGTTGATTTCCACATAATACTTGATTTTTGTGCAAATTGGATAATTTGTTTTTTAAGCAATAATTTTTTTAACGTTTCATTGGGCCGCCATTTTGTTCCGGCACATTGGATTTTTACCAAAATATTACCAGGTTATCCCCACGTGAGCCTTAATTTTTAACTAAAATTTAAAGTCAATATGATGAATAGTTTCTAAGCTATGCCGCGAACTGACAGACAGACAGACAAATCGACAGACGGACCTACGGGATTTATAAAACATATTTTTTGGTATCTAGGGACTCCAAAATGCAAATATATGTATAACCTGAGAGAGTGATTTTTCAGATTACAAACATTTTTTTGGCTGCAATTTCATTCCGCCGTCTTGAATTACAAACAGGAAAACAGACAGACCGACGGAATCGAGAGAACTTGTATTTCTTCATCTAGAAACGTAAAGATCTGAAAAAATCTCAGGGGGTGATTTTTTCACGATAACAATACTTCCCTTTTATGAGGAAAGTAAAAAGACAAATAGTTCATGTTGGTATTAACTTTCCTTTGTAGGTTTTTTTCTTTTTTTCTTTTTTGTCAATGTCTACATTTAGGCTGCATATGTTCGTTAAAAGTTATATCTTGTATAGTGATGGAAATAAAGTAAAAATTACGAAATAGTTTTATGATAGATACTTAATGAATATTGTGATGAAACCAAATAAGAAAAAAACGTTTCCAAAATAAGGCACAAGTTATTTTCGAAATTTCGCGCCATATTTTATAACACCCCGTATCCTGTATGACAGATGATAATTTTGATATAGATCCACCTGAGCACAAATTTAAGTTATTCAAAAATATATTTATCGCAAAAAATGGGTTCGATTTGCTTTTTCTAACAAGAGATATTCGGTCTTCAACATGGCAGCCAAATTTTAAATATTCTTGGCAGATGAGCAGCTTTTTACTAAAGGAATATAATTCTTAGCCTACGTCTATTTTATTTATTTTTTAATTAGCAATATTTTCATGTTCATGTTCAGCATAAACAAATCTGTGATCTTGCCTTTACCCAAAACAGAATTCCACTATGTACAAGATGATCCAAACTAACTTTTTAAATGGAAATATCTTATCTTATTAACTGAAACTTATTTAATTTTTTTGTTATTTCCCAAACTATATAAAAATGTTATCTGTGTGTAGTAGAATAATGTATGATATTAATGTTATTATTATTGTTTTAATTAATATTAATATTATTTACTTTTCCTCATCCTATTTATACGTCTATAAAAAAATATTTCATTTTTTTCCCCCATAAAAAGTTTTAATTCCAGGAAATGGAATTTTACCATTTTGTTTTGTCACCTGTGATTCGCACTAAAATGTTATCAGTTTTTTTCCTGTCTTACACATTGATTTTGTGCAAAGTTGTCAAACTGGTTAAGCAGATTTCTGGTACTGAATTTTGAAACACTTCATTAGGCAGCTATTTTATTTTGCCTTAATGGTTTCACACCAAAATTTAACCAGATTATCCTTATTTCACACTTAACTTGTAGGAAAAATGTGAGGTCCATTCGATTAATAGTTTTTTAATACTATTTTTTTTACAATTTTTCAGGCCGGCATTTTATTTAGTCATATTGTATTTTTACCAAAATTAAAGTCAATGTAGTTTTTGAGGTATGCCACGTACAGACAGATTTACATAAATCTCGGAGGGTGATTTTTTTACGATTACAATACTTTCCACTAAAAAGTGAAGTAATAATAAAAGAAATCATCTTGAAGATCTCTGTAAATAAGTGAACATTCACTGCACGAAAGCCAAAACACAAAACACAAACTGGCCAACTTTGACCATAAAACAAGTAATAGTTCCCGTACAGTAACTACGGGAAAAAGTTTGTAACGGCAAAAAGTCTGAGCAATTAGAGACAGAAGGAACAGTTTATAAACCTAGAGAAACGATATTTAGGAGAGAGACAATATTTAGTTCCCACAAAACTATTAGAGGGATTACTATTGAAAGACAATAAGTGATCCAATAAAATGAACGACTCAGGAAATTGACTGCAAAAGTTTTAAAGATTACTCCCAAGTTTTGAGTTGGGAAAGCACTATTTGTAAAAAGTTATCAAAGTGGCTAAATGGATTTTGAAAACTTATTCTCTAATTATAGTCTAGGAGCCCGGAGACAAAATGGTCTCAGAAATGACAAAGTATTTTCGTTACATATATATACATAGATATATATATATATATAGTTGGGAAAGCACTATTTGTAAAAAGTTATCAAAGTGGCTAAATGGATTTTGAAAACTTATTCTCTAATTATAGTCTAGGAGCCCGGAGACAAAATGGTCTCAGAAATGACAAAGTATTTTCGTTACATATATATATATATATATATATATATATATATATATATATATATTTATATATAACGAAACCAGTAACGGTAAGGATTACTCCTTCACCATTTTGTCGAGAATCGACCAAAACATGACGCTATGTTTGTTTCCAGGGCCAAGGTGCCAATCTGCTACCGTGGTATTTGCCCCGGCAAGGCTCATCAGGCAGTTTCCTTGGGGGGTATCGGTATTAAAACCGAAATACCCAAACCCTGAAACAAACAAGGTGTCATGTCATTCGACTTTGAAAGTCGACGAGGGAAATAGGCAACCAGTGGCGCCATCTGTAGGTACTATGGTGCAACTAAATCGCTTTAGATGTGACCTACTTTGGAGCACAAGACGACACATCTGTGCAAAAATAAAAGAGAAACAGAAATTTCAATTTCTGTGCGGTTCTTGGTCGTAAAAATTTATATAAAACGAAACCAGTAACGGTAAGGATTACTCCTTCACCATTTTGTCGAGAATCGACCAAAACATGACGCTATGTTTGTTTCCAGGGCCAAGGTGCCAATCTGCTACCGTGGTATCTGCCCCGGCAAGGCTCATCAGGCAGTTTCCTTGGGGGGTATCGGTATTAAAACCGAAATACCCAAACCCTGAAACAACAAGGTGTCAAAGGTGTTCAAAGTCGAATGACATGACACCTTGTTTGTTTCAGGGTTTGGGTATTTCGGTTTTAATACCGATACCCCCCAAGGAAACTGCCTGATGAGCCTTGCCGGGGCAGATACCACGGTAGCAGATTGGCACCTTGGCCCTGGAAACAAACATAGCGTCATGTTTTGGTCGATTCTCGACAAAATTGTGAAGGAGTAATCCTTACCGTTACTGGTTTCGTTTTATATAACTTTTTACGACCAAGAACCGCACAGAAATTGAAATTTCTGTTTCTCTTTTATTTATATATATATATATATATATATATGTGTTCCGGCTTTCTCCAAAACGTTATATTTACCATATAACTAAGAAAAGACAGTGTCAAACTTCTGAGGTGACTTGTTTAAAATGAAATTTTTTAGGCTAAAAAAGCATGAAAGCATATTATTGTGTTTTTTTTTTCAAAATTATCCCTTTTCGAAAAAAAAATAAATATGTCCACATTTAATGTAAATTTTCTGAAAAAATTTAAATTGGACCTTGTTACAGTTCAATAATGTTCCACAAGTTAATTTTTCGTCGTTAAATTACAACAATATTTCGATTTTTCCTCCGAGCTATATAATTTTGTATCAAGAAAACTACTAAATCAAAACCATTGTTATTGTTAAACTATGTTAGATTTATTTACCCATCATTTTTAGTAGACAATAACTAAGTCTTCTATTTAGTCTTAACATGTGTCAGATTTGTTTATAACATTTAAACTTAAATGACCAGGTCTAGGTTGACCATTTTATACCCATATCTGTATAAGGAGTGTTAGCGATTCTAATACTCTAAACTCAATATTCCAGTTAATATAAATTGGTAAACTGGCCATTATATTTTTATAAAAACGTGACATTTGATTAATATAAGCTTTGTAAAATAATTTTCGCTTGTATTAATTTTAATTTTAATTGTTTTAGATGCTTGCTTACGATGCCTCAACGTAAATGCGGCTTAAATCGCATACATTGAGAAAAAGTAGTAGGCTATGAAAAACAAGATAGCTTAATACGGCCATCATTGTCTGATTATTGGGAGTTATAGTATGCGATTTAAGCTGCGTTTACATTGAACGATCGTAAGCAACCATGTAGAAACAATTAAACTTAAAATTAATGTAAGCGAAAATTATTTTAAAATACTTATATTAATCAACTGTCACGTTTAAAGAAAAGAATGAAATGACTAATTTACCTATTTCTATGAACTGGAATATTGAGATTAGAGTATTAGAATGACTAACACTGCTTATACAGGTATGGGTATAAAATGGTCAACCTAGGCCTGGTCATTTAAGTTTAAATGTTATAAACAAACCTGACAAATGTTGAGATTAATAGAATACTTAGTTATTGTCTACTAAAAATGATGGGTAAATAAATCTTACATAGTTGAACTAATAAAAATGGTAAATTTTGAGTAGTTTCCCCGATAAAAAATTATGAAGCTCGGAGGAAAAATCGAAATATTGTTGTAATTTAACAACATAAGGATTAACTTGTGGCATATTATTGGAAACGTAATTTAACGTGAAATTAAACGGATAATTAAAATATACAATTTTGGCAGAAAATCTACATTAAAAGTAGTAATTTTTTTTCTAACCTAAAAAGTTTCATTTTAATCA
Source organism: Kuschelorhynchus macadamiae (assembly GCA_030620095.1). Lineage (NCBI taxonomy): Eukaryota > Metazoa > Arthropoda > Insecta > Coleoptera > Curculionidae > Kuschelorhynchus > Kuschelorhynchus macadamiae. The sequence continues at coordinate 67,976 of JAUTXW010000776.1, read as the reverse complement.
GATCACCTCAGAAGTTTGACACTGTCTTTTGTTTTATATGTTATATAGTGAATATAACGTTTTTCATAAATCCGGTCTTATTGCCGCCATTTTGGAAAATAAATATGATTTGTAATACATCATTGGAAAGGGGATTTCGCACAGAATACGACTATGAAAAAAATATACAGGGTTCCCTTTAATATAATGAAGTTTAGGTCACTTCCGGTTAAACCCGAAGTGATGTATAATACAATTATCTGTCAAAATATGGACTTTAATAAGTTACTAAACGTACCTAAGTTTTAAAGCGATATCTGAAAAATATAAAAAATATCAATATCAGAGTTTTTACGTATTTATTACTAATAATCCTACTCAACAAACACTTTGGGTTACACGTTTTTTAGTATTATATATGTATTTGCTACTGCGAATAATAATTTATAGTAATTTTTCATGTAAAGTAATTTTATAATAACTGCTGCCAAGCAAATACGTAAGGAATTGAATCCAAGGTCGTCATTTCTTTTCCATGACATAATAGTAATTATTCAAAGTTACTGTTTCTAATCTGTTTACTAAATTACAACTTTTAAGTATCAGTACCTTCTTGAACTTTGCAGAGATTACTCCATTACGTTCAAATGTACTCCAATAACATATTACTATAAAGTAAAACGAATCGTTGCAGAGTAGAGAAAGTTATCGTCTACTGATACTTTAAACTGGCTATTACCAATTTTTGATTGGTTCGGCCATATTGCTGCCAAAATCGTTTTGTTTACTTTTCGCATACGTGGGTTTCTTATGAGGTTTGTCGTTTTAGAGCCTTATTTTATAGGTTTTTGTGATTATTAAAATGAATATTGATTCAAACAAGAAGTTCTCAGCCATTGGCCATATAGAGAAATGGATTTAAGCCTGGTTCACCTGTTTTTTGCTTGTAATTATACAGTTTTTGTGATGAATGTGTTAATGACTATGACCGTAAATGTCTTAAGTTTAAGTTTACTTCAAGAAAAGTTATTAAATATTACACATTATTATATTTTGTTTTTATTTTGCTGTAAAAGACAATATTGTTTCATGTCTTAGTGTATATTTTACTTCATTCAGCACCTCAATTTGAGGTAGAAGCTCTCTAAGATTAGCATGAAAGAATCTTTATTTTGTAGGCCTTCTTCAGTACATATTACATTATTAAATTCTTGTAGCAGACAACTCTCATTAATCGCTTGCACAAAAATTGTTATTTGTTAAAAATCTAAATGAAAAAGTAACTTTGTACTAGGTAGTTCGAATAGATTATTAAAGTAAAACATTAACATAACCCTACATTTACAACTGACGCCGACAGAGGTTATCAATATAAAAGTAGATTAATTTAGTCATATTTTGCGAAAAATTAATGATAATATGGGTACCCCCATTTAAACCTTTTTTGCATTTTGCATCAATTTGGCGGGTGGGCTTCTATTGTCGCCACTGTCCTTATAAAGTCATTGTAATTCGGTCTACAGATATTAGTTAGTTGTATGTGTTGTGTTATCGTCTACGAGTAACAAGTTAAAATGGTTCACAATGGCTTCACATACCATAGGAAAAACAAGTAGCTTTCGTCACTTAGTCACATTTTATAGAAAATTAAAAATAACTTGGTTATGTGATACCTGAACAAAACAACCTAAAGCCGTATTTTAAGGAAATAAAAAATAAAAAAGAAACAAAGGGTTACGAATATGATAGATGGAAAAATTATAGTAGTGACTCAAGTACCGCAAACTCTCCGCATGCTACGACACAACCCATTAAATTTTAAAGAACCGGCGGAATGTTCTCAAATCGTAACCGCTTGGTAATAATATATAGTATTAATGGGAACTTTGTAGATAACTAGTAGACTTCAAAGTAATTGGCTATAAGTGACAGTTGCGTACTTAAAGAATCCAAAACTATAAAAGCGTATGGGAGCAGTCGTAGACACTTGATGTTAAGTAATTTTCTCAGTAAATAAATGCAGCCAACCTAAAAGTAAAAGTCCAATAGAACGCCATTGTTTATTTTCATCTCCCCTATAAATATTTGAATATATATGATAAATATGATGTTTGTTTTTGTGAGTATAAAGATCAGCGGCGGTTCGTCAGATGAGGCAACTGAGGCGCCGCCTCACTCGCTTTCCTATAAATATACATTTTTATTTTCAAAATTAATTCTTTCCAAGTTGATACATTATTCTTGGAAAATTGTCTCAAACACTATGAAAATTTCATCAAATATGCGTAAATCATAAATAAACACTTTACTTTACTAACCAACAGTACAATGTCCAATAACTGCAATATCATTTCTTTTTTATTCGACTTTACCTATACGCGGCGATGCGAATTGCGCCTGGGACACTTGAATGGTATTTGGATTTTTAATAAGTCTGAGAAAGAGGGAAAAGGGTCGTGTTGCATATGTAGATTCATTCCATCTCTTTTTATTGCATTTGAGGCGATGAAAACTTCGCTTAATGATTGAGACGTTGCCATTTAATGTTAGCACAGATTGAATATAAATGGAAATAATTATTATTTATCGGTAAATGACAATCGCACATACGGCTGCCAAATGCAAGCCGTTTTTGTTTTTGTTGATATTTGCGTGGGCGTGTGGGGTATTCGTATCTGACTGTTACCGGTAACGGTTTGAGATTGAGCGGGAAGTGGGTGGATATTGAGATTATTCGGCAATAATTTGGTGTTTGTTTTATAGTAATATTTCGTGAATGTCGCGCGTTTAGTCTGTGTCGAGTGTTACTCTATCTAAAGTATTTTTGACGTTGCGTTAGTTTAATTATTGAGTAGATAGACTGATAGAGTAGTTTATATGAATTAGTGATTAAAATTTAAAATAAACGAAACGTGTGAACTATGAATCCAGTCCACGATATCGTTATGTCACTATTGACAACGGCATTTTCCAGGCGTCCCGAGGATGAGAAAAAAGAAATTCTTCGCGGAGATAGACCCATGCCGAAGATAAATTCCTTAAGTAGTGATAAAAAAGACGGTCGACAATATAAACGATCATTTCAAACGTCATGGTATCAAACACACACTTGGATTTGTGGAAGTGTTTTTAAGCAGCGTTTATATTGTTGGCCTTGCTTAATACTGGGAAAAACAAAAACAGTATGGACTTCTGATGGATACGTTGATTTTAAATTTTTTTCTAGAGCGGTTAAAATGCATGAAGGGTCTAAAGACCATATTCAAAATACCTTAGGTTTTGTACGTTTGTCTCAAAATATGACTACAATTAAAGATGCACTAATCGAAAATGCTCGTTTATCTAAATTATTGTACAATGAAGATGTTAGGAAAAACCGCTTGCTTTTGACATGCCTTATAGATACGACTATATTACTGGGAAAACAAGAACTGGCTTTTAGGGGGCATGACGAATCCGAATCTTCTTTTAACAGAGGGAATTTTAAGGAAGTTTTTAATTGTTTAATTAAACGTAATACCGAACTTGTAAAGCATTTAGAAGAGAAAAGTGTATTTACGGGACAATCGAAAACTATTCAAAATGAATAAATATTTTGTATTGACGAACATATGAGAGACTTTATTAAACAAGAAATATCGGAGGCTACATTTTTCTCATTAATTGTAGATGATACGACGGATATAGTTGTAAAAGCCCAATGTTGTGTAACTGTTAGGTATGTAAATAAATTAGCCGAAATAAAAGAAAGTTTTTTAGGCTTTTTTGATATAAGTGAGGATTCTAGAGCTAATGCAATCTATAACTTAATTGTAAGAATCTTGGAACTTTTAAATTTTAAACGGAAATTAGTAGCACAATGTTATGATGGAGCTGCGGTTATGGCCGGAGAATTGAGCGGTCTACAAACATGAATAAGATCAGATGCCCCACAAGCAATGTACACTCATTGTGCTGCTCATCGTCTCAATTTAATTTTACAACAGGGTTCAAATTATATTAAGGAAAGCAGAATCTTTTTCGCAACTTTGAAATGACTGACTGCTTTTTTCCATAAATTGTACAAACGCACATCTATATTGGACAAAATAATAAAAAAACAATTTCCTCAAGCAAGTGATGCAAGGTGGTATTCTCGATCAAAAATTCTAATTTTTGTTGCAAATAATTGGGAAGGACTAACCTTAGTTTTTCAGGACATGATTGAAAATCCAGAATTAGACTCAGATACTATACACATGGCCAAGGGGTATCTAAAAGACCTTTCCGATTTTGAATTTGCTTTTTTAACTTTTGCATTTAAAGAAATTTTTTTTGTTACTGATATCCTGTTTCAAGTTTTTCAGTTAAGTAACCTAGAAATTGATTTCTGCATTCCACAATTGAACATTGCCGTCAAACGATTAAATGAGCTGCGCGCTGAAAATTTCCTTAAATCCATTTTTGAAAAAGCAAAATCACTTACCGGATTGCCATGTAGTAGACAAACCCGTAGCATGAGCGAATCAGATTTAATGGAAAAATATAAAAATCTGTTTTATGAAATTTTAGACTGTATAATTTTTCAAATTAACATCAGGTTTGAAGATTTACACAAATTGGAATTTGTGAAACTTCTTAATACATCAAAATACAAAGACTTTGCCACAGAATTCTCTATTAGTCTATTAAATTCGTTAGAAAAAACGTATCCAAAAATGTTTGACAAAGACTGCCTCAAAAATGAGCTAAGCATAATTATTAATAATATTTAATTTAAGTATTTTAAATATTTTTTATAAAAAAATCCAATGATGAAAAATGTGTATATTATATATCTTTGAGAAGAGTATATATGTACATATATCTGAGGATTAAACGAACTACATGAAAATTCTACGTAATAATTTTTATTTTAAAAATTACTTAATGAAAAATTGGGCATATGTCTTGGTATTGATATGTAAAAGATAAAAACAAATCATAAAAATGAGTCAATTTGGGCATGGCAGCCCAAAAGTTTTTCGCCTGCGGCGCCATCTACCTATTATAAGTAACAAACTTTTTCTCGCCTCACCAGTTTTAGACACCACGAGACGCCACTGATAAAGTTTAAAAATGCATACAAATTAAACATTACGGTACAAAAATAATCACTCTTTATAATAAGATATTTAATGATAATTATTATTAAAACCAAAGTTGAAACTTACATTTTTGAGATCTAAATTGGCTAATATATTTGACCAAAATGTATTGCAAATTAATGAATTTTAAACGCGCGTAATTTTTTTACGACTATCATCAGCATGCTCACCAGAGAAACTCCTGCGTTTTAATTTTAGGTCTTTAGCTTACCCAGAAAAGTAAGTGAAACGCATGTATCCTACCTCAAATACTAATAACGTATTCTATACGCTCTGCACTATATTGCCAATTTGAGTGTTTGTAGTCGCCATAACTGTTGTATTAAAAGGAACCATACACATTTTAAAAACGGATTAAATAAAGACAGAAATAAGGAAGTGACGAACAGGGTGAATTATTACTATTCGGCTTCTTAAGTGGAACTACACAATTCCGTACTATCTACGTAATAGTAGTCAAAGTCACAGTTACATGTTATTCACGAAGTAGTTACCCTAAAATTGTTCCCCATTTGGGTAATGACTACGTACTTTCAGCTCAAACAGAACGTGATGACACCAAGTTCCGGTTACTTCATTGAAAATACTTGTGATAACAATGACGTATTCATGACTAAAAGTGTCACTTGGGTTGAGTATAAAAACATTAAAAACATTTTTATCTATAGAGGAGGTGAAAAAGTAGCTTAAAAACATTAATATTTCCACCTTTTTTGGCAGTGGAAGATGTCTATTTGTTTTATTTTTTATATATATATAACTCACAGGCAAAATATTTGATCCACGCAAATTTTTGACGAATTTCAATTGCAAATAACTTTTTTATTTAACGCAGGATTTTAATGAATTTTGAAGAATATTTTAGATCAACTAATCGAGAATCGCCCACATGTTAAAACATTTTTAAAAAAATAGAGCAAAGTATATAATATACAGGACGAAACAAAAAGACGTTTTTTACAATAAGTTTAAGGGGCGCTATGGAGAGGAGTAATAGTAAATTGGTCTAAATGAAGTTTTGGTTTTAAAGTCCCATCTATTCTCACCATTTTTATTTTTGGTTTACATCTATAACCGAAGAGTAACTTCTGTGGAGGTTAAAAACAGATTGGAGTACGTACGGCAGCTCCAAGTAACTGAAAAAACGATAAGCAGGAGGCTGTCTGATAATAGATTACATGCAAGGAGACCTGCAACTGCTCCCGAGTTGCTGAGAAATCATAGGGTTGAACGGCTTAGATTTGCTAGGGAATATCAAAATTGGGGCCCTGATGAATGGAAAAAGGTCCTATTCACCGACCAATCCAGATTTTGTTTAAAATCACCGGATGGTCATGAAAGAATCTACAGAAGAATAGGAGAACGTTTTGAGCAAAACCATTTTTCGCCTAGGGTAAGCTATGGCGGACGCCACATTATAGTGTGGGGTGGTATTCAGTTCGACGCAAGAACCGAATTGGTAATCGTCGATGGTGGAGCAATGACAGCAACAGATATATACAAGATATTTTAGAACCACATGTTGTCCCCTTTGCTCCATTTGTAGGAGACGATTTCATGCTAATACATGATGACGCTCGACCGCATGTTGCGAGAGTCGTAAGCGAATATTTAGAACTGGTGGAAATTACAAAAATGAATTGGCCCCCCCGTAGTCCCAACTTGAACCCGATCGAACACGTCTGGGATAGACTGGGCAGAACAGTACGGGCTCGGGTACCCACTCCAGCCAATTTGCAAGAACTTAGTGATGTTCTCATTGAAGAATGGCAGCAAATTGATCAAGTTTTTATACGGAACCTAATTGAAGGTATGCCAAAGTGTATAGTTATTATATATATGTATATATATATATATATATATATATATATATAAATATCAAGTACTTTCTTGGGATTAGGTTCGTGGATTGAACAAAGAAACTTTAATTGACGTTTCACCTGTCCATTTCAGGCTTTTTCAAAATATTTAATTCTGCACATCTAAAAATTAAATACAAAAAGTGTATATATGTAAGTTAATAAATAAAAACAATTAGGTATAACGGCACGCACTAAAATTATTAAAACATTTATTTAAAATAGTACAGTACATACCTTGAGAAAGATGTTATTTTATCTTGCTTGGCGGTGTGGAGGTAAGTGATACACTGGTTAAAGAATTCTATTGTTTTTTTTATATATATCCTTTAGTTTTTTTGATTATATTTACAATGTAGAACTATTTGTGGATACGGGTTGTTTTAAAAATATTTGTGTGAGTCTGACAGTATACAGTATGTATTTATGATTGATGGAAAATAGTTTATAACAATTGAATTAAATTAGATTGTGATATATTTGGCTGAGATTGTCAATGTCTTTCCGATCGTTTACTGTATTTTTTTCTTTTTTTATCTTTTACCATTTCTTTGAATTATTTCTTTGATGTCAGTTTATAGTAATGTTGTTCTTTTGATAAGACCGTTGTACCCGAAAAATCAAATTCATGTTTCATGTCTCTTTCATGTTTATGTAGTGCTGTGGAAGCATTTTTTGTATATTTATGCCCATTTAGTCTATTTGATAGGTATTGTGTGGTCATGCCTATATATTTTTTGGGGCAGTTTAGGCAGGGAATGCTGTAAACTACGTTTGATTGTTTTTTAATTGGTGTCTGACTTTTTAGTGGTGTATATAAAGATTTAAGGGTATTGTTAGATTTGTGGCATACGGTTATGTCGTGTTTACCGAGAATGTGTTTAATCTTTTCAGAAAGACCTTCAGTATATGGCAAAGATATGTATGTAGTTGTTTTATTGTTGTCATGATTATTTACAATATGTTTTGTGGCATTGTATAATTTTTGGGTTCTTCGCTTTATAATTCGTTCGATGGCTTTTAATGGGAAATGATTTTTTAAGACAGTATTTTTAACTTTATTTAGAATGTCAACTCGTGTTAGTGCACGGTCAACTAATCCTATCATCACGGAGTTTTTTTGACATTTTGGGTGACTGGAATTATAATTAAGGTAGCGGGAGGACCAGGTTTTTTTGGTGTACCACTTAGTTTTAATGCCATTTGTTTTGTGGTCTCTTATTAATGTTAAATCCAAAAAGTTTATAGCACCATTTAACATTAATAAGAGACCACAAAACAAATGACATTAAAACTAAGTGGTACATTAAAAAAACCTGGTCCTACCGCTGAAGGTCTTTCTGAAAAGATTAAACACATTCTCGGTAAACACGACATAACCGTATGCCACAAATCTAACAATACCCTTAAATCTTTATATACACCACTAAAAAGTCAGACACCAATTAAAAAACAATCAAACGTAGTTTACAGCATTCCCTGCCTAAACTGCCCCAAAAAATATATAGGCATGACTACACAATACCTATCAAATAGACTTAATGGGCATAAATATACAAAAAATGCTTCCACAGCACTACATAAACATGAAAGAGACATGAAACATGAATTTGATTTTTCGGGTACAACGGTCTTATCAGAAGAACAACATTACCATAAACTGACATTCAAAGAAATGGTCGAGATAAAAAAAGAAAAAAATACAGTAAACGATCGGAAAGACATTGACAATCTCAGCCAAATATATCACAATCTAATTTAATTCAATTGTTATAAACTATTTTCCATCAATCATAAATACATACTGTATACTGTCAGACTCACACAAATACTTTTAAAACAACCCGTATCCACAAATAGTTCTACATTGTAAATATAATCAAAAAAACTAAAGGATATATATATAAAAAAAAACAATAGAATTCTTTAACCAGTGTATCACTTACCTCCACACCGCCAAGCAAGGTAAAATAACATCTTTCTCAAGGTATGTACTGTACTATTTTAAATAAATGTTTTAATAATTTTAGTGCGTGCCGTTATACCTAATTGTTTTTATTTATTAACTTACATATATACACTTTTTGTATTTAATTTTTAGATGTGCAGAATTAAATATTTTGAAAAAGCCTGAAATGGACAGGCGAAACGTCAATTAAAGTTTCTTTGTTCAATCCACGAACCTAATCCCAAGAAAGTACTTGATATTTATAAATTGTAAGGTTCAAGAAGAGAAATATAAATATATATATATATATATATATATATATATATATATGTTATTGTTATTGTTAATTGTTATTGTTTTTTTTTAATTAATTTGCTCGTATAATATTTGTGCTTCATGCTTAATAATTTAAGTTTTATAATGTTTTTTACAGAAGATTAATTAAATTGTGGTAAAAATATTTATGTTTCTTTTTCAAAATCTTATTTGTGACTAAAACTGTAAAACTGAACTTAGTTGCTCGTACCGAAAAATTGATAAAGATTGCAATGCTTTGTTAAAAAATCCATATATTCCAGAAAAATAAAGATATCGAGGTGAACCAAAAACAAATATGGTTAGAATAGATGCGACTTTAAAACCAAAGTTTCATTTGGACCAATTTACTATTACTCCACTTCACAGAGCCTCTTAAACTTATGATAAAAAACGACTTTTTGTTTAGACCTGTATATCATATACGTTGGTCTATTTTTTTTAATGTTTAACATGTAGGCGATTCTTGATTAGTTGATCTAAAATTTTCTTTAGAATACATTAAAATCCTGCATTAAATAAAAAAGTTATTTGCAATTGAAATTCGTCAAAAATTTGGGTGGATCGATTATTTTGCCTGTGAGTGTATTTTATAAATATTTTTTTCTGTTACCTACGTTCCCGATCTTTAGATTCCACTGCTATTACTGCATATTTCTTGTCATAATGTTTTTCGGCTGTACTAAACCAATAGCTGTTTTTTATTTGTTTTCGAGAGCAACGAAACAGAAAACACGTTTTCACACTACGGAAGCAAACCGCCAGTGCATTAATCAGAGGAGCGGAAATGTCCCGTATTTTCTCTGAGGCAGTCGACAAAGGTTTCCTCGTCTAAGACGTTTACTATAAATTCCTGAGGGAATCTTCCCTAAAACAACATTGTTCGGCCATCCACTTGACGCTTCCCCCGAGATACATTCTAATTTGCCGCTGACAGATTGGTTTAAAGGCCTGGCGCTGCCAAGATTAATTCTGATAATTATTATCTTAGACCGCACTAGGGTTGAATATGCAAATTCTGGTTAGCCTATTATTCCTCGAAATAATTTTAACGTTAACACATTTATAAAGCGTTCGCTTCCTGTTATAACGACACTAGCTATTAAATGTGATTTGTGCATAAAGCCTAGTTTATATTGGCAGATTTAGTAATAGAATACTTGCCCGTCAAAAAAAAATCTATTTGTTTTACTAGACAGAAAAATGCTACATTTAATAATAATAATATGTTGCATCAAAGAAAAATACAACATTATAGGTGATGTCTTACCAAAAAAAAGTACACTTAATACAGTTGCAAGAACATAGTAAATTATTGAACATTGGCCTCTCTTCCACAGAGTGATTTGGTCAATGACCCCCCAAAAATATTATTCGTTTGACCGTCTCTCCTGATAGTTGTAATAAAACGCAAACCTTGTGAAAAGTTAAATACGCTACACTATTAGGCTTCCTTAGGCATAATAAAATACGCTATACTAAGCTAAGCTGGGCAGGCCGAATTGCCCTGATTGCCTTAAAGCTTGACGAAAGTACCCGAAGAAGCTACCGAGTGGCAGCCGAACGTGCTAGCAAATGGAATATTAAATCGCGATTGGTGTCACCAGCCTGTCTCTTCTTATAATTCGATCGATCGGTCGCGGTAGGCATGTTGATTTTCGTTACTTTTGTGTATTCGGTACTAAGTTACTTTTGTATCAAGTATTCATTTATAATATTCGTTACTATGATTACTTTGATTACTGTTATTGAAAGGAATACGAATGACATGACCAATAAACAAAAATCTTTTTTGGCTTTTTCGCAACTGAATAAAAATATTTAACTTTAAATTAATTGAAGCAAATATTTATTATAATTACATACCTCAACATGTAGACTAGTCTGTCTACGGAATGTTTCGATACATAATATAAACAATATTATTTAAGCAAGCATAAGAAATTATATCATTTACCTTAAGTTTTTATAGACACATAGGATGAAAGTATTTGTACAATTACTATGTGTCTATAAAAACTTAAGGTAAATGATATAATTTCTTATGCTTGCTTAAATAATATTGTTTATATTATGTATCGAAACATTCCGTAGACAGACTAGTCTATATGTTGAGGTATGTAATTATAATAAATATTTGCTTCAATTAATTTAAAGTTAAATATTTTTATTCAGTTGCGAAAAAGCCAAAAAAGATTTTTGTTTGTCAATCTATACGCAACAAATAATCTGAACACATTTAAAAATAACATTATAGATGGCTGCAAACTATCATTTTTTTCATATCTAGGTTACATGTCAAACAAACTGACACATTTTAAAATTTTGAAATCAATTCTTTTCTATTATTTGATGTTTTTCTCTTACGATCGGCGCACTGATGAGTCCCGATAGGATGAAAGTATTTGTACAATTACTATGTGTCTATAAAAACTTAAGGCAAATGATATAATTTCTTATGCTTGCTTAAATAATATTGTTTATATTATGTATCGAAACATTCCGTAGACAAACTAGTCTACATGTTGAGGTATGTAATTATAATAAATATTTGCTTCAATTAATTTAAAGTCTTTAATCTGAACACATTTAAAAATTATGACCAATACTTATACGTATAGATAAGCTTCTTTGAATATAGTTACTTTAATTACTGCTATTGAAAAGTATACGAATGACTACTACTTATACATAGAGATAAATTTGTTTAAATATAGTTTCTTTTTTTCACATTGGAATTAGTTTGTTATTTTATTTTATTGGGCAAATAGATTCTTGTGATAACATTTTAAATGACAAATAATATAAATTTACGTTTATGTTTCCCCTTTTAATGATTTATATTAATAAATTTCGCTAAAAATTGTTAATTAAGATTAGAAAATGTAATAACATATAGGTACATAAATACATATTGTGATAAAAAAAAACTAAGTACTACATTGCTCAACATCCTTTATTTTTTTAAATTTAGAACTCAGAACGCCAATTAAAATATATCCAAAGGAAACAAAACAATACACAAAAAACAAGAAAAATTACAAATTTTTATTATAATTAAGAAGGACATTTTCCCCTTTTAAACGACTTTTTCTTTCTGAAATAAGCCCAGCAGTGGAAAAGATGCGTTCGACCGGTACAGATGTCGCAATTGTGCATAAATATTGTTTTGCCAGTTTAGATAAATGAGGGTATATTGTCTCTCTGGATTTCCACTATTTAAGAGGATTTTCCTTTCTATGCGGAAGATCTTCTGCTAAAAAAGATCTAACTTCCAAAATGGCTGCGGCTTTTGGATCAATTTCCTTGCGACTTTTTGACATTTTGTCGAAATCTGCCCATATTAAATTTTCCTCCTCTACCGAATCTGATATTTCTTGGATTGGGATGAGCGCTATGATCAATCTACATCCACTTTAAGTCTGTCCTTTGCCATGTTAAACGTGTATTCGAAACTTAAAACTCTGGATTTAAATCCCGGATCTAAATAGAAGTTGAGCCACCTTTATAAGAATACTTGGATCCACAAATATTACATCTAGCAATTGCCGTGGAAACATTCGAAAAAATGCAGCTAATTCTCACTACGCTTCAATGTATTTTCCATTTTTAACTAAAAATATTAAAACATAATTAAATATTGGTGTAACAAGAAAAAAAATTGCCTGTAAATTATTTTTTTAAACATATAATTTATTTACCTAGGTTTATTAAAAGTATTTTACTTACCGAAAACAAAAATTGTTCAAATATAATTAAAGAACACGTTAATTGTTTATTATTATGCCGCAAAAAATATTGTTTGCTTCAATGAAAATGCATAAACAGCCGAAAACAAAGAAGAACGCTAGGATGTCTAGTAGATCCGATTGGGCAAATCCCAGAATTCAAACTAAACAACCTGCGTTGCCAAAATAGGTAAGCAAAAATTATTCGTGTCCGCTAAATAAATTTTTAATAAGGTCCAGATATACAACGCGTATGTTTACATTGCATTTAATATATAAAGTCATATTTTCTTAAAATTTGGAATCATCAAAAAAAAAATCCATTTTGCTTATTTTTATTATTTATTATTCGTCTGGAGTCTGGAAAACGAAAAATGTATAATAGTTTTGTGCGCATATGATCAGAATCAAAATTAAATTACTAGCGGCAGCGCAGCACACCACGACAACATTTCTGAAGGTCGAACAAAGCACAACCTTCACTTAATGGAACGGTTTGGTTAGGTAGGAATTAGATCTAAAATCATGTTATTTTCTGATAATACAATAAATGAAATTTAAAGTACTTTATAAACTAAGGTGGCAAAATAAAACAAAATATTTCTAAGACAAAAATAACACCAAGAATTAATAAGTTGACATTTGACATTGACCGCATCGCGCCATGCGGCCAGCTGGTGACATGACAACATACGATACGAGTAGCATCGAACCTCAAAGCTCTTAACACATCGTACAATTCGTACACAACGCCAAAAAATCCTTAGTAATCAGAGTAATCAAAGTAATCACTGCTTTTTTGAATTGGTATTCATTAACAAATTACAAAAATAGTTACTTCAGGGGTCGCGCGGTGGCTATTCTAACTCAATATTGTTTCGAACGTTTTTAATCGATGAAAATTCATTTATATACTGTTTTTTGTAATACATTTTTTTTATTTATATGATCCATGTGCGAGTTGAGAATATACAAGAAATAAAATGTTGGTAGTGAATAGTGCAAAAAAATAAAAAGTGCTTACGAACTTAATTTTGCAAAAATAACTAATTTCAAAGTGGCCCATGTTTGAGTTGTATGTAAATGTAGAGGAAAATAAAATTTCGGTAGTACAAAAATTTAAACAACTAAAGAGTGCTAACGAACTTAATTTTGAGAAAATAACCGAATTCAAGGTAAGTGGTCGCCCTTTGCCAGAACTTAGTATAAAGAGGTTCATCGAAACTTTCGCAAAAGTAAGTACGATTTAGCTAACTGGATACGTGGTTGTAAAGTCTCTAACTCATTTTACTGTTATGTTTGTTTGTTGTTTTCTAAGGACTCGTCGGACTCATTATGGTACAAAACCGGTGTTAAACACTTAAAAGAAAAAAAACATGCGTTTTCTGCAGATCACATGAAATGTTCGGTGAACTATGCTACGGTCGGAAGTGTTGATATTCGCACTCAGCTAGACACAGCTTATAGAAAGTCCCTTAGAGATTTTAATGAAAATGTATCCAAAAATCCTTATATTTTAAACAGAATTATAGATTGAGTAAAGTTTTGTGGGGCGTTCGAGCTGGCACTACGTGGCCATGATGGAACGGCTTTGTCTGAAAACTCAGGGGTTTTTCGAGGGCTTATAAATTTTGTTGAGGAGTTGGATCCAATTTTTAAAGAGTATATACAGAATGCAACTGTCTTTAAAGGAACATCTAAATTCATTCAAACTGACCTACTTGACTTTATGCTGGCTGTGGCTCAGGAACAAATTAAGCAAGACATTCAGTCAGCTAAGTACGTTGTTGTGCAAGTAGACGAAACAACTGACAGTTCCACCAAAACCCAAATGGTTATTATAATACGTTATATTTTGTCTGGCAATGTCCATGAACGATTTGTTAAATTGGCAAATCCTTTAGTGACCACAACTTCACACCTTACAGACGTAATTCTTCATGAATTAAAAAATCTGGGCAATAGTAATACCCCGAGAAAATAATTGGGCATTACGATAGGGCGTCCACTATGAGTGGAAAATTAGGAGGCGTAAAAAAATAATTAAAGAGCATTATCCTGCCACTAATTGTATACATTGTTATGTCCACCAAT
Source organism: Kuschelorhynchus macadamiae (assembly GCA_030620095.1). Lineage (NCBI taxonomy): Eukaryota > Metazoa > Arthropoda > Insecta > Coleoptera > Curculionidae > Kuschelorhynchus > Kuschelorhynchus macadamiae. The sequence goes on along the minus strand of JAUTXW010000776.1, from coordinate 52,927 downwards.
TCAATTTAATATTACAGAAAGCAGCAGGTCAAGATAAAAATGTAAAAGTTTTCTTTGCAAATTCACACGGTTTCTCAACATTCTTTAGTCGATCTTCAAAGCACACAGCAATTCTTGATGAGTTACTTAAAGTTCGCTTACATAAAGCTGCTTCTACCAGGTGGTTCTTCAATGTACGTTGTGTAGAAACTGTATTTGATTATCAGACAGACATTCTATTATGTTTACAAAAAACAATTGAAATGGAAGAAGATGCAGCCAATACAATTAACCAAGTCTTTGGTTTAAAAGGCTTTTTACCAAATGTAGATTTTTTATTTTGGTTGAACCTCTTCGATCTTATAATGCCCCATTGTGAAATACTGTTTAATGAACTTCAAAAACGTGTTATCGATGTTTTATCAGTAAGGAAATATATAGACTCCTTTAAACGTTCCATCTAAGCAGTTCGCGATAAAATTCTAAACGACCTATCTTCAGGAATGCCTTCAATTTTATCTAATGCAAGTGAAAGGCTACGTAAAAATGAAATTTCTAAACGTTGAGTGGCTCTGGGGGTCTGTGACTTAATAATTTCTGAAATGCACCATCGCTTTAGTTTCAGTGATCAGCTAACTATTCCATAGTGATCAATTTGAAAATTAAAACAATAATTTTCCAGATAATATTTTAAATTTAGTTAAAAAAGACTTTCCCTGTACAAATCACTTTGCCAATGACAAATGTAGAAAGCGAGCGTTGTTTTTCGACCTTAAATAGAATAAAGACTTTTCTGCGCAACACCATGGACCAAGATATACTATCCGCTTTAGCAATGTTAAGTATCGAGAAATCGTTTATAGAAGGAATGTGCAATTTTAACGAACGTGTCAATCAGCATTTTTCCAATTCTAAAGAACCAATAGTAGACCTGAACGTCAAGAGAATTTAAAGCTCAATTTAAAGGTAAGATATTTATTTTTATTATAAGTATGCCTATTTTTAAATTTGTTATTGACTTCCCAATATAATTCACCACGAGCCACCACTGATATTGAACCATATTTATCTTCCTCTGTACTATTAATTTAAGAATCAAATCGATAGTTAACAAACCCGTCCACCGAATAAAAACAATATAATTTTAGAAAATTTACCAAGACTTTTTTAAACTTCTTTGTACTTTCAGTGTCTCTGAGATAATTTGTTAGCTTATAGAGTTTAATACCTACAAAAATTAGGATTATTTTCAGATGTAGTTGAATTATGATAAGGGATCCCTAAATCGTTCTGTGCTCTGGTATTATATGTGTGAAAGCGACTATTTCTATCAAAACTTGCTAGGTTTTGATTTACATATAAAAGAATTTCCAAAATATAGACAGATGGTAAGGTTAATAGTCCTAGAATTACAAACAATGGTTTACAATGTGTGTTTTTCTTTTCACGCAAAATCGTTCTCACAATCCTCTTTTGTATTCTAAATAATCCCAAAATAGTGTGAGGAGTAGAGTTCATAAAAACATATTTCATTTAGATACAACTGATTTTCGTTAAACCAACGCACAAACTTATTTATCAGAATTTGGACTCGAGCTTACACTAATGAAATATCACAGCACAACCAACTACTACCATCAACAAATCTACTTAGGTCTTCTTTATCTATAATATTGGGAAGGTCATTAACAAATTACAAAAATAATAGTGGCCCAGAACCGAACTCTGGGGCACTCTAAACTCTGTATTCAGTATGTCAAACCTACATCCACTTACCTCAACCAGTTGAGATCTGTCCGTTAGATAAGATGATAACCAGCGATAAATCTTTCCTCTTAGGTCATACTTATAGAACTTATCTTTAAGCAAATCACGATCTACTAAATCGAAAGTTTTACTTAAATCCATAAAGACCCCTATACATTTCTCCTTATTATCCAAGTGTTCATATAAACAGTATAAAATGGATTTTTCATTTTAAAAGCCATGCTGAGAATTACTTAGAATCTTGTATCTCCACAAAAATAAGGCATTATTTTGTCATACCCTATTGGTTCTAGTAACTTAGCAATAGTTGATAGAACAGAAACTGGTTTCTAATTACTAGGCATTTTAATAACACCCTTCTTATGCAATGGAACAACTCGAGCCAGTTTTAAACATTCAGGAAAATTGCCCTGTGATAAAGAAAAGTTTACAAAAATATCAGATATAAGAAATTATTACCATTTTTAACTGCTTAAAACTTATGTTATCTGTACCTACTGAAGTGAAATTCTTAAACGCCCCAATAACATTAATAACTTAGTTTTCTCTCACTGTTCCTAAATACACAGGTGTTAAGTTACTTTCAACCAAAAATTCACATGGATTGGCTATGGTTATAGATTTGTTTTTACATTTAGCGGGATATTAACAAAATAACTATTAAAGAATTATGCAATACTTTTATTTCCCTTAATAACTCCCAGATCAGTATCCAATTCCGTGAATTCTGTATTCTTTTTTTTTATTGCCAACATTCATATTTATTATTTCCAACATTTATTATCTGATATTTTTTAGATATACACTTAATAGTGGTTTATATCATAATCGCTATTAGTCGTATTTTTTTACCTGTACAGATCCTTAAGTGTCCGAGATGAGGTTACTAATCCTCTAGTCAGCTATGGCTTACATTTGCACCCATTACTCTTAACTTCCACCAGGGAAAACGGCAGGTCAATTTAATTTTTATAAGGTTTATAATATTTTCAAAAGCAATATTAACACTTTTTTGGTTATAAACGGTATTCCAGTTTTCCGCAGATAAATATGTACAAAAGATATCGAAGTTTGCTGTACTAAAATACCTTTGATATTGTACTACATTATTAAATTTTTCAAAATTTGCCTCAAATGTGTATGCCGAATGATCTGAGAGGTCATTCTGCAAAACCATACAATCAACCCGCTCCATATTTGTGCACAAACAATCAACGAAAGAGGAACTAGTCTGAATAATTCTAGCTGGTTCATTTATTAAGTTAGTAAAGCCAAATGAAAACTAAATTTTTGCCGTGGCTAGCGTTTCATAGCGACGGCGTGGATGAGGCTAGGAAACCAGCCAAGGCATTATATCTGCTTTTCGGCCGTGTGAAACATATAATTTTTTCTCCGAATGGCATTAAGTTTCCGGAGAAAACAAAATTGTGTGATTTTTATAGTTAAACCTATATCTAAAAATCATTTTGTGCTTTCGTATTGTTACTGTCAATTTTGATTTGATTGTGATTTATATTGTTAAATGAATAAACGTTTGTACTGATTACTGGCAATAAAAAGCACTTTCACTTCCCAGGCAGTAAAAGTACATCTTTTGGGCCTGTCAATCGTCATTAAAAAGTCGCTTGGAGAAAAATATTTATAATTATCTGGACTATCCTAAGTTACCTACCGCCAAACAGAAATTTGGCAGCAGTTGTCAAATTTAACAAAAAATTTTCAAAAGCTAAGTTCAGCAAAAGCACTAATTCTTCAGATTTGTGAAATTCAGGGAAATGTCAGAACGGAAAAAAATCTTTTGTTCTTTGACAAATTTAAACAAACTTTGTTCTCTCCTTTTTGAACTGCAGATATTTCAAAATTCGATAAAAGTTTCAAACTCTTTGGCTTCTTCGCCAAACTGATGAGACTCGGAAAGGTCGAAAGCAACCAAATTCCATTCGAGGATTAGTCACCCAGGACAGGCTTTGAGAAATAAAATAAAACCTCTCTAGGGTGACTCTCTTGGATAGAGTTTGGTTGCTTTCGACCTTTCTGGGTCTCATCAGTTTGGCGATAAAACTTTGATATATTTGCAGTTTAAAAAGAAAGTCTTCAAAGGAGAGAACAAAGTCTGTTCAAATTTTGCTAAAGGAGAAAGGATTTCATCCTGTTCTGAATTTCTCGAAATTTTTACAAATCTGAAGAATCAATGCTTTTGCTGAATTTAACTTTTACATTTGCTAACAACTTGTCTCAGAGTAAACTTCCCTGTGTGCAGATTATGAACAGAAGTCAAAACAAGTATGAAAAGAATAAATGGCAGTACCGATATCGAATTTAAGCACCACAGCACAATATTTTATTATACACTTTTTAAGGTTAACAGCGGTTTTACATTTTTTTTATGTCAGTGTGTTTTGTTGTATTGTGTAATGTCAGAATATTGTATTAAGTAAATTGAGGTTAATTCTTTTATAGTACCCTGTAGTCTTAGGATATTCATTTATAGTATTTTGTAATATAACATGAATACTTCGCCAAAATAGTTAAACAACTTATACTCGAGGAAACTGTGTAGGATATGAAACACATCGAAATAACTCGATATGATAGACAAGCATAATGTTTCATTTATATGGTAATTGGTCCATTATTTGTTGTTGACGTTGAGAAATGTCTGCGGAAATAACCTGACAGAGATTATGTAGCGTTGCCGAGTTGGCCAGCTGGATTCAATTTTATTACCCGCACACTACTTGTAGGTGGTGAAAGGCTTTGTTAACATACTTAACTTCTTATTATACAGAGTGTTAATCAGAAATGCACCATTTTCGTTATACAGGGTGTCAACATTTTTCTCCAGTATATTTCGAGATAATTAGTTAAAATTTAGTCCATGTATTATTTTTAAGAACCTCTACAATAAAATATTAAAATTGTCCATCTCTTTTCTTTAGCTTTTTAGTATTCTACATTATTCTCGTATCTATCAAAGTTTTCGACTTATTTGCAAAAATAATGTAACTGTTTTTTTGCGTTTTTCTTCAGTAAATTCTGAGATAATTAGTTCAAATTTTGGGCATGTGTTATTTTTAAAAACCTCCACAATAAAATATAAAATTGTTCGTCTCAGTATACAGCGTGTTAAATTTTTTGCATCACCTACTAAGTTTATCTTTCGGAACTTTTCTTTGGAGCACCCTGTATGAATTCTGATAAAAGTTAAAATCTCCGGTCATTTCTTGAGCTCAATGTTGTTTTGTTCGGTTCGCTTTTGGTTCTTTTTGTTAAGCTTATTTATTTCAATTTCAAATAGGTGAATAATCTAATACTATAATGAAGTTTGCAAACATTTTAATATACACCGGCAATATTATCTTCCTATAGGACATTTAAAAATGTCCAAACAGACCTATAACGAATTCGCATTTCGAGACATGCGCAGAAATATTTTTAGGGCTTTGCAACTGTTGTCTAGGTTAGTGCGTAAAGATTGTATTGACGGTCGTGTTACATAAGGTACACTAAGGTAAATAAATATAAATAACATTAAAATCTGTATTAGGTTAGTAAATTTAAGGTTACTAGTGAGTATAGGTAATACGTGTATGTATATTTTTTATATACAGTGAAACCTCTCAACAACGGACAGTAGCAGTGCCACAGAAACTGTCCGTTGTATAGGGGTGTCCGTTGTGGGGAGTGAACAAATTAAATACCAATGTAATTTTTATTAGAAAAATATTTTATTTTTAAGCAAAAAAAATAATATGTTTAGTACAAATTGTTACTACATATATGAATACAATGAAAATGTACTACCTAATATAAAATATTATACTACCTACATATACAGTTTGATGCAGTTCTACTTTATAAAAAGTTTCTATTTAAAAAAATGAACAAGTGTTGTTTGTCTTAAACTAGTTAATTTATCTTTAATAGTTTGAGATTCCATTTTAGACACAGCTTCTGAGATTTTTTCCCCTAAAATAGAATCTCCAGATAACATACAAAAGTTTTCAATATCCCTTAACATTTTATATGCTTCCTTAATGTTCTTAATATTGGAAGAAATAATTTCTTCATCATCACTGTCAGATGAAATCTGACCGTTCTCACTATTTTGAAATTCACTAATGCATTCACATACACTTATGTTAGGATTTTCCGTGAATACACTTTCACCAATTTCTGAATATGAAGTTAAGTCGGAAGATGTTTCTACATAATTCCGATCATCTTCACTATCGCAGTCAACATTTTCATTGAGAATTTCGTCAAATCCAGCTTAGTGGAAGCAGTTATGGATGGTCTTGGATTCGACTTTTTTCCATGCAGCAACAAACCAAATCAAGGCACTTACAATATTTATGGATTTCTCCAATTGTTCGGTAGATTCAGAATACTTCATGAATGACAAAAGTCGCTTGATTAAAACCATTCTGTAGTGGTTTTTAAAATTTTGAATCACGCCTTGGTCCAATAGCTGGCAATGTGATGTCGTATTTGGCGGTAAAAAAATTATTTTAACATTTTTTAAGTTCAGTTTTGGGTGAGATGCAGCATTATCCGAAAATAAAAGTACATTTCGGTTTTGCCTCTGCATTTTTCGGTCAAATTTCATCAACCAATCCGACATTATGTCCCTTGTTATCCATGCTTTCTTGTATAGTACGATTCCAGTGGCAATTTTAAAACGACGGGGTTTTTTACTTTTTCGAATCACCAGTGCATTTTCTTTTTCTCCATTCATAGCTGAGCAAAGTAAAATAGTGAATCTCTCCTTGGACGCTTTCCCGCCAGCACATGTTTCGCCTTTTAAAGAAAACGTTTTATTTGGCAAGGCGCGGAAAAAGAGTTCCGTTTCATCGGCGTTATAAATATCTCTCGGTGCGTAGTTTTTGATAATAGCACATAATTTCGTCCGACAATCAGTTACCTGAATCAAGTCTACAGAGATAGATAGAGAGATATTATGACGTAGACAGAACTTCTCCAACCATCCATTTGGTCCTTTAAAACTATCAACTTTCGGATATTGGAATGTTTTTGGAACGTACTTTACAAAACCAGTCGTAGACAATTTGGCCTATGGCAGCACCCTCAGTTTTCTCAAATTTCTTTTTCTCTTTCATATTCCCGGTCTCGGCGAATCGCCTGTTAAGATCGCTTTTGTTTCTCAAAATATCACTAATTTGAGATTTTCCTACACAGAATTTTTCGGCTAATACTGTAACACTAAGTTTGTTTTTTTCCGTGTACTGGATTATTTGAACTTTTTCTTGAAGACACAAAAACTTTCTTTATTTTGAAGACATATCGATCGCACCAGAATTACATCAAAACTAAGATATTCTATTGATGAATACTACATTTCACCGCAATTTACCTATAAGCCAGACAGCATAAGCCAGCCTATTGTTAAACTAGTGCTATTAATAATAGGTAGGCGCCACGTCGCTTATTAGCATAGATCTAAATATTGCCCATAATGTGCAATAAAAACACCGGCATTAAATCTAGGTTTTTCAAAAATTATCTGACATCTGTCCGTTCTGAGGAGGTAAAGTTTACTGTTTTTATTAAAAATGTTCCAAATTTTACGTGTCCGTTGTCAAGAGGGTTTAATACACATGAATACATATACTGAGGGTCGGTGACTTCAAAATTGTCCGTTGAAATGAAATGTATGATGCATACGATTTCCGTTGGCTCTGGTCATGTAAGGTTAAATTGAGTAACGGCAATTCTAAGAGCAGATATGTACCATAGATAAAATAAAAATTAGATTTTTTTTCCGATATATTCTTTTAGTTACTTTAATTTTTTTTTCGAAAAATAGTGCATTATGTTTTAAATTAAAGAACATTTTAATGTAATCCAAGATTATAACAACATAACAAACACTCTAAAAATATAGTTAGAAAAATTACTTTACTGTTTATGTGATTTTGTTTACATAAATTAAAAGCTTTTTGTATAAATGTCAACTCATCCGAAAAAAAATTTAAAATTCAAATTACAGTAACTAAAAAACGTCGGATCCTCATGTATTGCAGTAATTATTCTTTCACACAAATATACGAAGAAAAATTGAACTCCTTCTGAGTAACGAGCGGCGTTTCCAACAATCATAAATGTTCCGCGAACACTGGAATAAATTTATTCTGGGGCTTTAAAGAACTGCGATATGAAAATGCAATTCGTATTTCCCTAGGTCCAAATATTTTAATTTTATAGTCCGAAATTCTTGATAGTCAGTTGTCACTGTCTGGAAAATAGTTGAAACTAGGTACAGGATGTCTTTAAATAAATTCGGAATTTCACTTAAAAAAATTAAATGTTACTCATACCCAGCTAGCACTAAAGTAGCTACAACTGTTTCCACTACTACTCTTTAAGAGTTTTTACGTATTTATTACTAATAATCCTACTACATATCAACAAATACTTTGGGATACACGTATTTAAGTATTATATATGTATTTGTTACTTGTTACTAATTTTCCATGTAAAGTAATTATATAATAACTACTGCCACTTGACTACTGACATTTTTTTCCGTGACATAATAGTAATTATTCAAAGTTACTTTTTCTAATCTGTTTACTAAATTACAACTTTTAAGTATCAGTACCTTCTTGAACTTTGTAGAGACTACTTCATTACGTTCAAATGTACTCCTATAACGTATTACTATAAAGTAAAGCGAGTCGTTGCAGAGTAGAAAAAGTTATCGTCTACTGCTACTTTAAACTGACTATTACCAGTCGTTATTTTTTTGTTGCAACTTAGAAGTAAGAATTACAGTTATTGTTTACTACAAGTAAACTATTACTTCTTGTACTTGAGGTTCTGGAGATATAGGGCGCTGGTACGAGATTCAGTCGGTGATTTTATAAGGACAGTGCCAACAATAGACTAACCAATTTTTGATTGGTTCGGCCATTTTGCTGCTAAAATCGTTTTGTTTACTCCTACGTGGGTTTCTTATGACGTTTGTTGTTTTGGTGTCTCATTTTATTAGTTTTTGTGATTATTATTATTTAAATGAACATTGATTCAAACAAGTTCTCAGCTATTGGCCATATGGAGAAATGTATTTAAGACTGGTTCACCTGTTTTTTGCTTGTAATTATAAAGTGTTTGTGATGAATGTGTAAATGACTATGACCGGCAGAGTTTTGGTTTTATTTTGCTGTATAAGACAATATTGTTTCATGTCTTAGTGTATGTTTTACTTCAATCAGCACCTCAATTTGAGGTAGAAGCTCTCTAAGATTAGCATAAAAGAAACTTTATTTTATAGGCCTTCTTCAGTACATATTACATTACTAAATTCACTTGGCAGACAACTCTCATTAATCGCTTACACAAACATTGTTATTTGTTAAAAAACTAAATGAAAAATTAAGTTTATACTAGATAGTTCGAATAGATTATTAAAGTAAAACATTAACATAACCCTATATTTACAACTGACGCTGACAGAGGTTGTCAATATAAAAGCAGATTAATTTAGTCATATTTTGCGAAAAACTAACGATAATATGTATGCTCTCATTTAAACCATTAGACATTTTGCATTAATTTGGGGCGTGGGCTTCTATTGTCGCCAGTGTCCTTCTAAAGTCATTGTAATTCGGTCTACAACTATTGTATAGTGTATGTGTTATGTTATCGTCTACGAGTAACAAGTTAAAACGGTTCACAATGGTTTCACATACCATAAGAAAAAAAAGTAGCTTACGTCACTCAGCCACATTTCATAAAAAATTAAAAATACCACAACCTGGTTATGTCATACCTGAACAAAACAACCTAAAGCGGTATTTTAAGGAAACAAAAAATAAAAACGAAACAAAGGGTTATGGTTATGATAGATGGCAGAATTATAGTAGTACCGCAACTCCCGCGTGCTAAGACAACGTATCATATTATTATTATTATTATAGTATATTATTACGAATCGTAACCGCTTGGTAATAATATACAGTATAGGTTTAATAAGAATTTTGTAGATAACTTTATTCGTGCCATCTTAGTGTTTAAGGCTTTAGTGTAATTGGGTATACAACGGGTTAGGGGTTTTGTTATTTTGGCAAAGTCTTTTATAAATCGTCTATAATAACCTACTAAGCCTAAAAAAGATTTAATTTCTTTAGTAGTTGTAGGAATTGCAATTTTTTTTTACAACTGAGATCTTATCAGGATTAGGCTTTACTCCGTCATTACTTACAAGGTGTCCTAAATATTGTAGTTCTTTCCTTAAAAATTCAGATTTATCAAGTTGTACCTTAAGATTGGAATCTCGCAACCTGATAAAAACTTTTTTTAATTTATCTACGTGTTCTTGAAGACTTGTACTAAATATAATTATGTCGTCAAGATAAACAAAACATATTTCATTTTGTAAACCACGTAAAACGTTATTCATGACGCGTTGAAAAGTCGCAGGGGCATTTTTAAGCCCAAATGGCATACGTAGGAATTCATAATGTCCTGTGTCAGTGCCAAATGCTGTTTTGGGAATGTCCTCTTCGTTCATTTGAATTTGATGAAATCCATTAGCAAGATCTAGAGTTGTGAAGTATTGGGCTTTACCTAGCTTGTCTAAAATCTCTGTTATTTGGGGAATAGGAAATTTTTGAGCTATCGTGACGTCATTAAGCTTACGGTAGTCTACACAAATTCGCCAGCGTTGTTTCCCTGATTTGTCAAGTTTTTTAGGAACAATCCAAATAGGGGAAGACCATGGAGAGTTCGAATCTCGTATTATATTTTGTTGTAAAAGCTTAGACATTTGATCTCTTACTTCTCCGCGATGTATTTCGGGGTATCTATAGGTTTTTGTAAATATTGGGGTATCATCTTTCACTTTAATCTCATGTTTAATGGTATTTGAAAAGGTTAAAGGTATTTCTTCGCAATGAAAAATATCTCTAAATTCGTAACACAATTTCCGTATTTGTTCTTTTTCTTCACTATTGCAATGGTCAAGATTAATATTTTTTAAATTAGCTTTGAGTTTATTATCTAAGTCTTTTGATGGTAAATATTGTTGTGAAGGGTGGTCAATAAAATTTATTTCATTAAGGTTTAAGGGTTCTATGTCGAACGGTTCGAGAAATTCAATTTTTATAGGATTTTCTCTAGGATTTAAGGCTGTTGTTAAAGCTAAATTGTTTTTAATTTCTACTAGACATTCAGGAATTTCAATGTGTCCTAGTTTTTTATAAGAAAGAATACCATAACCATTTGAAACATTAACAGGAATCTGAATTTTTTGAATACTTCTGGGCTCTATTATATAAGTCATAACTTTACTGATATTATTTATATTAATATTTTTATTTTCATAACGTATGGGTATATCTACATTAGGTAATTTTAACACGCACTTGTTGAAGTCTAAATTAGCATTTAATTGTTTTATAAGGTCTAAACCTATTAATCCATCGAATTTGTCAGAAAAATTAAATAAGTAAAATTTATGTAATCCTGTAGTATTGAAGGTAGGAAAAATTGGTAAGGTTGCTATTTCATCGTGAAACGATATATATATAAGCAATTTAGGGATTAATAAAACTTCTTGTACTACCTGTATCTAATAAAAATTTTGCATTAATTTCTTGAATATTAATATAAGGTAATTTTATATTATAATTGTTTAAAAATATTATGTCATATCCGTTTTCGAAGTCGTAATCGGAAAATTTGATGGTTCTTGTTCAATGCTATCATATACCTGATTATTATTTGAATTAGCGGAATAACTCAAATCTGCATCGTAATCATATGTTTCATTATATAGAGGTATATCATATTCATATTCATTTTGGCTATCAGTTTGTTGATTAATATCAAAATTATCATAATAATTATGCAAACTATTTGGTAAAGAATTTTCTGAGTTAATTTCAGGAGTTTGCTGCAAAACTTATTGATTATCCAATTCTTGGGAAATAAAATTGTCAGTTGCGTCTTTAAAGAATCCAAAACTATAAAAGCGTATGGGAGCAGTCGTAGTCACTTGATGTTAAGTAATTTTCTCACTAAAGAAATGCAACTAACCTAAAAGTAAAATTCCAATAGAACGCCATTGTTTATTTTCATCTCTCCTATAAATATTTGGCTATGATGTTTGTTTTTGTGAGTATAAAGATTATAAATGCATACAAATTAAATATTACGTCAAAAAAGAATCACTCGTGATAAGATATTTAATGAAAATTACTATTTGAATCAAAGTATCAAAATTACATTTTTGAAATTTAAATTGATTTGACCAAAATGTATTGAAAATTAACGAATTTTAATGGCGCGAAATTGTTTACGACTATCATCAGCATATTCACCAGAGAAACTGCCTGCGTTTTAATTTTAGGTCCTTAGCATAGTCAGAAAACTAAGTGAAACGCATGTATCCTACCTCAAGTACCAATAACGTATTCTATACGCTCTACACCATATTCCCAATTTGAGTGTTTGTAGTCGCCATAACAGTTTTGTTTGTATTAAAAGGAACCATACATATTTTTAAAACGGATTAAATAAAGACAGAAATAAGAAAGTGACGAATAGGGTGAATTATTACTATTCGGCTACTTAAATGGAACTACACAGTTCCGTACTATCTACGTAATAGTCAAAGTCACAGTTACATGTTATTCACGAAATAGTTACTCTAAAATTGTTCCCTATTTTGGTAATGACTAGGTAGTCTCAGCTTAAACAGAAACAGAACAGATTACTTCAATAAAAATACTTGTGATAACAATGACGTATTCATGACAAAAAGAGCTATTTGAGTACACACAGAATGTTTCTCGAAATTAGAAAAACTTAAATTAATTTGACAGGACAAGCCGATTTTTGTTACTTTGAATAAATGCTAAGGTTTTCTGATAGTCAAATCATTGTGAACAAGCATGTATATTTCAGGAAACAACTTATAAATATAAAGACTTCTTAGATGATGTACTGTAGTGAAGTTAAAATAAAAGCTGACTCAAAATCTACAATTTTGGTGTTAATTTTTCTTTTACTTGGAAGTTTCGAATAAAGACCAATTTACTGATTTTTCAAAATCAGTAAATTGTAAAGGTGTCGCGTGTCATTTGCACACCTATTAATTATAAAAAAAAGCAAAAATATAAATTTTAAAAGGATATCCTATAGACACAAAGATAAAGTTGTGCGTACAAAGTTTTACGAAACTAAAAAAGACAAGCTCTTACAGATTTCTACTCTTCCTTCCTCGATTTTTAATTTTTTCCGGGAGTATCAATGTTTGTATGGAGGGTCAAAGGATCAAAGCCATATCGAGAGATTTCCCCCCATATAGCTCTTATTTCTAGAGATAGAGAAAAACTTTAAATGCATAATTTGTAGGGGTTTGCCTTAACAGTTAAGATCTTTTATCGGAATAAAAAAAGAGCATCGCAAATCTTGCAAAAAATATCAACTTGTAATTTTTTTAATGGAAGACCCTGTATATTATTTTTCATTTAGAAAGCCCTTAATCTATATATATATATATATATATATATATATATATATATATATATATATATATATATATATATATATATATATATATAGTATATTTTCGACCGTACAGAAATTACAAAGAGGTTTTAATGTCCGTGACGTCACGGACCGCTAGACCCGAAATAAAACCTCTTTGTATATATATATATATATATATATATATATATATATATATATATATATATATATATATATATATATTTGCTCTAACCGTTTTATCAATGACTTAAAAAAAGCGAATAATTAAGCTGTACGCTCAGGTAGTCTGATTTCATAAACAACTGTCATACCTATTATAGTAAGTTTGACAATTTTGTTGCCATAGGTGTATTTTAATAAAACAACTATTTTAATGTTAAACCAAAACTAGTAAAAATTACTTATAAAGAATGTCGTGTACATTGATACATTATTACTACTACTAACATAATGTAGAATTAAACATCCGTTTAAATTCAATAATAGGTAGAGTAGCCGGTTTATGACAGAAATTGAATATCCCTTTTTCTAAAAAACAGAGCCGAGGCGACACAAGTCTCGACTCGGATTTTTCATTTCTGTCACTACCCACTGTTCCACTTATTTAGATTACTATTATTAAAACAAACATTTAAAAAGATTTAGGCTTCACCATATCCTTCATTATTTTGAAAATATTTTGAAATATTAACTTTAAATTTTTTTATTGCAACTGATACAAAATGAGGAGTCTCTGTATTTGAACTAAGTATTTCATCTGTTATTCGTAAAATATTTAGATTTTCTGGACGATTATAATATATTTTTTTTAAGATGACCCCACGGAAAACAAGTGTTATCTCCGGGCTGTTTGCGGGCCATTCCATAGGACCATTTCTGCCAATCCACCTAATGTGCCTATTATTTAAAAAATGATTTACTAGAGGAACATTATGGAGAGATGCTCCATCCTGTTGATGATCTTGATTTGAAAGGATTTGTAAAATATGTTCTATTTCATTATTTAAAAAATCATAATATTTTTGCACCGTTAAACTCCCCTCAAAGATAATTGGACCCAAAACTTTATTTCTAAAAAGACCACACCAAACAATAACAGATTTTCTCCCTGAGGTTTTCACAACTTGATACTGGTGCGGGATGGCCGACGGCCAGTATTTTTTGTTTTGTCTTTTAAACATGTCGGCTGTTTTGCTTCAAATAGATAGATAGAGATATACTAGAAATGTATTATAGACTTTGATGATTAATAACGAAAAACAAAATCTACCAATGTACCAAACATCAGAAAAGTAATGAATATATTATTAAATAATATGTAGAGTTGTCTCCAACAGTCGCAAATTAAAAGTTATTCTTGTAGAGTTCATTTAACTGAGATTTTACGAAAATTGAAAAATTATCAATGGCCACTGTATTGTCCTACCGACTGCGCCACTTGCTAACGTTAATTTACCAAATTTATATCAAAATATTTTTTGTGTCATATATATATATATATTCTCTCTTATTATCCTTAGTATAACTCCAAATTTGCAAAATTTATCTTGATCCGTTAAATGTTAAATTTATTAAATGTTTTTAAAAATACATTGATAATTAGGAATAAAAAACTAAAACTAAAATAATGTAATTATGGTTCAGATCGGTTAAGTGGTTTTTAGATATTTGACCGTTTCCAGACATCTGATTAACCCTGTATATATATATATATATATATATATATATATATATATATATATATATATATATATATATATATATATATATATATATATATATATATATATATATATATATATATATATATTACAGTACCAATTTCTGCAACAATTTATATGAAGCAAAGTAATAAAAAGTTATTATGCTGCTTCTGCAAAAGTTAAGAATTATTGAAACTGCTGCCAGCCATACGAATACTTACTTTTACCCGTTTACGTTTGAATTAAAGAAGTAAATTGTAATAAAATCTGATATACTTTCTGTTTCAATATTTTGAATAATAATATTTAAAAAAATTTAGCATCTTTTAATTTAAAATAACGATTAGATTTTGTTTGCGTAAATTAAGAGCTTTTTGTATAAAACCTCCACTGACCCGAAATAAAATTTGCATTTCAAATTAGAGTAACTAAAAAACGCCGGCTCGTCCTATATTGCAGTAATTACTCTTTTACACAAACATACCAAGAAAAATTGAACTCATTCTGAGTAACGAGCGGCGTTTCCAACAGTCGTAAATGTTCCACGAAAGCTGGAATAAATTTATTCAGGGGCACTTGGTTTAAATTACATAAAAATTCGGAGAAAAATACATTGCCACTGGAATCCACAATTTTTTGTCGGCTAACTAACACTAGAAGCATTGTAATGTGTTTGCAAGTCGTTTTAGAAATGCAGATAGAGAGTGTTTTAAAAGAGAAGGTCACTTGATTTTAATTCTTTATATTTAAACTAGAATAAATGTATTACTTCTCTCGTAAAAGGGAAGTATAGTAATCGTGAAAAAATCACCCTCTGAGACTTATTTCAGATCTTTACGTTTCAGGGTCCCTAGATACCGAAAAACATGTTTTTTTTTCTCAATTCTGTGGCCGTCGGTGTGTCTGGCTGATCGAGGCATAGCTAAAAAACAATTTACCCGATTGACTTGAATTTTGGTCAGAAATTAAGTCATGTGGGGATGACATGGTAATATTTTGGTAAAAATCCAATATGACAAAACAAAATGGCGGCCTAGTGAATTTATATTTAAAAACTACATATCCGATTTATCTCGAATTATGTAGAAATATACTGGTAAAATTTTGGTATGAATCCAAGATGGAGGTACAAAGAATTTGACGAAATACCAGGGTCATTTTTAATTAAGTTCTCTCAATAAATGATTGAACCATTAACTCTTTTTAATAAAATTTTTTTGTGCATGGAATTTTTTCCGACATTCTCAAAAGGGCACTGATAAAACCTTTGCACAAAAAAAAGGAAAAACACTAATAGAAAATTGTAGATGCATAGCCTTACTATCCATCTTTTCAAAGATTTAACGAGAAAGCTTTTTATATTCGCTTAATAAAGTGTATTACCCTTAATAAAATCATCCATCCCAACAAAATTGGATGTTAAAAAAATGTGAGCACCCAGGATGCAGTCCTTTATTTACAAAATTTAATTATTACAAACTTTATAGACAAACAAAAAAACTGCTTGCTTGCTCTTTGATTTATCGTGATGCACGCGTGCTTTTGACACGGTCAATCATGAGCTTCTTCTAAATAAGCTGTCTTGGATAAAAGGCCTTGCTTTAAACTGGGTTCGCACATACTTATGCAACAGAACTCAGGAGGTGGTTTTGACAGTTAATGGAGTAAAGTATAATTCAAGTGAGAAAACGGTACATACTGGCGTACCCCAAGGGAGGATTCTGGGGCCACTATTGTTTTTATTGTTTGTGAATGATATCTTCTATGGTGTGCACTGTTCAATGAAAGTTTGTCTTTTTGCCGACGACAAATCCTTGTTGTTGTCTCAAATGACAAAATGGAGCAAGCTCACACAGCTGTAGATTATATGCATTGTGGCAAAAACCCTACTTTGAATAATCTAAAAACTGATCTGACAGTTTTTAGTATACAAGAACTCAATTACAGCCTCTTAGTGAGGTCTGAAAACAAAAGCGTCAGTCAGAGTGCAGTGGTTAAGTTCCTAGGATTCCATATGGACTCTTCCCTTTCATGGCAACATCACATTAAACAATTTTCAAAAAAATTATCTCAACACATTGCTTTGTACTCCGGAGATTAACTCTTTTTAAGTTTGCAAATTTTTTTATGCGTATGTACACTCGTCATTAAGTTACTGCGTTATATCTCAAAAACTCGGCCAAAGTTGTGGAACTGTTAGTGTTACAAAAAATAGTGATGCGCACTATCTTGAATGTAAATGCAAGAGAAACTTTTCGTGACCTGTTCAAAAACTTCAATGTTGACTGTTCCTTCTATGTATATTTTAAATTGTGTACTATATGTTTTTAAAAATAGGTCTAAGCCTACGTGTAGAAGAGATATCTCAGTGAGTAGTGAATATAATCTAAGATTTGAAAATATATTAGAGATTCCTCGTTACACCCTAACTATATTTTCAAATGCTCCCAAGATCTTAAGAGACCTTTCTTCTTTTAGCTTGCTTAAAGCAAGGGTCAGGTCACTTCTACTGAGATATAGTTTCTATAGTATCGAGGAATTTTATGGCTGTAACTTCTAGGTCTAGAATGGCTAACCTAGTCCTGTTCAGGACTAGGTTAGTTTTGTTCCATTTGTAATTTGTTAAATGAATTCTGTTTATTATTATTGATTGTAAAAGACTTATTTTAAAATTCGCGCTTCTTGACTATATTCCAATGCTTTGTTGTCTTATGGAAATAATGATTATTCTATTCTATTCTATTCAAAATGGCGGCTTAATAAAGTATATAAAAGCCTGAAAAATTACTTAATTGACTGATTTCAAAGTGTGTATTATAACTAATGGTGGTATAGAGATGAACTATTAAAACTGTGATACTAATTCAAGATTTTGTTAAATAACTCAAAAAGTGAAAAGGCTAGAATCATTCAGTCAGTGGATTTAAGTGGGTAATAAAATAATGAAAAATTTTCCTACCTAATGATTTCCCTCCCTCCTGTAATTATCAGTAAATATCAGTAAATGTTTTATTAACTTGAGACAAGCTGTATCGAGTTTACAACTTAGAATTTGATAATAAACAAGACGATCAACAGAAGTTAGAGTGCAAAAAAAAGCTGCTCGAAGTTTTCAGTCTCAATAACTCACGATGAGAATTTTAAAAGAAAAATTGAACTTTTATTATTAATGCATAGTTTAAAGGCGGAAATTCGAAGATAGTTTGCGCGAGCTTTGAAAGAAAATTATTCAAGCGATCTCTCTCGAGCTTCTCCAGCCCTTAATAATGTTGGATCAATAACGAAAATGACTGCAATTTTTCGCAGTCCATTCATGAGCCACTAAAATTAGGTCTGCATTCATTTGCGTAGGTTATGGAGGAAATTGCCTCACAGGTGCAATAATGTAATATTATCGCACGAGTACGATAATGTTAATTACTTTTAATTTTCAAATAACATGTACATATTTTGAATTCTTAATTTTTAAAAAAATTTAAATTTTTGTATCAGTACACAGAGGAATTCAAATATTTTGCTTTCAAAAGTTTATATAAATCGAAAAAATTAAGATAAAATGTGTGTTGAACAAAAATAAACCAGTTTATTAACTTTTCAAAGCATGTGTAACTAACTAAATTATTTATTATAAACATTCACAGTTATTTTGACTCCAGTTGACTTCTGTGATCTCGACGCATTATGAATATTTAATTCTTGCATATCTACCAAAAGAGTGGACACTGAATGACAAGTCTTCGATATATCCCTCTGTTACGAAGTATAAAAGCCAACCACCATGAGGTTTTACTGTTAACAGACTAGCCCTTGAGTCTACAAGTAAAGACGTTGACGATCTTCTGAAGAAATGACCAGTGTAGTCGTCAGAATGAGGAAGGTTTAAAATAGAAGCAATTTTCATGAATATGGCAGCAAACGTATTAATTCCAATACATTTTTTATTTTAAGAAAATTTGGTACACAAATAGAATTGGGCATTGGCGAATTTTCATCCTCTTTTCGTTTTGGGAGATATGCTTCAGTTCACAATTTTATACACACATTTTTTTACCTCCTTTTCTGTTTCCTTCAGTAATTTTTGAAAAGAAAAGGATTAAATACACAACTAAAATATTATAAATTAAACATATTTTCCAATTAATAGCACTATATTACTTAAACATCAAATCAATAAAATTATATCCTGCCAATTTACAACATCTCGTTATTTAAAAATGTTAAGCTTAGGCTTTGAAATACATGACATAATATGCCTCAGCAGCTCTCTGTCGTCGATATTTATAGGGGTGTGGTCCTTTCTTACCTTTTCACCTATACAGGTTGTCCCACGACGAACTGCGGCGATCGATTTCTCAGAATGTAAGCTTTAGAAAAAATTGAAATTTTGGCAGCTAACTAAAGTCGATGGGGGCAATTCGCGCAAAATATTTTCAAGATGGCGGCACTTCCGGTTATACCGGAAGTAGACGTCAACTTTCTTTTTTTAAATAGAACACTCTGTATATTATCGAATTTTTGGATTCTTCGAAAAATTCTAGGTATGTTTCATGTATAATATCCTCTACCTAAGTTGAACTGTTTTTGAGATATTTTGAATTTTATGTAAAAAATGACGTTTTCAGGTCTAGACATAACTATAAATATCTGCTTATCGAAGTCTCTGTTATTTATTTGCGGGTGGCTTCCTTGTCCAAAATGATTCAATTTAGTAGCCTGTGCTGATATTTTTATAATAAATAAATATAGGGTGATCAAAAACTGACATTATAAATATACTTTAAAAAATCGTTAAAAGTTACTTTTTTCAAATGGAAACCCCCAATTTTTATAATTTTGTCTTATTTAACACTTAAAATAAGGGTGCATTTGCATAAAGTTGTTTATTCCAAAAATTTGTAGTTATTGAGTCATTGGCGATTTAACATTTTTTATTCTAATAATGCCAGACGTCTTCTAAGTTTTCTTGTTAGTTGGCCATGATAGGGAGGCCTGGCGAGAACAAAACCAATTGGTTACTATAGAAACGTAATATTTATTGTCGTTTGACAATTACCTACTAAAATATTATTTATTTATTATAGTAATTATAATAATTATTAAACTAATAATCATGCCGGGGCGATTAAATTACACACACGAGGATTATTTGAATTTGTTTATTATCTATGGGGAATCTAATAGAGTTTTAACAAGAACATGCCAGATATTTGCTGATAGATATCCAGATAAACAGAAACCTTCACCGAACAGCGTTAAACAAACGTTGGAAAACTATAAAAATATTGAAACCGTGAAGACAAAAATGAATTAAAGAAAGCCTTTTCCCATTATAGTCTAGTCTACACAAGAGTACATTTTTCGCATCTCCGAATAAATCCCTCATGGGTGGCCGCTCTAATTGAAGCTGGTGATAAACTTTCGAACACGTCCCTTCCGTTTACAAACGTCATTTTTTACATAAAATTCAAAATATCTCAATAACAGTTGAACTTACATACATGATATTATATATGAAATATACCCAGAATTTTTTGAGGAATCCAAAAATTCGATTATATACAGGGTATTCCATTTAAAATAAGAAAGTTGACGTCTACTTCCGGTATAACCGGAAGTGCCGCCATCTTGAAAATATTTTGCGCGAATTGCCCCCATCGACATTAGTTAGCTGCCAAAATTTCAAATTTTTCTAAAGCCTACTTTCTCAGAAATCGATCGCCGCAGTTCGTCGTGGGACACCCTGTATATTGAAAATGTATATTAAAAATAAACTTAAGTAAATTCAGCTGTCAACTCGGTCACATTTTTTTCTAAAATAAAAATAATTTTGTTATACACAAAATACCGGAAAATGAAAATTTTAAGGAAAACTGCTTTTGATAAAAATAATCAGTACGAACCCTTACTGTTTCTATTTAACGAATCCTTATTCTAATTTTTAGTTAAACAAATTTTTTTGTTTTATATGAAATACTGGAATAGAAAATTTTACTATCCTATTTTTACAGGTTCAAACAACTTTTATTTTATGACCCCTTACTATTTTTACGACCCCTTACGGATCCTTTTTATTTACGAGCCCGTACTAGTCCTATTTTACGAGCTGTTACTATTCCTAATTTTATAACACATGTCTTTGGTTTCTCTGGAGTTCTAATCGGTCTTTTTTAATCTCTTTATTTAAGGAAACTATTTCAATAAAGCATTTTATTGGCAGTACATGATAAACCCACAGAATCGCCAAACTCGAAATATAAATCCACAGTGGCTAAAACCGAAGAGCAAAGAAGAAGAATGCTTTCACTCCGACGTGGAACGAGCTTTATCTGGAATATGGGTTATAGATGAGGTAGGAGATATTTGGCGATTGATGTTCTAGATGTTTCGTAGATCGTAAACAGATAACTGCTCTTGTTTTTTTATTTTAGAACCCCTTACTATTCCTATTTTACGAGCCCCTATTCTTATTTTTTTAAAAGTTAGAAATAGCTATGTTTTGCACCAAATACTGGAATATAAATTGAAAATTCACGAACTCTTACTATTTCTGTTTTATCAGTTTAAGATAAAATACAAACCATTATTTCTATCTTTACGACCACTTAATATTCCTTTTTTTTAAAAGCCCATATTCTTTCTATTTTGAGCACTTACTATTCCTATTTTGTGAAGCCCTACTATTTCTATTTTTTTAAGTTAAATTTTTTTTTATACCAAATACTGGAATTAAAATGAAAATTGGACCGAAAACCGCTCTTGATAAAAATAATCAGTACTACTCTTATTTTTACATGCTTGATTTTTTCACATATCCAGTTTTTAACTGGTTTGGTTGGAGAGTAGTTTGCATGTTGTTTCCCTCTAAACAGATTTAGGTTAAGACTTGACTTCACTATACAATTTAAAAGAATATGTATCGGCCACCTATTTTAAGCTGGGTTATAAATTTTCTACAGGCAGGTGACAAGCTGTATAGATGTTTCATGTCTCACGAATCTTGTATTGTGTCGAATATCCCTTAAAGTTAGGTTCACATTAAGTTTTTTTGCTTTGTTTTTTCTAGTTATTGAAGTCATTAATTAGTAATCTTTTCGGTAGCTGACATTGATGATTTAAAATTAGAAAGCTAATACAGCATATTCAATGTATTACCATATTAGAAACCAGTCAGCCTATAGATACCAGTACAAAATTGACTGCAGAAAATTTAAACTGTCGTCCGATGAAAAAGCCGTTTTTTTTAAGAATTCAGCAAAAGTGTATTTCTGACATACTTTGAGGATTCTTACCTATAACCTATTAAATACAAAGAAATTTGGATATCAGTTTTACACTACAAACTATTGATGAAAAAATCGAATAACCGACACTGATTTATATTGTTGAGTCCTGCCTAAAGTGTTGGAAGCACCTTTTATTTCACGTACACCAACATCACAACAAGGACTCCATAATATATATATATATATATATATATATATATATATATATATATATATATATATATATATATATATATAATATATATATATATATATATATATATATATATATATATATATTTATATATATATATATATATATATATATATATATATATATATATATATATATATATATATATATATATATATATATATATATATATATATATATATATATATATATATATATATATATATATATATATATATATATATATATATATATATATATATATATATATATATATATATATATATATATATATATATATATATATATATATATATATATATATATATATATATATATATATATATATATATATATATATATATATATATATATATATATATATATATATATATATATATATATATATATATATATATATATATATATATATATATATATATATATATATATATATATATATATATATATATATATATATATATATATATATATATATATATATATATATATATATATATATATATATATATATATATATATATATATATATATTCTTTGTTGTGATGTTGGTGTACAGTTAAAAGGTAAGCTTCCTCAAAGTGCAGGTACACTTTTGCTGCTGTTTCTTTGGACTACTGATGTAATCTTCAGGTAATACATTGAATATGCTGTATTAGCTTTTCTAATTTTAAATCATAATTCACATAATTTGACTTCAATAACTAGAAAAAACAAAGCAAAAAAACTTAATGTGAACCTAACTTTAAGGGATATTCGATACAAGATTCGTGCAGACATGAAACATCTCCCCAGCTTAAAATAGGTGGCCGATACATATTCTTTTAAATTGTATAGTGAAGTCAAGTCTTAACCTAAATCTGTTTAGAGGAAACAACATGCAAACTACTCTCCAACCAAACCAGTTAAAAACTGGATATGTGAAAAAATCAAGCATGTAAAAATAAGAGTAGTACTGATTATTTTTATCAAGAGCGGTTTTCCCAATTTTCATTTTAATTCGTTTTGGTATTTTAACTTAAAAAAATTGGAATAGTAAGTGCAAAATAGAAAGAATATGGGCTTTTAAAAAAAAGGAATATTAAGTGGTCATGATAAAACAGAAATAGTAAGAGTTCGTGAATTTTCAATTTATATTCCAGTATTTGGTCTAGCTTTTCTAACTTTTAAAAAAATAAGAATAGGGGCTCGTAAAATAGGAATAGTAAGGGGTTCTAAAATAAAAAAACAAGAGCAGTTATCTGTTTACGATCTATCTAGAACATCAATCGCCAAATATCTCCTACCTCATCTATAACCCATATTCCAGATAAAGCTCGTTCCACGTCAGAAAGCATTCTTCTTCTTTGCTCTTCGGTTTTAGCCACTGTGGATTTATATTTCGAGAAATTCTGTGGGTTTATCATGTACTGCCAATAAAATGCTTTATTGAAATAGTTTCCTTAAATAAAGAGATTAAAAAGACCGATTAGAACTCCAGAGAAACCAAAGACATGTGTTATAAAATTAGGAATAGTAACAGCTCGTAAAATAGGACTAGTACGGGCTCGTAGGATCCGTAAGGGGTCGTAAAAATAGTAAGGGGTCATAAAATAAAAGTTGTTTGAACCTGTAAAAATAGGATAGTAAAATTTTCTAAGTATTTCATATAAAACAAAAAAAATTTGTTTAACTAAAAATTAGAATAAGGATTCGTTAAATAGAAACAGTAAGGGTTCGTACTGATTATTTTTATCAAAAGCAGTTTTCCTTAAAATTTTCATTTTCCGGTATTTTGTGTATAACAAAATTATTTTTATTTTAGAAAAAAATGTGACCGAGTTGACAGCTGAATTCACTTAAGTTTATTTTTAATATACATTTTCAATATACAGGGTGTCCCACGACGAACTGCGGCGATCGATTTCTGAGAAAGTAGGCTTTAGAAAAATTTGAAATTTTGGCAGCTAACTAATGTCGATGGGGGTAATTCGCGCAAAATATTTTCAAGATGGCGGCACTTCCGGTTATACCGGAAGTAGACGTCAACTTTCTTATTTTAAATGG
The DNA here is from genome assembly GCA_030620095.1 of Kuschelorhynchus macadamiae. Taxonomy (NCBI): domain Eukaryota; kingdom Metazoa; phylum Arthropoda; class Insecta; order Coleoptera; family Curculionidae; genus Kuschelorhynchus; species Kuschelorhynchus macadamiae. Next base: position 28,439 of record JAUTXW010000776.1, on the reverse strand, counting down.
AATACCCTGTATATAATCGAATTTTTGGATTCCTCAAAAAATTCTGGGTATATTTCATATATAATATCATGTATGTAAGTTCAACTGTTATTGAGATATTTTGAATTTTATGTAAAAAATGACGTTTGTAAACGGAAGGGACGTGTTCGAAAGTTTATCACCAGCTTCAATTAGAGCGGCCACCCATGAGGGATTTATTCGGAGATGCGAAAAATGTACTCTTGTGTAGACTAGACTATAATGGGAAAAGGCTTTCTTTAATTCATTTTTGTCTTCACGGTTTCAATATTTTTATAGTTTTCCAACGTTTGTTTAACGCTGTTCGGTGAAGGTTTCTGTTTATCTGGATATCTATCAGCAAATATCTGGCATGTTCTTGTTAAAACTCTATTAGATTCCCCATAGATAATAAACAAATTCAAATAATCCTCGTGTGTGTAATTTAATCGCCCCGGCATGATTATTAGTTTAATAATTATTATAATTACTATAATAAATAAATAATATTTTAGTAGGTAATTGTCAAACGACAATAAATATTACGTTTCTATAGTAATCAATTGGTTTTGTTCTCGCCAGGCCTCCCTATCATGGCCAACTAACAAGAAAACTTAGAAGACGTCTGGCATTATTAGAATAAAAAATGTTAAATCGCCAATGACTCAATAACTACAAATTTTTGGAATAAACAACTTTATGCAAATGCACCCTTCTTTTAAGTGTTAAATAAGACAAAATTATAAAAATTGGGGGTTTCCATTTGAAAAAAGTAATTTTTAACGATTTTTTAAAGTATATTTATTATGTCAGTTTTTGATCACCCTATATTTATTTATTATAAAAATATCAGCACAGGCTACTAAATTGAATCATTTTGGACAAGGAAGCCACCCGCAAATAAATAACAGAGACTTCGATAAGCAGATATTTATAGTTATGTCTAGACCTGAAAACGTCATTTTTTACATAAAATTCAAAATATCTCAAAAACAGTTCAACTTAGGTAGAGGATATTATACATGAAACATACCTAGAATTTTTCGAAGAATCCAAAAATTCGATAATATACAGAGTGTTCTATTTAAAAAAAGAAAGTTGACGTCTACTTCCGGTATAACCGGAAGTGCCGCCATCTTGAAAATATTTTGCGCGAATTGCCCCCATCGACTTTAGTTAGCTGCCAAAATTTCAATTTTTTCTAAAGCTTACATTCTGAGAAATCGATCGCCGCAGTTCGTCGTGGGACAACCTGTATAGGTGAAAAGGTAAGAAAGGACCACACCCCTATAAATATCGACGACAGAGAGCTGCTGAGGCATATTATGTCATGTATTTCAAAGCCTAAGCTTAACATTTTTAAATAACGAGATGTTGTAAATTGGCAGGATATAATTTTAGAAACCAGTCAGCCTATAGATACCAGTACAAAATTGACTGCAGAAAATTTAAACTGTCGTCCGATGAAAAAGCCGTTTTTTTTAAGAATTCAGCAAAAGTGTATTTCTGACATACTTTGAGGATTCTTACCTATAACCTATTAAATACAAAGAAATTTGGATATCAGCTTTACACTACAAACTATTGATGAAAAAATCGAATAACCGACACTGATTTATATTGTTGAGTCCTGCCTAAAGTGTTGGAAGCACCTTTTATTTCACGTACACCAACATCACAACAAGGACTCCATATATATATATATATATATATACATATATATATATATATATATATATATATATATATATATATATATATATATATATATATATATATATATATATATATATATATATATATATATATATATAAATATATAAATATATATATATATATATATATATATATATATATATATATATATATATACATTTATATATATATATATATATATATATATATATATATATATATATATATATATATATATATATATATATATATATATATATATATATATATATATATATATATATATATATATATATATATATATATATATATATATATATATATATATATATATATATATATATATATATATATCAGTGGCGTGCGGTGAAATTGCGTTCTACTGATGAATTTGTGGCAGGTATTGTCAATACTAATTCACATAATTTCGACACTTCCGTGTAGACGTCTTCCAGCTCCTTGTCTTCTAAAAATTGCATTAGTTCCTTAGCGTTAATTTTTGTGCTAATATCATCAGTTTCGTAAATCACTTTTACTTCAGATCGCAGTAACACTTGGTCGAAGAACTGGCCATAATGAAGAAGAAGAGATTTAAACGCATCTTCTGGAAAAGTTTTTCCTTTAAACGCATCAAAATTGCAGAGCTCGAGGAATTTAAAATCATTTAAACCGTTGAATCTATAGTTTATTTGTTGCTGAATTTGATCGATTATTTCGTAAATGAGGCGTCTAGTATGATGTTTGAACATCTCCGAACTTGTCTGTTCGAAGACGCTAGGCTTGTGGCTCTACATTTAACGTAATCGTTTTCTCCCAAAATAGGTCAGTCATCTTTTTTTTGGCTTAACATGGACTTAAAATCATCCACTTTTTTTAGGCAAAAAACAATATCATTTGTATTAGTTTGTAATATATTAAAAATATTGTCCTAGAATGGAAATATTTCTGAAAATATGTTCAATGTCCGATGAAAAAGCCGTTTTTTTTAAGAATTCAGCAAAAGTGTATTTCTGACATACTTTGAGGATTCTTACCTATAACCTATTAAATACAAAGAAATTTGGATATCAGTTTTACACTACAAACTATTGATGAAAAAATCGAATAACCGACACTGATTTATATTGTTGAGTCCTGCCTTTTGTTGGAAGCACCTTTTATTTCACGTACACCAACATCACAACAAGGACTCCATAATATATATATATATATATATATATATATATATATATATATATATATATATATATATATATATATATATATATATATATATATATATATATATATATATATATAAATATATATATATATATATATATATATATATATATATATATATATATATATATATATATATATATATATATATATATATATATATATATATATATATATATATATATATATATATATATATATATATATATATATATATATATATATATATATATATATATATATATATATATATATATATATATATATATATATATATATATATATATATATATATATATATATATATATATATATATCAGTGGCGTGCGGTGAAATTGCGTTCTACTGATGAATTTGTGGCAGGTATTGTCAATACTAATTCACATAATTTCGACACTTCTGTGTAGACATCTTCCAGCTCCTTGTCTTCTAAAAATTGCATTAGTTCCTTAGCGTTATTTTTTGTGCTAATATCATCAGTTTCGTAAATCACTTTTACTTCAGATCGCAGTAACACTTGGTCGAAGAACTGGCCATAATGAAGAAGAAGAGATTTAAACGCATCTTCTGGAAAAGTTTTTCCTTTAAACGCATCAAAATTGCAGAGCTCGAGGAATTTAAAATCATTTAAACCGTTGAATCTATAGTTTATTTGTTGCTGAATTTGATCGATTATTTCGTAAATGAGGCGTCTAGTATGATGTTTGAACATCTCCGAACTTGTCTGTTCGAAGACGCTAGGCTTGTGGCTCTACATTTAACGTAATCGTTTTCTCCCAAAATAGGTCAGTCATCTTTTTTTTGGCTTAACATGGACTTAAAATCATCCACTTTTTTTAGGCAAAAAACAATATCATTTGTATTAGTTTGTAATATATTAAAAATATTGTCCTAGAATGGAAATATTTCTGAAAATATGTTCAACAAATAATTAAAATTAGAATCTCGTTTCAAACAGTCCAAAACCCCCCTCGAACTATTTATTGCTTCTGAGTCCCACGTTTCATTATTTTCTATTATATTCTCAAATTGTTCAATCAGTGATTCTTACGATTTTCAGATACTGTTAACACAAGTCTTCCATTATGGTTCCACCTAGTAGGAGCTACTTTGGGCAATCGTGGACAATGGAGTTCAAAGCTTATGTACGTTTTGTTGACTTGGAAAAAAAGCAGCCATGCCACTTAAAGTAACGAAAAATACTTTACACTCTTTAATGTGTTTGATGGACTGGGATAAAACTAAATTTAATTTATGAGCAAAACAATGGACAAACACAGCACTTGGGAAAGTTTCTCGAACATTAGCTTGTAGACCCCCTAATTGTCCTGCAATCACTGCAGCTCCATCATAGCTTTGAGCAAATAACTTTTTCTCTGTATTAATTTCTTTAGTAACGTTATAAACTAAGGTATATAATGCATCTGCTGTGCGATTTTCGGACACATTCTTAAACCCTAAAAATCGCTCTTGAATACTTCAGTTTGTTTTCACGTATCATATTACTCTAGATAATTGGCTAAAATTAGTGATATTAGTTGTTTCGTCCAGAACAATAGCAATGAACCGGGCCTCGCCAATCTCCTGCTTAATTCTTTTTAGAATAATGCTTGCAACAGCGGAAATTAAATCATTCTGGATTCGATTCGAGGTTCCGCGAAAAACGCTAGACTGCTCTAAATGATTTTTTAAGCAATCATCATATTTAGCCATTAAACTAACTAAATCTTGAAAATTTCCTCTATTTGAAAAAACCCTGGTTTCGTCATGACCTCTAAATCCCAATTCGTGCTGTCCGAGAAATCAAACAACATCGATAAGTCTTCTTAATATTTGCCTACTTTTGTCGACTAGTTCATTGTGTTGGCGGTGACTAATTTTTAACTGTTTATTAAGGGTGTGTTCAATTCTAGTTTTGCCGAAGATTTTTTCTTTTATGACGGCCTGCAAATGCGCTTTGGACATAATGTGTCTTTTTACAGCTTTATGGAAATTGTTTAAATTGGAAAAACCAGTTTTATTCCAGAGACCTTTTTCTTTTTCAAAAAGTAAACATGGCCAATAAAATAATTTACTTATATTTTCACACCCTGTTAGCCATTTAAATTTTTCGTATTGTTTTTTCGGATAAAAATGTCTAATACAGTTTTTAATTTTTGTGGTTAAATTTTTCATAGGCTGTTTTGCCCTTCCTTTGGAAATTATTTAAAGCTTATCAGCGAAGTTTAATGTTGAAAATCCCTTTATTATTAAGACACACACCACACCTTCACACACACTCTTCTTACAAAATTCTCCAATATTATTTCCGACAGCCGAAGTTGACGGTATTTGCATATCCACGTCCGTATTATTGTCTTCCATATCGCACCATGCACGACGCGACGTACGTATCACACAACACACGGATAGCCGTTCAAACAAAGAACCTACTCCAACGATAGCTTCCGCTCCCACTTAAAGCACGCGACTGAAATGCAAAAATTGCAAACAGCTGGTCGAAAGTTCAATAACCTCTGGCTCGATTCACAGGAAATCAAGCATACAAGACTTGGCTGCAAAGAAGCTAGCCGCCCGTATAGGTTCTGTTCGATTTCTATTGTGGCTCGGTCGGAGTCAAGGCCGCATTTATAATGGACTTGATAATTAAGATAATATTTTTGCATTTTTAATATAAACTAAATTAATGGTTTCCTATTTCAAATGTTACATTTTAGAAGATTTTTTGTAATTTTTTTTGGGGAAGCACTGCTTCCCTTGCTTCCATGAACTGCACGCCCCTGATATATAAATATATATATATATATATATATATATATATATATATATATATATATATGTAGTTAATAGCAGAGTCTTGTAGTTCTCATACAAAACTTAAAATTTGAAAATCCTGTCTGCCTAAAGTCACAGTTAGACTAAAAAGATCACCATCCATTTCAAAAATTGAAAAGTTTATTTTAATAATTCACATCAGTAAGCCTTATAACCACGTGAAGGATTCACTTAAAAGAGAAGAAATGTAATTGACCTACGCGCCGCTGCCGCATAGCACCATTTCCCGTTTCTCATGAATATACTAAGAAAAATTGCACTTACCCTGCTGCTAACGACTGAATAATTTACTTCCAAGGCACTAGCATCAAATTACAAGAAATAGAGAAGTTTTAGAAGGCATACTTCAGATTTATAAATATTTACTGGTTTTCACATTATCTTCGGTTGAGTAAGTAGTTGAAAATATTATATTTACTTGATGTGTTATTTAATTATAAAACATGTTATTGTAGTTGATGTGGAGTCAGGTATATCGTTACACTATTGGCTTTATTTACTAACAAAAGCTAAACGAAACATAATTAATAAAATACGAGAACTGTGGTCCACAGAAAACTTTTAATCCAGCTTTTCTTTTTTTTTGCTGAACAAAACAAAAATCGCTAGAACGTGCCAATTTCTGAATTCAGGAAGAAATATTTTTTAGTTAGTTTCATATCGTAATTTGCTGATATTCATTTATGATCCGTTGCTGCAACAGTGCTTTCAAAAGGCTCAATAAAAAAAATCCAAAAGAGTTAAATCAGGTGAACGTGGTGGTTATTTATTATGACATCTTCTTTTAATCCATCTTTCAAAAAATTTTGGTCCAAGGGCTATATTATAGATTAACCCAAAATCCAAATATAAAACACACAGACGCAGAATGACCAATGAAATCGAAACAAGCTCGAAGTTACGGATCCACACATCGATTAACAATGCTGAGAGTAATAAAATAGAGAAGTTTTAGAAGACATACAGGATTTATAAATGTTTTCTCCCTATCTTCGGTTGAGTAAGTAGTTGAAAATATTATATTTACTTGATGTGTTTTTGAATGATAAAACATGTTAATGTAGGTGATGTGGAGTCAGGTATATCATTACACTATTGGCTTTATTTACTAACAAAAGCATATCTTATATATATATGCAATACTGTATTTTGAAAAGCAGGATATAATAAGATATTATAGAATAACTTAAAAAGTTTAAACATTTCTTACCTGACATGTAATACATATAATAATAATATAATGACTGTATATTTATGTACAGTCCATTGTTGCAACTAATGCTTTCAAAAGAACCTACAAAAAAATCCAAAGGAGTAAAATCAGGTGAACGTAGTGGTTTTCTTATGACTTTTTCTCTTAATCCGTTTTTCAAAAAACTTGAATATTAGGGTTATATTATAGACTGACCAAAATTTAAAATATAAAACTTATACAATTAGTTATACACAGAATGACAATAAAAGCGAAGCAAGTTTGAAGTTAGCTGGTTTTGCTTTTCAGCAGGATCTTTGATGACATGACCACATCACAACTGTGACGGGAACCGTTAAGAAAATGGATTTTACTTTTTCGAGCCCGAAAACATTTTTCTTTTATCAATTTCTGCTGAACAGGGACCTCTCTAGAGCTAATTGTATCGACATACGCGATTACATTACATAAGAAATATTTAGTAATTGAATAATGATAATATTACAACGTAATTTCAGCTTAGGAACAGAAAATATTTGTATAGATAGAATGAAATCGTACAAATTACTGAAACTTTTTACAGGGATATCTACCAGAAAAAAAAACAAATAATTGAGAATAAAAACACACTTTATATCCAAAAGATATACGGGGAATAACAAGAAATGAAATTGAAAATGTCTTTTCTTCCATGAAAAACGACAAGGTTCCGAGAAAGGATGGGATAATGATTGAGGCCAATAATGCAGGGAGGCGCAGCGGATAAAGCCCTACAAACATTATTTAATACATGACTCTTAAAGGGAATCACAATGCAGTTATCATGCCATACCATACCAGGCAAAAGAACAGGTCCATAAACGACCTGCAAGTCATAAAGACCTACATTGCTAAATCTAGGGAATACAATAAGTTTCTAATTCTGGCATTCGTCGAATTTAAGAAGGCCTGCAAAACAGTCAGTAATGAAAACACCAAAAAGGTGAGACATCTATTAAAGGGTTACGGCTTGCATTAGTCTTTACAAACAACGAAGTGTTTGTGGAAGGACACAATCTCTGCAAAATTGTATAGGATTCTTCTTGAATCAACTTTTAAAAGTTTGAATGGAACCATGTCGGAGCAAATATAAATGGTGACCGCCTGAACCACCTGAGATCCGCAGACGATATTGTAGTGATTACTTGCTGATAACTCCCAGCCCTCCACAGCGTGTACAAGCGTGTACAAACAGGTGGGTCTGAATTTAAATTTCTCCAAGATCCAATAGTTCTGAGCGTCAATTTGGTCCTAGAAAAAACTTCTCTTAAATAATTTCCTTCCTATAAATGGTTAGGCCATCAGATAGCAATAGGTAGGGATGAGCAGACATGTGAAACAATGGAGAATTGGCTTAGCATGGGCAGCTTTTGGGAAACTAAATTATTTCCTTAAATCAGACATATTAATATCCTCCCAGTTATAACCTACGGATACATTTAACTAAAGGAACTCTACACAGGATACAGGTGCACAAAGGGCGATGGAATTAAACATGTGGAGCATAAATTTGAGAGACCAAACGCTACTATTCGTCATCAAATACGCGTGCCAGATGCAGTAAAACTGAGAAGGCCTTGTTGCACGAATTAATGATGGAACGTGGACAAGAAAAATACTCGAGTGGAGCCCCAGAGAACATGCGTATTGTAATAAGGGTCGTCCTCCCACGAAGTGGACCTATGATATTGACATTGATTGTAAAAGAACATATTGAATTACTCTTCGTATCCGGGAATTAAAGATAAGGTGATTTGTATATGTATGTATTGCTAAATAACTATAAAAGGATAGGTGATAAAACGAATGACTAATAACGAGGAAAGAAATCAATGGTTCTTGGGATTAGACCATGTCAAAATGAAACCACTCTATGTTTTGCCTTGGATTGCACGAGGCATCTTCAGGGATCTATACTTCACGAGATCGGAACACCGAATGAGCTCGGAGAGACTCACTCAGGCTGGCTATTTATATTCGACCTATGTTCACCGAACCACGACCCGGTGTAACGATAAACGACACTGAATGAGCTCGGAGAGAGCTAGAGCAGCTATCTATGTCGGCCTAACGATCGATTTCCACGTTTGATGCAGATTGAAGCCCATATTTCTATTAAAATTGTTAGAATGCTTATAAATTTCAATAGATTCTCAAATTTTCCATTTATAAAATCTCGAAACAGATGTAAGAACTTTGGTTTCTTTTACATTTATGACATGTCCAGTGGAATGTTGGTGTTCAGATACAGCAGATTGTAAAATGTGTTTCTTTCTGATACATCATATACATACATTGCATATACTCCTTCCGTTTGGAAAGGAATAATGTCCTTTGGCGACCGCAAACATTGCCCAATTTTCCTGTGTATGTTGAAGATTGTACGTATGTCGGACAGGCGAAGTAACCTTGCAATTTTGTCTGTGGTTCCGTGTATAAATGGAAGAACAACACTTTTTATCGGTAATTCCTTATTAATATCATAACGCGGAGTAGAATTATTATATTTTCTTATTGACCGTCTAATATCCCCAGTGCAATATACATTTTCCCTTAAAGCTTGAGTCAGTTTCTCTGTTTCCGACTCTAAAGAATTTTGCTCACAAATCGTGAGGACTTTGTAAACCAAAGAATTAATAACTGATGATGATGATGGGAATTTGCATTTTGGCATCTGTTCGCATGCGTTGATTTTCTATATTTAGAGTGTTATAAGGAACCATCCCCTTTTCTTTGTACAAGAACATCTAGAAAGAAAATCGTGCCTTCTGTTTCGATTTCCACTGTAAATTTTATATTAGCATGTTGTTGATTCAGATAATCAAGAAACACGAGGAAGTTTTCTGGACCATATTACAAAAGTGTCGTCTACATATCTGAACCATGATTTTGGTTATAACGGAGACGACTCTAAGGCTTCCTCCTCAAAAGCTTCCATGAAGATACTGGCTACCACTGGTGACAGCGGAGATTCCATGGCTGCTCCTGAGGTTTGTTCATAAAAAGTTCCTTGAAAAACAAAATATGTTGACTTGAGACATGCTTCAATCAGATCTAAAAATGTGTTGTCAATATTATTATGGTGAAATAAGTCTGATATTATGGAAATTGAATCATTTATAGGCACATTTTTATATAATAATAATAATAATAATTATTAAACGTTTATTAACCCAAATAAGGATGTACAATGTAGCAGTAAAAAAAAATCGTCAATTTTAAAGAGGGTTAAATGGCTTGTTTTCAGCCTCCCATACGAACAAAATAAAAAATGCTCATATTAGGTGCTGTTATAGCCAATGCAAATCTGGTCGAATAGGAGTTGATTGCTACACTTAAAGATATGAGGTTTACATAATGAGGTAGAAAGGCTAGATAAGAAAAATAATGTTAAAAATATTAACTCAAAAAGAAAAGGGAATAAAGGAAAGGAAAAGGAGAAAAATGGCTTATATGGACATATAATTACAAAACCATCGCAATGACAAAACAATCATCAAAACTAGAATTGAATTAAAAAAAAAGTCAGGCGGGCACAATTAAAAAAAAAATTAAAACTCAATTCAGCAAAGTATTATAATTGCTGAGCAAGTAATTTGTTTTTCAAATGTCTCTTAAAAACTATAAACGCAAGTGAAAAATCAGTAATTTCAAATTTATTGACACATAAAGCAATATTGTACGAAAAAGGACGTTTAAATAACTCTTTATTATGTGTTGGTATTGTCAATATGTTCTTCCTACGGATATTTAAGTTGTGTACATACGTTTGATAAACAACACGATCTAAAAGGTAAGGAGGAGATTTATATTTTAAAATTTTATAGTAAAAGCAAGTCGAATGTAAAATGCGTCTATTGTACATGTTTAGCCATTTTATGGTTTTAAGTTTATGTGATATATGTTGTCTTCGGCGAATTCCAAATATTAGTCTTAAGCAAGAATTTTGTAACGTTTGAATTCTTTTTACGTCTAAGGCATTTAAACAGGGTCCATAAATACTATCACAAAAGTTTAATGGTGACAAGACAAGAGATTCGTAGAGCATTTTTTTTGTTTCGCAACTAAGATCATTTCTATGAGAATATAACATTTTTAAGGTAGAATATCCAATTTTTAATTTCGATGTAACATGTTCGGTGAATCTTAATTTGTTATCCAAAACAATCCCTAAATTTTTCGCAGAATTTTTAAATATTTTCACTACAAAAACGAATAGCAACAGATTTCATAGGGTTTATTTTTAAAAGATGTCTTTTACTTTCATTCAGAATCTTTTCTAAATCGGAATTTATGCGATTATTAGCAATATCGACGTCAGAGGGCTTAAAAGGAAAATAAATCTGAGTATCGTCATCGTACATGTGACGGTTACAAAATCTTAGACATCTTTCAAATTGTGAAGTGTATATACTATATAACTGTGGGCCTAGTATACTCCCTTGGGGAACGCCAGTTGTAACGTTCAGAGGTTCGGAGGTATTTCCATTAACAACAACTTGCTGCATTCTATGTGGCAAAAAAGATAAGACAAAACTTGCTGCACTTCCACTAAAACCCACGTACCGCAAAATGGAGATCAAAATTTCATGATTTACCATGTCAAACGCCTTGGTAAAATCAAGTAAAACCAAAACACAAGCTTTGCTTGTATCCATAGCCCTAAAAATATCGTCGGTGACAATTGAGAGTGCACTCGGACAACCGTGGCTCGCTGGAAATCCAGATTGTTTCTTGGGAAGTATTTTATTGGTTTCCAAAAAAATGGACATCTGAGATTCCATAATTTTTTCAAGCACTTTGGAAAGCGTCGGAAGAATTGAAATCGAGCGTTACTGGCTGAACTGTGTGGGATTGCCTACCTTGGGTAGAGGTACAATATTCGCCTGTTTCCATTTCAACGGAAAATACGACTTTTCTATACAAATATTTAAAATATACGTAAGAGGGGGCAAAATACTGGGACAAGCTAGCGAAATTAGAGTGATATTTAACTGATCTATCCCAAAGGCTTTAGTGTTAATATTTTGCAAAATTCTCATCACCACATCTTCTTTTACTGGAGAAAAATTAAATGTAGAGTTAGTAAGTCTATTATTACTATAGAATGTAATCAAATTCTACATCGAAACTGACTAGGATATCTTTGGGATCTAATTGGATTTCTTTTAGCTTTTCTACAACATGCAGAGAGTTTCTAATATTTGAATGTGTCCTTCCTGTAAAATTGTTAAGAATATTTGAAAGATATTTACCGATTTTGTAAGTATGAGATCCTATTGCACTGACGATATGTCGAAGTTAATTAACTTTGTGTATTTTAGGTAGTCCGAGGAACTGCGGGATCCGTGAGCTGCTTGACCTTAACATCTTCTTCTCTGCTTGCAGGTTAGATGCGTTTATAAGGTCGGTTCTCCGTCTCTTAATTTTGTTGGTCGGGTCTACTTGAATTACTCTATAGGACCTGTCGTCCAAAAGTAGTTGTATTTTCTCTATGTAATGTGTTTTGTCCATGACGACAGTGGTGTTTCCCTTGTCTGCTGTTGTCTGTATGGTTGTTTAATGTTTTTGTCGCCATTTTTTCCACAGCTGATGGATTTGGCTTGGCGGGTTAGAATTTTTGATGTTTTTCACTGTTTCATATCTTATTACGTTAGCTTCTTCTGCTGGAAGTCCTCTAATTGTCGCTTCAGCGGATGACACTATGTCTTCTACGGGTATGTCCTTTGGTATAATGGCGAATTTTTGGTCTTTAGAGAGGACGGATTGTTCTACCATAGTTTAATAATTTAAATAAGTTACTGCAGGTGTGGTCTCTCTTTTGATATTATTTGTAAGAGGCCGCGCGACCGACTTCAATCAGACCGCCTCGTTGCTGACCCATTTGCCGGTGGACGTGTGGGCCTACCAGAGACATTTAAAATAAAGTCTGAACGTTACAATGTTCCGAGCGGCAAATTACCTGCGTTGTCGAAAAGTAATATTATTTTCACATTTCACTGATATAGTCATAGTCACAATATTTACGTTGGATGTAGGAGATGATAATTAAATAAAACACAGATATATTCGAAACAATTATAAAACAAATATTTAATATAATTAATTATTATCTAATAAACCAAAATAAGGAAGTAAAAATCGAAAAATTCTAGCAGGTAGGTATTATATACATTTTTTATACTAATATGTACATGCATAAGTTGGATGACAGAGTAATACAGGTATTAGTTTATTGAGCTGATCCAGAGTCATATTTAGGACTATTCGCGATATTTAACTGAGCTGAAATTTTGCATACGTATGTAAGTCAAATGAGTGTGATATATTATAAAAAATCAATGTAATAGGTGTATAATTTCGACAGGAAATGTGACTTTTTCTTCATTTTACGTATTTCAGTATCATTTTTTTAAAAATAAAAACACAAAATTCTAGGGCGAAATACAGTTTTATTTGAAAAATTGATATTGTTGTATGTAGAATAAGAAAAAATAACAAATTTGTTGTCAAAATTACTTAATTATTAAATTTAACAGAGATATGGGCTTAAATCTACATCATATGTAGTAACCGATCGTTAGGCCGACGTAGATAGCTGCTCTAGGTCTCTCCGAGCTCACTCAGTGTCCCGATTTCGTATAGTAAAGATCCCTGAAGATGCCTCCAATCGAAGGCGAAACGTCGGAAAGTGATTCCATTTTGATGCGGTCTAATCCCAAGAACCATGATTTCTTAATTGACCACAGCCGTGAAAGCTTTCGTTCTATGTTAATAATGAGGAAAGTTTCGTGTGAAACTAATTTACCAATTTTTTCTAAAATTATGGTTTAATAATTAGAAACATTACCAACTACACCACTGCCTCAAGTAATATTGACGACTAATAGAAAGATAAGCGATATTGTAACAGCGTCAACAAACATCAGCGATCTGCGACCGAACTTGCCGTAATTCTCCGTAGTCCCGATATTTACATAACAGTAAGCAGTTGTGCTGTGCAACTAATTTAGGGCTCGGAAACTACAATCTAAGTTGGTGCTGATAAAGACTTTCCGGATCCGAAACTTAGCCGACAAGCCAATACGGCACATTTATCCCCGCTGGAAATTCGAACCCCCAGTTTGAGTATTGACACAGATAATTTTATGACGTTCCAAATTTGGAACTACATACTAATCGGATCAGGACAATGAAATAGACTATCTCTGTCAGTTTGCATATTACGTAAAGGGCTCCTTTAACTATGCGTTACTAGAATATACTAATTAAAAACAGTGGCGCATGTATAAAAAGGCGAACAGGTTTTATAAAGGCAGATAGTTATGTTTATGTTTATTCGTGAGAGATTCGGTTTTAGAGAGTGTACAGCTAAAAAATTGTATTATAAACACCAATATCTACATATACACTGGACAGCAAATTTAAACGGACAAAGAAAATGTTGGTAAAATTCAATGTTCAGTAATCTTTTGATTAATATACCGGTTTGAATAAAAAATACGACAAAAAGTAGCATATTAAATATGTTCTGTTAACCTTCAGGTGGTCAAGTATGCTGGTCATTCTGACGTTGGTTTAGGTGGTCTCGGTTCGAATCCTGGTGGGTTCATATAGACTTTTTTAAGTGTGCAGCCGATAATAGTGATAATAACATCCGACACAGACAAGTGTAAAATGTATCTACTTCATGCGCCACATCATTCACGCTGATTGACGCTGAATGTGGGTGGATAGGGTTTGTTAGTTCAGAAACACACTTGTCAGTCGGTCAGGAGACGTTAAAATAAGGTAGCAAACAAATATATTTTCTTTATTTAAACGTCAATAACTCTTTTACTTTATATTTTGACTACAATTTTAGACATATTTATGATGCACACTCTAAGTATCTGCTATTGATATTGTAGAACGATATATAAGTGGCTGAACTACTTCAGTTATATAGGGCGTAGTAAAAAGATGAAATTTCTTTCATAACTGTTACATAGAAAAATGTTTTATTTACTATGAGCCATGTCTCTAGACGTTTTCACAATTTTAAACGTATCTTCATTTTCAAAGTTTCGTTTTATTTAAAAATAATTTGCATTTAATTTACTTCTTTCAAATACCCAGTGGCGTACGAAACATAAAATGTATATATATTGTTTTTACACTGTACAAAACTTTTTAATGGTTCAAGTTACTTGCTGCTACTAATGCATAAAATATTTTTTTTTAAATTCAATATGTACAGGGTGTAGTCAAAATAATAAACAGAGCCTCGAAATCACTCAGGTTGATGAGAGTCGGATTTTTAAAAATTATTTTTGTAATTGAAACTACTGAGTCTCTAATGGATTAATATTAGAATTTCCAAAATATTCATAATTGCTACTCAGTGCGGTCTAGTATTTTTATTAAATAAAATTTAGTCCTGCACTCAATAATTTTGCGCGAACGGGATTAAAACCGGTAAATAATGATACAAAATGAAATGAAAAAAACCTGCTCATGAGCAGGGACACACAACCTTGGTATATAGGTATACAGTTTATAAATTAAGAAGACAGTTTTTGTACATTTTCGCCCTACTGCGTATGCAAAGGATGATGATGCATCTAATAGTCACGTATCAAAATACTAGACAGTATCGCGCGAATTAGCTTTATCTAAAAAAAATCAACAGGGCGGACCTAGAACCCCCAAATATAATACATAATTTCACGTACATTTGTATCACCTAAACGGTTGATCTAGTTCGAAAGAGGTAAATACGTCGAGGAAACGTTTTTGTTCTCCTTAGAGACTAGTATAAAATTCAGTACAATCGACGTTCAAATTCAAATTCAATCGACTTAAGCCTAACCTGAAAAACGTTACAGTTGTACAATTTTATTAATCTAATGTGATAATGTTAAATACAAATTTTTTAACTATTTACGTGTGTAATTTTAAGTTAAACTTAATTACTTAAAACCATTACAAATTTCAAAAAAAATATATGTAACTTTAATTCTTACGTTCAAACAAGAAACAAATTAAATTTATCTATTATTTAAATTATAGTGTTATTACTGATGATGGGGAGGGACTAATGGAGCCCTACAAAAACTGCTCGCGAAAAAAGTTTTTAACTTTAGCTTAAAGTTACTATTGGAACTTGACTTAAAAAATCTGGTAATGAATTGTATATAGAAGGTGCATTATAGCTAAAACAGCCCCTAAAAGCCGAAGTAGTGTGCAGTGGGACGTCTAGATCTATTTGAAACAATAACCCCACATAACATTTTTTCTCTCAAATAAGTTAGACAGTTTGCCAACAAAACTTTTTGTATAAAAGAGGAATAATGTATTTTTAATCTTATGTCCATTTTGTTCCACCCGAGCTGGACATAAGAAGGAGTGATATGATCTCTTCTTGCGATACAAGCAGAATACCTTATACAGCAGTTCTGCATTATCTGAATGCGCCTCATATCATACTGCACTAGATATGTCTGATAAACAAGGTAACAGGTTATTTTCTATTTAACAAAAGTGCTTAGTATATATTTAAAATGATATAGTATAGTCTTCCGTAAACACATTGTAAACGACTGTTACTATTAACATTGGGGTAAAAAAAAATTTAAGTTTTTATCTAACATGAGACCAAGATTTTTCTTTGTGTCTTTAAATTCCACGTAAACACCATCTACGGAGAGCTTGTTTAAATAGTCAACCTTGCTTCATGGGTGATTGATACCCAATACAATTGCCACAGTTTTCCTCGGATTTAAATTTAAGGCATTATTTTTTGACCAGATGTTGATTTTTTCTAAATCGCTGTTAAGCGAGTCCAAAGCTAAATTCTGAAATTCTGGGGGAAACGATGTATAAACTTGGCAGTCGTCAGCATACATATGTATTTTATTTGAGATTAAAGTTGATATATCAGACATAAATAAAATAAACAAAAGTGGCCCCAAAATTGAGTCACAGCGCTTGTTATAGTTCTTTTTGGAGACAATTTGATTTCGTTATTATAATTTACTTTTACTTATTGTGTCCTATTTAAAATATATTCCTTAAACCACTCCAAGGCATCCGCTCCAATGCCATAATAATGCAATTTGGCAAGTAGAAGTTGGTGATCCAGGCAGTCGAATGCCTTGGAATAATCCTTTCATCAACACCCCGAAAAAAGTCGTCACAAATATCAAGTAAGGTCGAGGTAGTACTGTGGCCTTTCCTAAAGCTGGATTAGAATGGAGATAGTAAGGAATAAGATATAAGATGTTCTAATTCCTGCTTATAAACTATTTATTCTAATATTTTTGATGTTACAGTTAGAATACTAATTGGCCTGATATTCGTAATAGATCAAATATGTTTCTTTTTCGGAACTGGTTCGACCAGGGCATGTTTCCAATTCAGAGGATTTTTTTATTTAACAGAGATAAATTTATTAAATGTGTAATAATTTTACTACAATATGGCAGACATATTTGCAACATTTCTGCAGAGATACCATCCACCCCCTTTGCATTACTAGTCAAACCTCTTGTAACTTTTAATTTCTCATCTTCAGATACAAGTTTAAAATAAAAGTTATTTACGATGGATTCGTGTTTATACGTATTCAAGAAAGGAATTGTGGAGATATTTGCTGCATTGCGTTTGATCGAATCAATGAAAAAATTATTAATCATTTCGGGGTCAGAAAAAGTGTTTAGATAGCTGTGGTCAATTCTGTTTCCATACACATTTAATTTTTTTAATTTAGCCCACAAAACTTTTGAATTGTTATAGTTGGCATTTAATTCCTGTTGTATAAAAGCTCTTTTTTTCCTCCGAATAGATGCAGTAACAAAATTTCGCATTTCCTTATAATACCGCCATTTTGTTCCCGACAGTGAATATTTATATTTTTTATTGACCTGCGGTAATCACTGCATTATATATATATATATATATATATATATATATATATATATATATATATATATATGCGGATGATGGATTGATTCTAATATCAGGCAAGTACTTGGGCATCATCTGCGAGAGAATGCAGATGGCCTGTAATATATTGGAGGCATGGTGTAATGAGGTAGGTCTCACGGTTAATCAGTGGAAGACTGAGATGATCCTCTTTACAAGGAGAAGGAATTTAGGAGATTTTCGACCGCCAAGATTGTATGGTTAACAACTGACCTTGGCAAAAGAGGTTAAATACCTGGGGGTCACAGTAGATGCAAAGCAGAGCTGGAAGACTTATGTCGATAGGTAGATCAGGAAGTCAATAGCGACCTTCTGGCAGCTCCGTAGAGCGGTAGGCATAACCTGGGGGCTAAGTTCTAGGGTCATGCATTGGCTGTACCAAGGAGACCAGACCCAGGATATCATACGGCTCAATAGTATTTTGGCCCTCGGTGAAGAGGAAAACCATTCGTTTCAGTGTTGCAAAAGTCCAGATACTGGCTAGCCAAGCGATAACTGGAGCAATGGGGACGACGCCGTCAGCAGCATTGGATGTCTTGCTAGGGCTGCCATCATTGTCGACTTTCATTAAGAAAGAAGCTATGGCAGCGCACTTGCGAATGGGAGACGCAGGAGCTTGGCATACCAAAGGTGAGGTTGTGGGTCATGCAAGGATCTCCCACATTGAGGAAAGAGAGATCCCTTTATCTACCTACAGAGTAGCACAACCCTCAGGCAGACTAAGATGGCATAAGGGTTATAGTATCTCAACCCCCGAAAGAGAATACTG
Organism: Kuschelorhynchus macadamiae; assembly: GCA_030620095.1. Lineage (NCBI taxonomy): Eukaryota > Metazoa > Arthropoda > Insecta > Coleoptera > Curculionidae > Kuschelorhynchus > Kuschelorhynchus macadamiae. The sequence continues at coordinate 9,726 of JAUTXW010000776.1, read as the reverse complement.
GGAGAGAAACAGGCTGGATTTCTCCAAAGAGGCAATTGTTTGCTATACGGATGGTTCACGTATGACACAGTTGCAATCCTCTGGTGCTGGAGTTTATATTGAGGCTACACAAACCGGGTCCAGCATGGAAGGATATAAAGACTTACATGGTAAAGGCAGGCAGATTCAAGGATGTACACCTGGTGGCGGGTAGTGGTTGAGGGAGGAGCTGGGGTAGACTGAAAGGGTCTTATAGGCCTACCAGTCAGGTCTCTAGACCTCCCCCTAACTACTACTAATACTACTATATATATATATATATATATATATATATATATATATATATATTTTTTTTTTTTTTTTTTTTTTTTTGTGACAAAAATAATAAATAAGTGGACATCGGAGTTTTATTGAGTTATGCCGGAGAACGGGTACTCTATAACGTATACTGTCGCCTGTTTTGATACGTTTTCGGGTTTCGTTTCGTATATTGATATGCTAGTTCTATTTGATATTTTAATTTAAATGTGTTCGCACATTAATTCTTACTCTATCTACATATAGCCAGCATTAAAGCCAAAATAGACACCTGACAGTAGTTTTGCCTTATAAATCTAAGACCACTACTCGAATCAATAATCGGTACCGCTAGATGGATCCGCAAGATTTTTGTTTAAAAGTAAAATGTAACTTTGTTAAATTTAAATAGATCATATAAAGCGCGTAAAAAAACATAACAATTAATAAGCAAGTGATTAAAATACAGCAAATGAAACATATACCAGTTTCAAGATTAAAACGGCAATTTTAATTATTTAAAATTTAAATCTTTTTGTCACGAAAAATAAAAAAGGTGCTAAGTTTAAATTAATTTTCGATTTTCGAAAATTGCTCAAACTTTGAAAAAGAAATATAATTTAAATTTTTTGCAGTAATTGTTTTAAAATATCAGGTTAACCAACATAAAAAAATAAAATCACTAAATATTTCTTAAACAATCATGGCGCTTTCTTGTGATATATTTTTTCTTATTGTAATAATTAAGATTACTTAGTAAATGTTATAGTCTTTATTATTGAGTGAATGTATTAACAGTAGTTTTTTTATTAATATAAAACTGCCTTATAGTAAATAATCAACCTGTGTGGTTTGTTATCACCTTCCAGGATCTCTTAACAGAAGGACCAGACTTTTATTACTTTTTTCGCCCTAATCTCGCATTTTTGCAGTTTTCAAAGAGCACATTAATTTATAATGCAAGCTAATCATTTTCCCCTAAAATATGCCTAGACCTCATAAGTATCCTATTACATATATCTTGGTTTCGTTCTGGAAAATTCCCCGCAATAATTTTCCCCCACATAAATACCACTGAAAAGCAAAATCAGGGCGAAAATTTTGATAAATAGGTCTTTGTTTTGGTAAATTTCAAACATACAAACAGACAGGCCGACCGACTCAATTTTTAAAACATGCTTTATAGCATCTAGGAGCCCTGAAACGTGAACATCTGTACAAACCGAGAAGGGTGATTTTTTTACGAGAACAATACTTACTTTTCTTTTGAAGGGGAAGTAAAAACTACGACATTTTTGAGGTATTCCATAATTTTGTTCTTGAAATAATAATAAGCTTAAAACATTTGTGTGAAATTATAATATAATAGTTCCGGAGCTCACGACAAAGATTTTGTATCCATCGCTGCAAGTCTAACTGAGTAATTATAATATTCTGATCACCCTCCTAGATTTTTACGCCCTGTGTAAAGTCGGTGCTATAGTGATGGAAGCGAGAATTTGCAAGAAATGGAGTGTATGTGACCTCATTGCTGTACTTCTCATATTCTAGATTTAAAAAATATGGGTTACATGAAGCTAAGTCTACAATATCAGACCCTAGGTCCCATATTAATTTAAAAAGACTGCAGTAATGAAAACAATGTAACAAAGTAGATTACAACTTACACTGGTTTAATGAATTGACAAATAAAAGGCCAAAGCAAATTGACTTTTATTACACCAGAGATCTTAAAATAAGAACGCTTTGTCAACGTAACTCCCTTTCCGAACTCTCTCAGATTAATCGCTTTACTTTGAAAGTAAGAGGCGTGGATTGTAGTTTCATTTTCTATGATTGTTCACTGCTAGCAGAGACTTTAGAGCTCCTTCGAATTGAAATACTTTAGTATGCTCTTTTATCAGTTATTGGTTCTACTGACGGACAATTGTACAAGAAAATTAATTTCGCTTTAAGTGTAATTTAGTTACCAAGTAGACTATGCTTCGTTAATTCATATTAGAGGTACTGAAACTGCATTATTTACTTAATTTATTGTTAGCCTCATACAAATTATTAATTATAACCTGTTAAGTTGAAGTGGGTCAAGGGAACCAATTAGCTTGCTTTGAAAATATCTACAGGGTGCTGGGATTTTAAATGGAACGCTGCTTATACCGTATCTGGAAATAAGATTTCTCTAAACTCCTGAAATAGATACCCAAAGATTTTTTTCTGGACTTCGTTTTTGAAATTTAAAAAAAACTGGGGCTTCCAAATGGGGGGACCAGCCCTAAGCAACTTTTTTTTTCAAACTGGAAGACACGTTTTGTGGCAACTTTTTTGAAAGCTTTTTGAAAAAGGAATTTGCCATTAATTTTTTTTTGACATCTGTCAAACCATGTGTCAGAAATTTATTAAAAATCAATTTTTAGATATAATAACATTAATAATAACAATAAAACTGAAATCTTACCTTTCTAGTGTAAAAATTGTTGAAAACGTGCGCCATTAACTTATTGGCACAGACCCAAACTTACCCGTTTCAAAACTTCTGGCGTGATTAAACGCAACTCTGTTCTAATTTTTGCCTTCAAATCTTCTAGATTTTCAGGTCTGGTTACATAGACCATTCAACTTAAATCACCCCATAAGAAAAAATTTAAGGGTGTGATATCCGGAGATCGGGGAGGCCACTCTGTAAATCCTCGCCGTCCTATCCACCTATTTGGAAATGCAACATTTAAGAACTCTCTTACATTTCTTGCTAAGTGGGGAAAGGCTCCATCCTGTTGAAAAAATATCCTTGGATCTAGATTTCCATTATTAGGGAATATTGTTTGCAACTGTGGTATTAAAAATGTTTGGAGAAAATTTAAATAGAAGTCTCCATTTAAGTTGTTCTTAAAAAAGAATGGACCAATTATTTTGTCTCCTATTATTCCCTGCAAAACGCTATGAGTGACATTCAACAATCCAATGAAGATTTTCGTCTGCATAATACCGGCAGTTTTGACGATTAACCTAAAATGGAGGTTAGTTAATAGGACTTAATACGTTTGGAGCTGTGATTCCCAAAGTGGTAGAAATCGAACCGAATGGTCGATTTCGTCTTGCATAGAGTCCTTGTCAACGAAAAACGCATTCGGAGGTTCGTGAGGTGTAAATAGGGATAAACTTACAATAATTGCATTGCATTTGCATCAAAACAATAGAGCAATTGTTATCAGAACATCAGGTTAATCCCTTCCATTAACAACATTATTTACGTTTAATTTTTAAAATTTTGGAAGTTGGTATTTTTTCTCTGATTTATTTTGTCAAAATAAAAATATTCGTTTCATTTTGGGTATGCATTTTAAGAAAGCTAAAATTGTTGCTTTGTTTTCGTCCATCAAAATATTCACAATGTGTGAGTTAATATTGCCCTAGTTTTTGTAATAAACAAAAAATACAAATCAGACATTTTACTAAAGGTATAAATTGTAATTACTTTTTTGCAACAAACCGTTCTACAAAAAAAAAACCTTTTAATACGAGAAAAAGTGTCACTACTGTCGGCTGTGAAAAAAACACATTTGACGTTACACAGTTTAGTACAATTTAATATTAAGTAAGCTGGTGACTACTGCAAAAAAAATCGTCAAATCGTTTACAGCACAAAAAGTTTGCGAAACTCTGATTTAGAGGTTCCAGGCTTTGTCCAATGATTGCCTAGAATAAGGGTTAAATTTCTTTGAAACATAAATACATTTCTTTTTAACTTTTAAACTTACTTGATCCTCTAAAGTAAACGTTGCTTCGTCAGAAAAAAGTATCCAATCATTTCAATTTGTCGGTTGTCAAAGCGACCATCATGACTTTGCAAAATTTTACCCTTCTATCTAAATCATCCTCCAATAACTTTTGTACTGGCTACATTTTAAATGGTTTTATGCCAGCAGATTCTGTGATCTTTAACACAGTTTTATGGTCAATATTGTGGTCACAAGATAATTGCTTTGCTGGTGTAATATGCATCCGCAATGACGTCAGTTACGCGGCAAAACAATTTAAGGAACTAGTCTATCCTGGTGCCGTTGAATTTTAGGAGGTTAATGCATTTCTTATGGAGCCGACGTATAAAGTATGTAAATCCTTGAAAAAATGCCTTGGCGTTTAAAAACAAACTTTAGTTACTGAGAGCAATGTGTGAAATAGTCATTCAGGTATGGTCATAGAAAAAATTAGTTTTTGTTGGGAAAATTTAACATATTTGAAGGTCAGGATTCGGGCAGAGATACGTTTAATCGCGCCAGAACTTTTGCAATGGGTAAGGGAAGAATTCTACCATCGTTTGAGTCTATGACAACAAGTTAATGGGGCATATTTTCAACAATTTTTACACTATAAAAGTAAGATTTCAGTTTTATTGTTATTATTAACGTTATTATATTTAAAAATTGGTTTTTAATACATTTCATATGGTTTGACAAATGTCAAAAAAAAATATTAATGGCAAATTCCTTTTTCAATAAGCTTTCAAAAAAGTCGCCACAAAAGGTGTATTCCAATTTGAAAAAAAAAAGTTGCTTAGGGTTGCGCCTCCTCTTTGGGGCCCCAGTTTTTGTTTATATGACAAAAACGAAGCCCATAAAAATCTTTAAGTAGCTATTTCAGGATTATAAAGAAATTTTATTTCCGGATCTGCTATAAGCAGCGTTCCATTTAAATTCCCCACCTTGTATACAGTGCCGAATTACCCATTAAGCTAGTAGGCACTGGCCTAGAGACTCTAAGATTTAGGGGGCCCTTTAAGTGCTTAATCTGCCATTGGTTACAAGCCAATGCGTAACAACATTTTGAAGCAAAACTCGTATTTTAACGAACTTATTCGTTTATTTTAAAATAATACATTTGTAGTAGTAACTGTCAACTATTACCTACTAGTTCCACCCAATATCATGAAAATCTAACTAAGACAAAATAAAATAAATTGTGTGATATTTAGAAAAGTTTTACTATTTAAATTCAAATTCAAAATATTTCATTGTGCTTATCTTCGTCAAGTTTAAAATAAAAGATTAATATAGCTTTAATACAGTTTAGGGACGTTACGATGACACAATTGTCACAAATATTCAAAATGACCTCCATTTACTTCTAATGTCAAAAATGTTATTTGACAAGAGTTTCGCACATTATTCAACAATTTGGGGTTACTAACTAATCCAGTCTCTTATATTTTCTGACACAGTTAATGCTAAAAATCTAAGGGCGTGAGATCAGGAGATCTTGCGGGCTAATTTAAGGTGCCAATAATATTAATCTAGCTATGTCCAGGCATATCATTTAGGGTGTCTTGAGAAAAAAATGCCTTAAAACATCATTTTAAATGTCCCCATTTTGATGTGGATTTAAATGTGGCCCAGTGATTACGCCCACGTTTAGAACACTTCAATTGACTGGCCGACAAGATTTTTCTAACACAGGCCAGCTCATTATTTTTACAATTAAAATACCCTCCCAATAATAAAAAACATATTCGGAAAGCCCTAATACGTACCATTTTTTAATAGCCTAATAAGAACCTTTTATATTGGCAGCTAAACAATTTTATTGTGGGGCGGCTAAAATGGGTCCATTTTACAACGCAAAAATTACCTAGACTGGGGATCAAGATAAGCGGTGGGCTCCCCATGTGTGCTGTGTTAGTTGTAGTGTATCATTGGTGCAGTGGATAAAAGGAAAGAGAAAAAGTATGCCTTTTGCAGTTCCAATGGTATGGCGAGAACCCACCAATCATTCTGACGATTGTTATTTTTGCCTGACAAAGACTGAAGGTTATTCCAAAAAGGGAAAGCACAATATAGAATATCCAAATTTGCAATCTGCCATACGACCTGTTCCTCATAATGCAAATTTGCCAATGCCGATTGCGCCTTTAAATTGGCAAGCTATTGATTTGGGAGATAATAGAGATAACGCATCATCAAGCAGCTCAGAAGAACAGTGCACCGATCCCACTTTTACCACAGATCCCAGTTCCGGCAAGCCACATTTGATTGTTCAAAGTGAATTAAATGATTTAGTACGTACCAAGGACGATGGGATTCAGCCATGATGGGTGACTACTGTTGGTTTTTGAAGAGAGAAGATAGGACACCTCATAAACGGAAAAAATAAAGTTTAATTAGTGTTTTAAGTTAATATTTTTCTTGTTTGCTTTTCTCTTAGATGTATGGTATGTTTAATAGGAGAAAAATGTAAGCATAGTCAACAAACAGGGTTAAGAATTTTCTGAAATCATTTTTTCAATAAATATTAAGTATCGTAACATTCGATATGGTTTTACAACAAGAAAACCCTACGTGTTACAGCTTTGTATTTGTTATTTTCGTATTTGGATAGGTCCAATTTATTAGATTATGCTATTCTGATTTGTGTTACAACCAAAATTTTTTTTGTCGGCCAGTGTATTAATTGCCTAAGGAACAGTTCTGGTGAAAATTTGATTTTTAGATGCCTAACAGCGCATGCAACTGTGTCAATTCACCAGTCACAAAATGTTATACGATTTTGAAAATCCTGTTCGCAGAATTCTCGATACAGAGAAATATGATGTGGACGAAAATTTTGTGAGTGTAATACCATACAGCCTGTCTGAAACAAAGGTTTGGATTTATAGCAACTACACCCAAAACTCCAGTGGACATATCTTTATTGGTTTTTCGTTCATCTTCTAGCTTTTAGTCCAAAATTAGTGAAAAACTCAACCTACATTATAATGTGACACCGGCATTTTAAAATGATGAGAGCTTTTTCACAAACCGATTGTAACACTTTAAAATCCTCACCCGTATAAAATTGTTAATACAAAGGTTGAGAGCCGGAATAGCTGGCTTTGATTCCTTTTGCTGATTCGCAGAGGAGTTTGAGATATTTCAATCAATTTAATGTACCTAATTCAAACACAATTAGCTTATTGAATTATCTCATGTCAAGAATATTTAAATTCGCTAACCGCTATTGAAGACACGGAGATTTTTCTCATATATCAGTGATTAGATACATAAGAAAGGGTTCTTGGGATTACACGGTGTCAAATTAGCATTACTATCCTATGTTTCGCCTTCGATTGTACGAGGCATCTTCAGAAAAGAGAAAAAAATTGTTCAGCCTACTGTAGTTGAACACCAGCATATCACCGGCCATATTATGAATGTAAAGGAAACCATGGTTCTAGCATCATTCCACGATTTCATAAACGAAAATTTAGAGAATCTATTGAAATTTTTAAATATACAGAAAACTTCAATAAAGATACGGTGTTACAGTTAGATTGTCATATATGTTTGTCAGTACATAGGGCAGTAAAATTCAGTAAAATAAATCTTCGCTTGACACTTTTTCATTTTTTTAGTATTATATCTTTTGTGATATCTAAGTCGTTTTAATCTAATTTATAATTAAAAAAACTCTTTTATAATATATTAAGGGTTACATTTACCATTGATACCTAAGTAACAGAAATAATGCTAGTTTCAGAAATTTCTTGTCACAAATAGCCGGAAGCAAAAGTACAAAATTTATTTTTGGTAGAGCCAATGTAATATACTTGCATATTGTACTGGATTATCATATAATTACTGTTTTATATATATAATTCACTTTAAGATCTTCCAATTAATAGGAATTAACATTTTTAATATGCTGTGACTCGAAGACTAGGTCAACAATCATATAAGACAAACAAATGAAGGTAAAATCTAAGTGACGTATGTTTCTGATAAGATAATCTAATAGAACATTCAAAAATCTACCTGTATGTAGTTTTCTTGCGTTAATATTCTAAGATTCCATTTGTTTATATCAGTTAGTTCAGAAGAATTTTGTTGTTTACATGTCAAATAGCATATCACATTTTGTTTGGAAATTTCACAAGAACGTAAATTTAAACACAAATGTTTTTTTAATAACTTGGTTCACTATTTTGCATTAATTAGTAAGGTAAATTTGTTCATTATTATATATTTCGAAATCTACAAGATTTGCTTTGTTATTGTTTATCAGTTGTCAGATTTTTACACGGGGTTATGATAGGTCAGTTCAAAACCACATGCTTTCAATCGATAGAATAATGCAGTCGAAATAAGTATAGAAATGGAAGTATTCTCTCTCTTTTTCCTATCCTATTGATTTGACGTATCGGCGAGCTAATATTACTAATTTAGATGGTTATTCTTTGGTTGGACAAAATACAGGGTAGCTTGGATTAGTTGATGCGTAATAATATATTTTCATCTCTTTCCAATACCATGGATATAAGGCTATTTTTGTTATAAACCGAACTCGAATTTGACAAGTTAATATTTAATTTAGGGGATTTACTGTACCAACATTATTTTGTTGATACTGAGAAAAGTTGTTTTTTTCTAATAGTGTTTTGGAATGTAGAAAAGGATATGTTGATTTACCGTGTTTGGTAATATTGTGTGATGGAAACCATTTCGTGTACGTGAGAAGGGCTAACAAAAAGATCTTTCTTTTTAGCACCAAGTCTCATAAACGACGGAAGTGTCGGATGTTCTGAATTTTTTTTTGATTGTTAACTAAATTCCATCCCAAATGGCAGATTAGAAGGATCCGATTCGACGAAGTGAAGTTGAATATTATGGTTTAGTAAATTTTGGGTTTCAACTTTACGGCCTCTATGGCGATTTTGTCTTAATTACTTCCACGTGCCACTAACATCGGTCATCTTAATATTGGTGCTCATCAAGCAATTTTTTTTTGGTACCCTCGTAGCTACAATGAGAGTTTTTGTATAAGGTTGAACCTTTGAAGTTCATTGGGATTATTTTGGAACTTTAAACACAAACCATTAGCAAGGTTTTGGTATGGTTTCCTAACTGCTAGTTATTTATGGAATTGGAACTTTTCTTTTGATGGAATAGACATGATGTCTTCGATATGGTCTACGTAGAGGAGCTGTAGGACATAGTGATCACTAAGGAACACTTGGATGTTACCTGCCTTACCACCTTTTACAGCCTACACTAGGGAATAGAGTATTCAGCTAAGTAGTAGTATAACATTTGGAAACTTAACATATAGTACTATTTCTGTTAATCAAACTGTTTATCCATATTAATTTAATTACTGGTGTCACCTTGTCTAGCATATAGCATACTGTGCAGAATTTCTGTAAGGTGAAACGCAGCCGGCTTCGTAGCGCTACATGATTACTGCTGATTTATTATTAATATCTAAGACATTCAAATCTATGTAATAGACATTTTATAGATATTTATTGTGCTGCCACTCAGCGTGTGGCTAATCAAAATTTATTTTTTTTAATACTTAACCCTAATCATTATCATTTGTAACATAACTATTTGTTTTAACTAGAATTAAACTTCAATCATTTAAGGGGGGGCAAGAAACTTATTGGGATTTCAGTTAGTGTAACCTTACAATAAATTTAAACTC
>JAUTXW010000775.1:82500-241805 GCA_030620095.1 Kuschelorhynchus macadamiae | reverse complement strand
ACCAGGCGCATTCGGACAGTTGATTCCCTTTTATCCTTTTTAATGTCTCCTTATTTTATTGGATCCTAACCCCAAATAATACACCACTCTAACATAACAATAAGAGGATTGTTAACGAAAACCTTTTTGAAACTTAATCACTGCGAAACAGAGTAGATAAAAACTGATATTATGTGTTTTATGCAGGATATAGGATCTATATGTGTCCTGAGGATGCAACAATAAAGTTGCGAAACATCGACAATTTAAAAAAAGACTTGTTTTTTTTACTGGATCATAACCCCAAATAATACACTACACTAACAACTTTTTTTAACATTGATCCGCCATATTGGATTTATACCAAAATATTATCAGACACCTAATTTTTGGTCAAAATTTGAAGTCAATCGGGTAAGTAGTATTTAAGCTATTTAGCGGATTGACAGACAGACCGACAGACGGAGCGACGGAATTGTAAAACATGTTTTTCGTCATCTAGGGACCCTGAAATTTGAAGATATGAAAAAATCTGGGAGGGTAATTTTTTCACGATTACAATAATTTTCTTCTACGAGGAAAATAAAAATTGATAAAGATGATGTAAAGACTGGTTATTCAAAGGTTTGTCTTATCTAAATATATTAAATAAACTTAGCTTCGAATCAGGTAATTATAAAATAGAAGTTTTTCTGCAACTCAAAATACGTCTAATTTGTGCCATTAGACCAGGGATGTAGACAGAAAATTCATTTTGGGGGGGCCAGTTGGGGGCACAACTAGTTCTAGAGGGGCCTATATACAGGGTCTGTCATTAATGTGTCAAAGTAGCATACTTTCCTACTAAAGATTTTTTTTACATTAATGATGGATCCTGTAACAAATAATATGTGCCAGTAAAAAAATTAAAACGAATTTTTTATTTATTTATTATATTATTTGTTCGGTTTTTGAATTAAATAACAAATTTTATAAAAAAGGCACTTAATTAAACACATCTAAAGAAAAATGTTTTTTCTCTTTTATTTAATGTATGTACAGTTGTGGAAGTATTACTAAAACTAATAAAAAATAAACATGAAAAATATAAACCGTTAACTAAAAAATGCAAAAAAAAACAATTAATAAAATTAAATTTATTCTTCTCTTATTTTTCGCGAAAATATCTGTTACTCCTTGAAGATCTATGTTTTTTACCAATGACTTCTCAATTGATAAAATAGCCAAGTCTGATAGTCTTTCATTTCCAATTCTATTTCTCAAAAACGGGAAAGTTCGCTCGTTTATATTTTCTTTGTTTTAATTAAGTAAGAGTCAGCATATATTTACAATTCTTACTAATAGAGATATTTTGTGTTGTTGTGGTTTGAATATTTTAATTCGTTAAAAATATTGTTCTTGTATAAGCGTACCGTATAATTCATTTAGACAGGCGCGGCCCCCCAGCCCCCCCTAGTTTGATTGGTCTCATTACGCATTACCCGCATTTGAAAATAAGGCTTTTGTAGATTGTAGTAAAATTAAGCTTTCTCATTTTTGAAAACTTATACAATTTTAAAATATTGGAATATAATTTGTAGTATATAAAAAACCTCAATATTTTACTTTCATATGCTCATTCTGTTTATAAATTCCAGGTTTGGAACTTTTATCTCTAAATGCATTTGGATCGATTTATTGTTTTATTTCCAAACCAGTTTTCCAATTCTTTTTTTCTCAGTGTCCGGGTTATATCTAAACTTTATTTTGCTTTAGAAAATATAATTTCAACAATATTTCCCAGAAAACTAAAACACCACCAATGAAGAAGAGAAAACTGTGCGAATAACACCATACCCTATTAAAAATAAACGAATGTACAACGGTACAGTATTTGAAAGGTGTAAAAATAACTGAAACGAATACCCCCCTACAATGTCAGTTTAAATCGTGCTATTTGAACCATATAGCTAAAACTGAAAATAACCGAATTATGTGGGAGGGCCAGGTAAGATGTCGTTAAGTACGTATCTTGTCTTACCTTTTAAAACTTGTACATAAAGCAGGTACATAATTAACACACAAATACCCTTGTTCCCAATGTGTATAAGATATTAACAACTATTAAGCGAATGGTATAGTTTTTGGTCTTTTTTGTCCAAGGTATCAAAGGGTTCCCAATAAATCAGACCAAAACAATGCTTTGGGATTTATTTATTGATTTATTTTCTTTTATTACGATTTTCATTGCCGAGAGTGTTTTTTGTGTAGACATAAAAAAATATAAAAAATAAATATTAGCGAAATATGATTCCACATACTAATTAGAACAACAAAAAGTATGCTTTAAACTGGTGCACACCTTCCAAAAAAGCCTGATGATGGTGGTAATCGACCGCCGAAACGTTGCTGAATAAAAAAGATCGTAATAAAAGCAAAGTATATCACATTGTTTTGGTCTGATTTATTGGGAACTCTTTGATACATCAAGCGAATCCTAATTTTAAGATAAGCTCAACTTTTTATCAAAAACATATTTTTGGGCAAAAAGGATTGTTCAAAAAGTTCTTAAGTTTAAAAAATAAATATAATATTAAATTTGTGTTTGTTTAGGTGCCGATATAGTTTTTTTTCAATTCTTAAACACTAAGTATTCAGTCAGAGGCAAATTTTTTCTTATAAAATCTATATAAGTATCTGGAGTAACAATTGAAAAAGCCAAAAGTGTGTCTTTAAACTGAGGTAGTAAAAAATGGTACTAATTCTATAAATATTACGAATATGGAAATAAGAAGCAACATATAAGTATATATCTATTGATTCGTAGATTTAATAAAAATCTAGTTATAAAAGGTGTTTTTTATTTAGTGAAGTGCAAATTCAAATGCAAAAGTATATAAAAGATTTTTATTTACTTAATTAATATTTAATGTTCTGTTAACTAAAAAAACAACAGTATAAAGCTAATATAATTTATTTAACAATTTTAGAGCCGATGAAAGAATTCGCTATTTAGAAGTTGCTTATGCAGCTCCAGAAGAACTGTTAGTGGATATGGGAATTGCAGTGGGTGTGTTGGGAGTTCAACGGAAGTATCTAGATGCCATGTTAAAACCTAAGGAGATCTCTACAACTGTGAAAAGAACGAGTATGATGAAAATCGGCGAATTTAAGATACCTCCTAAATCATCAACTAGGTAAATAAGCTACAAAATTGACATACACTGTTTTAATCTCAGTTCTTCTTACAGAATATATTAAGTTAGTGTAAGCTAAAGATCGAATATATTCTGAATAGACCATTCATTAAATTTAAAATAAAAGATCTCCTAAATGAAACCTAATTTTATATGATCCATAGGGAGATTTCCGCGTAGCACAATAGCAAAGTTTACTGAATAAAAATATAAGTTGCAGCACTTAAACACGTGACTCGCTTTACCAATTCCTCGCGCCCCGCCCCGGCTGGTACATTCTAGGTACCGGGTCTCCGGCACATACATAGTTGGTCAGGCCCGTGATCGCGGCAGTTTGTTATTGTGCTATATAGTGAGACAAAAAACGTTTTATTTCTTTGACAAATATGAGCCGATATGCCTATTATATATTGCTCTGTAGATGGTTGTAAAAAACATGTTTTATCAATTCTGTCGTTTTGTATGTCGGTCTGTCTGTCTGTCTATTAGTTCGCGACATAGCTTAAATACTATTTATCCAATTGACTCCAAATTTTGACCAAGAATTAAGGGTCATATGAGGATGACCTAGTAATATGTTAAAAAAATTGTTAGAGTGGTATATTATTTGGGGTTAAGATCCAAGACTTGCTTTTTTTTAAATTGTCGATGTTTCCAATTTTCATTGTTCCATTCTCAGAACAGCTATAGATTCTATATCCTACATGAAACCCATATTATCAGTCTTTACCTACTTCGTTGGCCTGCAGGTATTTCCCAGATATTATGTGTCTAAATGGTTTTTGTTAATGATCCTCTTGTTGTTAAGTTAGAGTGGTGTATTATTTGGGGTTGGGATCCAGTAAAAAATAACAGACTTTTTTAAACTGTCGACGTTTCGCTATTTTATTGTTGCATCCTCAGGACACAAATAAATTCTATATTCTGCACGAAACCAATATTATCATTCTTTATCTACTACGTTGGTCAGTAGTTATTTGCCCGATATTACGTTTCTAAATGGTTTTCGTTAACGATCCTCTTGTTTTTATGTTAGAGTGGTGTATTATTTGGGGTTAGGAACCAGTAAAAAAAACAAGACTCTATTTTTAAATTGTCGACGTTTCGCAACTTTATTGTTGCATCCTCAGGACATGTATATGGATTTTATATCCTGCATGAAACCCATATTATCAGTCTTTTCCTACTCCGTTGGTTCGCAGATATTTGCCAGATATTAAGTTTTTAAATGGTTTTCGTTAACGGTCTTCTTGTTGTTATGTTAAAGTAGTGTATTATTTGGGGTTAGGAAATATCTGCGGACCAACGGAGTACGTAAAGACTGATATTATGCGTTTTAATTTAAGATGGCGAAACGAAATGGCGGACACACAGTTTTTAAAAAATCATCGTAAAAAACATGTGTTCAACTGACAAATTTTGCAGAAAAATTAAATGTACAAATGGGATAAACTGATACGAATTCAACATGACGTAACAAAATGGCGGTATGTGTCAATGTAAGAACTATTTATTGAATTTATTTTAAATTATGCGCAAAAGTTAAGTGTGACGTGGTAGAAAGAAAATGGTAAAATATTGGTAGGAATCTAAAATCATGAAACAACATGGCGCCAATAAAAATGAAAATTATATGCAACGCTTATATACTGTGACTATGTTCTGAAGTAAACTGAGTCACACTTCACTATTCCGAACAAATGGAAAAAAATCATACGAGGAAAGTTCCGGGTAAAAGGATTTTATTTATATAATAAAAATATTGTATTCTTAAATTCGACTAGCAGGTAAATAGCAACTAAATATTAAATTCACTATATTTAAATAACATTTGAAATTGCAATTGTAAAACATTAAACTAGTCTCAATAAAACTCAATAATTTTTGTCGAAAGTTATTATTTATACTTTTGAAATTCCCTGGTAGATAAAAATTCGTAGCATGAAGCCAAACTATTTTTAAACAGCTCGGTAACAGAAGCCAGTGTCGATTGGGTTTGAAACTAGGCAGCTCGCCTTTTATCTGCGATTTTCAAAGTGCCGGCGGCCCAGTGCGGCAACTTATATTTTTATTCAGTAAACTTTGACAATGGCCAGAATTGTCAGTCCGCGACGCAAGGCCTTTGGATTGGTTTTAGAGACTTCCAAATAAACATTTTTTGGTCCAAAATAGGAAAATTAGAGCTAGTCGTTGCGGTTATCGGTAGGTATCCAAAGATGAAGCGTCACAAATAAATCTTTTTAATTAAAAGAAAATTCGCATTGTTTCTTTATTATTACATTATCATAATACTATCTATTTCTTTAGACCAAAAATTTTGATATTTATCTGCTTGATAATAAAGCAGACAAATTTAATCTAAATTCCGCCACCTAAAAATACTCCATAAAATATGACGATGAAACAGAAATTTCTTTAAAGTCGATTATTCCTTTGTTTTCGACTTATAAGGCAATTTACTTATTTAGCCTAATTTAAATTAGGCTAATAAGAAACAATTTCCTATTTAGGGATTTTTGATGAATGATTTTATAATAATAATTCACTAACATAAAACTAAACAAGTTAAATTGTCATAGTTATTGTTGAGCTCATGGTCTAATTGGTTCAGTGGTCAGAACATTTACCTAGAATGCCAAATATCCTACCTTCTTTTGATTTTTTGTTGTTAATAAGCGACTAAATTATATGTTTCATTTTTAAATTGAATTTACTAAATACTAATCGTTACTTGGTTTCTAACCCCCTTTTAAGGTACATTGGTTTATCTCAAAATGTTTATTTGTTTTCGCAGGTTGCGAGTTGCTTCCCGCGATCTGCAAAATGCAGTCGTCATCCTTTATATTTTTGAAAGTGTAAAAAGAAAATAAAAAAACTGGTCGCTGTAAACTTGAAATTTTAATATGATTTAGTTAATGTATTTTTAAGTATAAAAAAGCTGACAGGCGATTTCGATGAGCAAAGGTATCTGACAAATGAATCGAAAGTTGCGCAGAAGGAGGTAAGATTTTTTATAACAAAAAAATGGTATCGGACGTATTTTCGTATGTTGATTATGAAAAAGATAAAAAAAGATTCCATCCGAAAATTTAGACTTTGCTTCTGACCATTTTTTTCGAATGTCGTTTTTTACAATTTTCTAGAAGACAATTTTTTTGCACTTTTTTGTAACAATAAAGTTAAATAACTCGATGAAATAGAACTTTTTTTGTATCCTTAAAAATTAAAAACTGGGCATGGGGTTAAGGTTAGAATTAAGTTTGCATAGGAGTGAGATAGAAAAAATTAGAATTGCCTATTCAGGGTTAGCGAGTGACCAATACCTCCAAACTGTACTTTTTTTTGGTAGTTTTTTCCCCATTTTTCTACATGAACAAAAGTACCTAACAAACAAAACAAAATAAAATTATTCTGTAATGTTTTTTTTTGCCGAATGCCCACGATTTATTTTCCTTTATTTTTAAGAATTCATACGCACAATCATCTCTCTTTTGATTGATTCTTCTAGCCGAATTTAGAAATTGGTGGCTGGCCCCTGTCGGTGAATGCACATTTGCTTTATTATGAATTTTCACTAAGTTTCTTACGCCCTTTAACTTGGTTAGACTGCTACTTGATGAAGTCCAAGACAGAAACACGTGTCTAGTAGTTACCATGCTTTCTTGCGGAATGCCAACGATTTATTTCCCTTTATTTTTAAGAATTCATCCGCACAATCATCTCTTTTTTTATTGATTCTTCTGGGCTTGGATATCACTCCGTAGAGACGCCAGATGTTGACCCTAAATTTTGGGCTTTTCTGGCCGAATTTCCAGAATGCCCAAGATTTATTTCCCTTTCTTTTTAAGAATTCATCCGCACAATCATCTCTCTTTTGATTGATTCTTCTGGGCTGGATGTCACGGGAGCATATACCTCTGTAGAGATACCAGATGTTGACCCTAAGTTTGGGCTTTTCTGGTCGAATTTACAAATGTGTGGCTACATGTGTTTTTTAATGATTTTTCTCCAAGTTTCTTACATCTTATAACTTGGTTAGACTGCTACTTGATGAAGTCCAATAAGACAGAAACACGTGTCTAGTGATTACCATACTTTTTTTTGCGGAATGCCCACGACTTATTTCTCTTCCTTTTTAAGAATTCACCGCACAATCATCTCTATCTCTCTTTCTATATATATATATATATATATATATATATATATATATATATATATATATATATATATATATATATATATATATATATATATATATATATATATATATATATATATATATATATATATATATATATATATATATATATATATATATATATATATATATGCATATATAAGGCAATGATCAATATAACTCCTTGACAGGCGAGGAGAAAGATGCTATGGAAGTGTGAGTGTTTATCTAATGGAAAGAGAAAAATATCGTCACGATTTATCCTCGTGAAGCTGTTTTATATATACTATAAGAATTACACTATTTACTAGAAATTTCAAAGTTTTATATTGTTAATTATTTTAAATTTAAACGTTGCATATTATTCATTGTGTAGTTATACTTATACAGGGTCATTTTTTAAAATTTCCCTCCCTTTTTTGTGCCACTGGTTAGAAAAAAGATGTACATAGGAAAGTTGTAATGTTTGAGAATTACTGCTCAAAAAACATTTTTGTCTATACAGGGTGTTCTCCTCCTAAGAAATGTAACAATGCGTGTGCAGGTGGGACGGAATATAGACGCATGTTTTCTACTAGAGAAGTTCCCGACCAAAAACTTTTAGTAACATAGAGAGGGGATTTAGACAACGATGTTCAATTTACAGGAAAAAAAGAATTGCAAGAGTTGATGAAAATGAAGAACTAGATATTTTATTGTTTTTCCAAGGTAACAGAAGTTAACTAATATTAATAATTAATAAAACCTAATTAATTGCTAAACCAACACCTTTTAGAACACCCTAACAGATCCATAGAAGATGGCCATAAGTATTTTAATAAGTGAGCAACCAAAATTCAAAATACGCTTAAAAAGTACGGCTCTTATCCTTATAAAAATAGGCCCGTTCAAAGATTAGAAGACTACCATAAAAATGAGAGAATGAGATTTTGTGAAAATATGTTACTCAACAGAACGAACGCACATTTTTGGGCCACTGAAAATGCACGAGGAAATAAAGTTTCAGGGAAGAAAGTCCCTGCATGTGTAGTTCGGCATACTCTGCGGTTAAATTATTAGACCTATTTTTTATAAAGGTTCCTTATCTGGCGAAAGATATTTACATTTTTTAAATCAGGATATAGAGGTTCTCTTGGAAATGTTTTCAATTCGCCGTTATGCTCAAATAATATCGCACTAAAATGGTGCTTCACCCCACAAATGTTATGCCTGAGATTATTTTTTTAAATAATAGATATGAAACATGGATTGGTAAGCTGGAAACCATCCACGGGCCACCGAACATTATTTTATTTAAATCAGCCTTTAAGATAAATAGTTCGGAAATGGCTTAAACAAAACGTAGGCAAATTATACATTTTTGTAATCGAAGAATACAGATATTTCATCCTGAGGAGAAATATACAGGGTGTTCCATTTAAAAAATATATATTTTTTGCTATTCGCCATTTTTGCGTCTTCCAATATAAAGACATTTTTTTTTCTGAGTACTACTTATCAAACATTACAACTTTCCTATTTACATTTTTTTCTAACTAGTGGCACAAAGAAGTTAAAAGGGGGTGGGGACATATAAAAAATAACCCTGTACTTTCACTGTTATATCTTATATTAATTTTAGGTAAATAGTGTGCACTATGGAATCATGTTTTGTATTACTTGTAACAAAGAAACTGATGACAAAACTGTTAAATTTAAGGAAAATATTTTCGAAAAAAGCAAATTCATATTAAACATAAGAAAAGAAAATAATTTAGAATCTAATACCATTTCTAAGCCAGAGGAAGTTGATGCGAATACTGATAACCATGTCAAATATTATAAAAATTATTCACTCTAACTAAAAAACAAAAAAAAAGTCCATTCGGGATTTAATGACACCCTTCATTTCGTAAAATAGAGATTATGAGTCTCAAAAAAAAAGTCAAGGTAAAAAATAAAATAGTCAAGGTCAAACTTTCCAGACGAATTTTTTTGCTTATTTTTTCTATAATCAGCGTCCAAAAATGTTTTATGTTATAAAAAATCTTATCTCTTGTATATCTCCTGTCAATTTTTTTTTCATTTAGACTTCCAAAATTATCAGGGATGATGACGTGCATAGCACATGCCAGCCGGGTCGTCTCTATAAAAATGTCTAACTTTACAGAAAGACCGTTAACTAAAGGGGTTCACGAGTTCTCTGGCTGTACAGCTGCCTGAACAAATTCCTTTCGGAAAGGTTGACGGGATCTCAGTGTTAATTACGCTATCGTGAATTTCCGTACACGTAATTGTGTACGTAATAGTATTTTATAATCATCACTGCTTTTTTTGTTTAGCCCAGGATAGGCCTTTTTAGGAGTCGTAAAAAAAAATCCAAAATTATGAAGTAAAGTAATAAAATTATGCCATTTTACATACCGGGATGCAACTCGGTCATCTACGGTTAAGCTTTTCAGGTGCCGGACGCAACTTGACTATATTGACTATTGACTATTTTCTTGTTTTGTTTTGATTATTGTTATTAAATATTTAAGGTCTCCAATATATTCGGATACACTTCCAAGTACGCCATGTAAATATCAAGAAAGTGAAGCCACAAAAAAAGCCAGGATTGCGCAGTGTAAAAAATGGAGGACATATCTGGATATGGGAGGATGCGTACACAGCGAGTTAGTAGAAATTGATTCAGTTCGAACGTTAAGAACATCGATTACGCCGAATACTATATAACAAATTTAATCGTAAAAACTGTACAGAATTCAAAAGAATGTCTAGTCTATTTATAGAAAAAAAATCAATTATAAGATGTTTTAATAAAGCTAAAACATTTAAACTCGAAGTGAGACTTTATTTGATTTGAGAATATGATTCTTTTACAAGAAAATTGACTCTAATTATAAATATATTCTATAAATAAATTCTTGACCACCCTCACATTAGTCAACCAATGTAATTAAATATTTTAACACTGAATGTAAATTTTAAGCTGATTAGAGGATATTCTGTGCAATCTAAAATTCATAGGTGCACATTTCTGATATAGTTAATACTATAGTCTATAATCTGGAAAACAAATGACTCCGGTTTCACTATCAGTGTAGTGAAACATGATATTTAGATTGGTAATGCCTTTTTCCCTGCCACAGTAAGCTTTTCAGACATTGTTAAGGGGACTGGATTTCTAGCATATTAAAAAACTGGAATTCTAAGGGGAGGTAAGGCCCAAGTAGCACAAATTAGCTAATGAGCTTTTTTGTCTAACAGTTCGCTATAAAAGACACATAAAAACCAAAGATTTGGCAAATGATTCTTGGCTTGTTTTCTAGCCATGAAAGCTCGCTTCAAATTAGATTCTTTGGCTCCAAAAGTAGCAGTTTTAAATGTAGATAGGCTATAGCATAATTACTTGGCCAAAAAATATATTTCATGGGGTCATTAAACCTTTTAACAATTTTTTTGTAATATTGGATTGCCAAAAAGTAGAAATAACTGTCAATCTTGTTGCCACAACATAACCAGATATATGCTAGTAAGTATTGAAGTTAAATTACAGTAAGCATAGCTGTTTAAAATGTCAGAATATGGAATTTTTAATCAATAGAAATCGAGGTCAGAATATAATCAATAAATAGGCAGTAATAATAGCTATATAAGAATGACATTTTAAGACAACAAAAATTGAGAGGATAAAATATGGCTTTTATTATTATATTTTTGTTTCAAAATTAAATTAAAATTGGTTAGTTTTATTTCGCTTATTTTTGCTATAATATTGTAAAAATTTGCCACATTTTCAAATTTACATTTATAACCAAACTGAAGAAAAACGAAATATAAATTATTAACCATACAAAATGTCTAATAAAATGATTAAATATTCCACCACATATTATAGAAAAACGGTATTGGGGTAATCGTCGTTTAATTTTGTTACGCTGGCTCTTGGGTCTTAAATTAGCCATTTTTTAGGGAGTACTAAAGGCAAACCAAGTAAGCATTTTTATTGGCAAAATTTTAGTATATGTTGCTACCTTTTGGCTACATTTGAAAATTATTGCTATTTGATAAATATTTGCTTACAAAGTGGCCGATTTCAAGGAAAACTAATTTCCTAGCAGCCATTACTTGACCACTTTAAACAAACATATTCTTTCTACCTATAAATACGCATTTTCATGCATGTTTTTTTTTACGTTATGAACTATTTTCTTAGTAAAATACTTTTCAAAATTAAAAAAAAAATTGTAGAAATCGAAATTTTTAGTTTCAAGAAGAGGCGCGTGTTTTACATACCTATAGATTCTTTTAAGAGTAAACAGTTCCTGCGCAAGTATTTTTTGTCCCTACCAACCATGATTTGTTATCTTTGCATCTCCTCTTGGCTCATAAATTCTTACACTATTTCTATTTCTACATAATTTGAAACAATTGATGATTTATCGAATAAATTAAAGCTAAAAAAGCTCAAGTCAAAAAGTAGCTAATAAACCCAACCATAAAATCAAAAGAGAGGGTTGTATAATTGCCAATTGGCCATTTTTACTCCATTATGGCCAAATTATTATTCCCCACTTTAGCCATATTTCCGTCTTTATACTGTAATAGAACTGTTATTTTGGCTAGCAATTTTAGCTAATTGGCCAGGGATATTAGCCAATATCACAGCATTTTAGCTCATATATGATTGTATGTGCTGGTGGGGAATAATCAAAAATTTATAGCAGAAACATTATGTGAAAATATTAAATTGATAAAGCTGACTTTTAAAATACACAAGATAAAATGTTATCATAGGAACGAAAATAAAAAGATGTTTTCTCGGATATCTTTCTGAACTGGGAACTTTTAAAAATATTTTTGAACTAACTACTTCTCCTAAAGAAAAGTTATATTTCCAAAACAGTTTGTACGTTTTTGACGTGCCCATAATATCTTTTATTCAGAAGGTCAATAACTTAAACTTCTCTCTTTATGAACCTTTCATTTTATTAGGAATAGTGAAGTGTGCCTTAATTTAGTTCCCCACATGGTCTTATAGTAACACAGCCATATACTTCCTTTTCAAACATTTTTATTGAGCGCATATTGTGTTCGTACCAATATTTTACCAGTTTCTACTTATACCACACTTGATTATTCGGCACAATTTAAAATAAGATAAATAAGTAGTTTTTACACCGATTTACTAGAGACGGGACATGTAACTCATTTTAATGATCTGCTTTACTGACTTCGGCTCACTTTACTGAGTCGGCTAAATTGAGCTGCGAAACGAAGGAGCGAAATACACTCCTAGCGTCATTTGACAACGCTCGTAACTTATGAATTGACTCCCGGACCACGGTTCTGCTGCGATCTATCTATTGCCTCATCGCGCTCTGCTCCCTGTTTCAAGAATAGGCATCCTGACTGCTCGTAGTTGTAAAGGCCAGTGGAGGGGGTATCGTGCTCAGCTAGTACGGCGAAGAATCACCGCGACGAATTGGGTTTTAATTTTTAACGTTATACAGTCCGACTATGCAGAATTTCAAGATAGGTATTAAAACTTATAGACATTTGTATAATAATTAATATTAAAAATGACTTCACGATATTGCCGAAAAAAAGTGACATTTGGAGTCATTTTACCGATCTGGAAACAAAAAAGTTAAATGTGACTATTGCTTTATTAAATTCTATAAAAATTTTCTAATAAATTTACAAGGAATTTAATACGTCACATGAAAAACAAGCACGTTGGGATACCGTTGAGAAGAACTGAAAAATACTCGAGCGACGTTGAAAGTTAAGGTGAATTTGCCACATTGTCTAAAGCAGCCAGTTCGTCAGGCATTATTACAACTAGTAGTAGTCCTACCAGTGAAAGACGAGCAAATGTAAGCAAAACTAACAGTTAAAAATTAATGCACAATTTTATTAAACCAATAAAGCTGTTTCAATCAGAAAAACTGATGAATTTGATCGCCAGTTAGTGAAAATGGTTGAAGATAAAGAGTTTAAAAAGTTTGTTCAAATGCTATGCCCAGGATACAGTCTTCGAAGTCGTAAGACAGTCTCAGTAAGTTTAATTCCGCGTTTATTTAATACAACCTATGAAAATGTGCAGCAAAAAATTAATGAGGTTCCTGCCGTATGTATAACGACAGGTGGATGGACCTCCATTATCAATGGAGGCAATAACGGCGCATTATCTAAACAACATCGGGAAACTTGACTCAAATGTTTTATGTTGCATTTCCATACAGTACAAAATGTGTGTAATTTGTTGCAAAAAAGATTCAAGAATGGAAGCTAGCTGTTAATCTGATTGTTCAAAGTTCTCTAAGAGAAAATATCACCATAAAAAATGCAATTAGTAAGATTAAATCCACTGTTCAACTTTTTAAAAGAAGTTCCAGTGCTCTAGAAAAATTACATTCAATCCAGTATGGCATGAGGTTACCACCACTTAAACTCAACCAGGATATTGGTACTCGCTGGAATTCGACATTTGAGATGTTGTCTCGAGTATTACAAATAAAAGATGCTATTATTTCTACCTTAGCTATTGTAAACAATAACGTGGATACAATTTCTCAAGACGAGTGGACTTGTATAGAGCAAATTAGTGATATACTGCAGATTTTTTTAGCGGTAACAAACGAAGTAAGTGCGGAAAAAGTGACGACAATTTCCAAAATAATGGTTTCCATAAATGCTATGAAGTCTACCATAAATAGCTATCTTAGTAGTGTACCCCCCCCCCTTTGTTCGCAGTCCTGAATTCGATATGTTTTTAAAAAATCTAAGTAAGCAAATGATAAACGATTTAAATATTTTAAATAAATTATATTTAAACCTAGATACAAAAAAATTTGCTTTTTCTAACGAACATGATTATCAATGTGCTTATAATTTTTTAATGGCAGATGTGTGCCAAGTAAACATTGATACTCCATCTTGCAGCTATGCCGCAACTGAGCCAATTAAAATTCAAACTGTTAAGTTACAGTCCAAGCTCGTCTCAATTTTGTGGCAAAAATTTGATACTGAGGTGACAAAAAATATTACCACGAATACTACTGATGCTGGAATTATCGAAATTGATAATTACTTAAAAGATCATTTACTTGAGCGACAGGAAGATCCACTTGTGTGGTGGAAAGCAAGACAAAATCGGTATCAAAGACTGTATAAATTAGTAACTAAAACGTTAATTATTGTTGCAACTTCAGTACCTTGTAAGAGGATATTCTCAAAAGCAGGACAGATTGCTACGGAAAAAAGATCTCGGGTTAAATCAAAGAAGTTTGCACAAATCATTTTCCTAAATGAAAATTTAAACTGATTTTTTTATATACTTGAATATTTATGTTTTAAGTTAATAAGTTTTCTTTATGTTTCTTAGACTAGAGATTATTTTCCTAGTTTTCTCCTAATGTGGTTTAGCTAAAAAACTTGATATGTTTTTTAATATTGTTCTCAGTTAATCCTTTTTCTGCTGAATGTTATTTAACAAACAAAAATGTTGTGTTTTTATTTAAGTTGCCTATTAGACCAAAAATCATATGTTCTTTTCCATAATTTTAGAGTAAATAATATTTAAGTTTATTGCATTTTTCTACCTACATTATTTTCTTAAATAGTAAATTGCATTATTTTGTATGCCTATTTACCAATAGACAGTAATTATGTCTAATTTCTATAGTTGTATATATTTTACATCTAAAAATCCGAAATAAAAACATGAAACCTAAAGAGTTAAGACCGCTAAGTAGCGCCGCGTCAAGAATGTAACAAACAGCAAATATTCCAATGCAATTCGACTCTATCCGCGGTCGGTGACTCTCCGGCTCTTCATCGTCGATCCCGCTCAGTGACTCTGTAAGTGAGAAGTGAGTCAGAATCGAAAAAGATTTGTACCGCGGAGCTGCTTCAGTAACTCCTTTAACTTTAACTGAGCTGATTCATGGAGCTCACTTCTGAGTTACACATCTCTAATTTATACCAGTAATTCCTGTGCAAAAGAATTCAATTGAATAGGACATTTTTTACGTTGATTTTTTAAACATTTTACTTGGTCGCCATTTTGTTCCGTCATTTTGAATTCGTACCACAATCTATATATCATGCTTAATGCTTGCACCAAATTCGAAATTAATAGTAGTTTTTTTTTAATATATAATGAGTAGTTTTTTTTAATATTTTATTAAGTCGCCAACTTGGATTCATTCCAAAATGTTATCAGGTCACTTCTATGCAACATTTGGTTTTGTGCAAAATTTGAGGCAAATTGTATAATTAGTTTTTTAATAATATTTTTTTTAACATTTCACCACACCGCTATTTTATTATCAGGTTATCCCCATATGACCCTTAATGTGTAACTAAAATGAGAAGTCAATTGGACAAGTAGTTTTTGTCTCAAAGTGACAGACGGACTGACAGAATTGATAAAACATATTTTTGGCACCTAGAAACACTAGAACCTGAAGATACGTAAAACCTTGGAGTGTCATTTTTTTCACAATTACAAACATTTTGTTTGTTCTACCATGTTGAATTCGTACCACAATTTTACCAGTTTACCCTATATCACACTTAACCCTTGCACAAAATTTGAAATCAATCTAATAAATAATTTTTCAGGCTGATTTTTTAAATATGTTTATTAAATCGCCATTTTGTTTCGCCATCTTAGATTCGTACCAACATTTTACCAGCTGATTCCTACATAATATTTGATTTTTGTGCAAAATTTCAGGTAAAATTGTTAAGTAGTTTTTTAGAAAATAATGCTGTAATAATTGTCTGTAATTATTTAAATATATTGCATAGATATATTACCAAAAAGAGATATATCTATTTATATTTTATAACAATCACACATCACATTTCCTACTCTACCTGGGTTCCTAATCTATTTAGCTTCATAATACAATATGATTTTCTGTGAAACAGCGTTGTCAGCAATATAGATTCTTGTACAGAATGTTTTCATATTTAACTCTTTACTAATGTAACACTTTTGCATTTGTAGTTGCTTTTCCGCAAACAGAAATATTTTGTGTTTGTTGTTAAGTAAATTATTATCATTAAATTAAATTGAAAGTTTTTTGTTTATGGTAATAATTTCTACCCATTTATTTTCAACTCGTATTGTAAAAATTTAGTCCAACAGTGGCAACGACGCGCGCATGTTCACCGCTATACATCACCATACCCAATATTAATTCATAAAAACTTGGAAGAGTGGTTTATAGAATTTTAGGTTGTGCATTGTTTTTTTAAGTCGGAATTTGTAATTTTTGCAGATGTTTAGTGTGTTTTGTATTTTTTTTGGTGAGATAACTTTTTGAAAGTCTTTAAAATGGTTCTCCAGTGTCAAGTTTCTGGAAAAGTAGATACTTTTAAGCTGGAATTGTCCTTTCACAGGTTGGTTAGGTTAAGGTTAGAATCCCACCCTTTCAGTAGAGTAACATTTAGCATCTTTGAAGCAAAATGCAAATGATGAAAAATTATAATTCTACACAAGTAGTTTGTTGTGTAATTATAATACTTATGTTAGTAGATACAACTGTTAAGCTCTTTGATAAAAATAAAAAAAAATTAATGACTTTTTTTATTTCGCGGCGGCCAAAGTTAGATGTTGAAAATATAAAATGTATTTTGGTGATAAATGCCGAATTTCAGGTCCATGGTACATTTTACTTAATCCCAGCATTTTACTAGGTTAAAACATACCGTTTGCAAATAGTATATTTCAGTACGATGACAAAATCTATACACTTTTTTGTGCCCTAATTCCGTGAATCGTTTTAATAACAGATTTACTTGATATAAATTAAAAATAATATTTTACAGAGATTGGGTCAGAAATATGCATGAGAAGGGGTTAGATATATTAGTTATAAAATGTATTTGAGTCTGAGTCCGAGATAAAGAGCTATGTTTTTAAAAATATAAGATTTTGTTGTGCTATTTTAGAAGTTAGGGGTGCTGTTGGTAGTATATTTCCAAGAACTGCCGAAATCTAGGGTAATGGCATGCTTTATTTGTTTGTTATTTGCAACTAATTATATGCTTTATTAATATTTTAAGATGAAATTACTGTATTATTTCAAACAATTTTAAAGCAAAATTTGTTTTTCTATAATTCTAAGGTAAATTATGCAAAGCGCTTACCAGAAATACCCGTTTTAGGAGAATTTAGCTCGAATGAACTCAAAAATATCTGAAAAAAATTGCAGGTTTTACATACCTTTATTTACGTTTCAGTGTCACTAGATGCCAAACAATATGTCTGTCTGCTAGTTCGCGGCGTAGCTAACAACTACTTACCCGACTGACTTCAAATTTTGAGCAAAAATTAAGGGTTATATGGTTGGTAAAAATTAAATATGACGGAACAAAATGGCGGCCTAGTGAAATGTTAAAAAAATTATTAATATAAAACAAATTATCCAATTTATCTCAAATTTTGCAAAAAAACCGAGGAATCAACCTGAAATATTTTTTGTATGAATTCAAATTAGCAAAACAAAATGCCGGCCTTTTATTTAAAAAAAAAAACAGTTTAAAAAACTACTTATTAGATAAATTTTAAGTACTGGACATATATTAAGGGTATATAGAGTTTAGCTAATAAAATTGTGGTACGAATTCAAGACGGAGAAACAAAATTGCGGCCAAATAAAATGTCTAAAAACATCAATGCAAAAAATCTTTTTATTCAATTGACTTATTATCTTGCAGCAAAATTGAATTATACAGGGATATATACTTATACAGGGATTAACTGGTTTTAAGTATTTTATTACGCCGCTATTTTGGATGCGTACCAAAATTTTACCAGTTGATTTCTACACAATACTAACTTGATTTTTCTGCAAAATTGGGGATAATTGGATAAGTAGTTTTTTAGTAATAATTTTTTTAACATTTCATTCGGCCGTCATTTTGTTTTGACACTTTAGATTTTATCCAGAATATTACCAGATCATTCCTTCGGTCACTCCCATACAACCCTTAATTTTTGACCATAATTTGAGATTAATCGGGCAAGAAGTTATATAAACATGCTGCGTGTAGACGGATCGACAGACAGACCAACAGAATTGAAAAAACATGTTTTTGGCAATGTAGGGAGGCTAAAACCAGAAAATATGTAAAACCTGAGAGGGTGATTTTTTTCACGATTATAAATATTTATTTAGCAGCCATTTTGTTCCGCCATCTTGAATTAGTACCACAATTTTACTAGTTCTTCTCTACACCACAATTAGTTATGGCACACAATTTGAAATCAGTCCATTAAATAGTATTTTCAAGTGGAATTTTTTAATATTTTATCAAGCCGCAATGTTGTTCCGCCATCTTGAATTAGTACCAAAATTTTACCTGTTAGATAAAATGGATAATCACATTTTTAGTTATAAATTTTTTAACATTTCACTACGCCGCCATTTTGTTTTGCCACAGTGGATTTTTACCAAAATGTTATGATGTGATCGTCATATGAGCCTTAATTTTTGACCAAAATTTGAAGTCATTCGGTTAAGTAGTTTTTTAGTTATGCCGCGAGCAGTCAGACAAACAGACAGACCGACAAAATTGAGAAAACATGTTTTTCGGCATCTAGGGACCCTGAGCCGTAAAGACCTGAAAAAATATCGGCGGGTGATTGTTTCACGATTACAATATTTCCCTTTCAGGAGTGAAGTAGAAAAATCAATTTATTTTAAATCATGCTCAAAACATAAGTGTGGCTCAGGTAGAAACGGATAAAATATGACGGTGGTGGTGGAACAATACGGCGCGCAATAAAAATATTTGAAGACAGTATACTTAATGACTATGTGCCAAAGTAAATTAGGTTCCACTTTACTATTCCTAATGAAAGGAAATATTCATGCCAAGGGAAGTTCCGGGTAATGCAAATTTACCGATCTTTTTCTATTTCTGTTGCTTCAGAAATTTAAATCAATCAACAATCAAACAATATGTAACGCGGCGTTCGCGTGTAAATATTCAGATTCACTCTATCATGGTTTTATTATAGAATCAGTAGTATTATTAAATAAATATAAGCATAATAAAGCATGTTAATACAAAACATGTTGAATTTAATTTAAAAATTAAATCTTCCCCAAAAACCTAGCCGCCGCCGCGCCGCAGGCTCCAAAAACTCTCTGGTCGAAAATCTTTCACAGCGATGTTTGAAGTCGGAATTTTGACGTTCTCTCTCTTATATGTGTTTGTCTAACATATGGGCAATTATTGATACGTAACAAACGGGTATTTATGAATGAAAGGTTGTGTCTCCCCTTGCTTATATGTTTATGCTTGTAACACTAGCTGATGGGTTATACGTAAACGTCAACCAGTTAATTAGTCAATGTCGATACTTTATGTTGTTAGTTGTATTGATGCATGTGTTATGTAATTAAGGTATAACCCAATGTGCCAGCAACCACTCCGCTGTTCAAATGAAGTGAGAGGCACCATTTTTTATTACGTTTTAAAACAACGGAACTTATTTCATTTATTTGAATTTATTGAATTGAAAAAGAATAAAGTATTACATACATACATTTAAATTCAAAAACAAACAAACGTAATTATAGCTAATACACGTTATATGTGTATTGTTA
Organism: Kuschelorhynchus macadamiae; assembly: GCA_030620095.1. Classification (NCBI taxonomy): domain Eukaryota; kingdom Metazoa; phylum Arthropoda; class Insecta; order Coleoptera; family Curculionidae; genus Kuschelorhynchus; species Kuschelorhynchus macadamiae. Next base: position 221,856 of record JAUTXW010000775.1, on the reverse strand, counting down.
TTATTAGTAGGTAACCAAGAGAAAGGAAACAGAGACAAATACTAATAATAACAATATACATATAACGTGTATTAGCTATAATTACGTTTGTTTGTTTTTGAATTTAAATGTATGTATGTAATATTTTATTCTTTTTCAACCTATCACCAAAAAAAAAACAAAACGTCTACTTGTAGAGTCATTCCATATTTCTGTCCTTTGTATTTACAATTTAAACTTTATAAATAAAATTTATGTATTTTAGCCTGATGATGGTGGTAAACGACCGCCGAAACGTTGCTGAATAAATAAAAATCGTAATAAAAGAAAAGAATATCACAATGTTTTTGTCTGATTTATTGGGAACCCTTTGATACCTTGCACAAAAAAGACCGGAAACTATACAATTTACTTAGTAATAATTTTCTGTAACATTTCGCTATTTGTTTCGTACTATTGGCTATTTTACAAGGTCATCCCCATATAACCCTTACTTTTTGACCAAAATTTGTCAATCGGGTAAGTAGTTTTTTAGCTATTCCGCAAACAGACAGCCAGACCGACAGACAGACCGACAGACAGACCGATAGACAGACCGACGGTATTGAGAAAACATATTTTTTGGTCTCTAGGGATTCGTAAGGCGTAAGATTTGTAAAAACCTAAGGAGGTGATTTTTTCACGATTACAATACTTCTCTTTTATCTGAACTTTTAATTTGTTGCATTTTGATATATACAGGATGTTTGGTTTTTTGTAAACAATTATCAACTTCCTTATTTTAAATGGGACACTCTGTATATTATTCCATATTTAAGTGCCTTCAAGGCAAATTCAACGATATCGATAATATCTAATAACATATTTCCTCGGGTCAGATTTATTGCCTGTTATCTTCGGAAACTGCCTTATTTAGAAACGTTAGTTGTGTAAACATATATAACATTCTGCGGCCGCTAAGAAGTAGATAATTTGGTTATTTTCTTTATTTAATAGACCATATTCTATAAGTAATCCGTAATGTTGCCAAATTTTCCGCATTCCTAGGTTTCTCCTCTTTTTCTTACTAAATAAATTTTTTTGCCATTTTCGGACGAGTTCAGCAATCTATATATTTAGAACTTTCGTCAGCAGCTCCTAGTTGACCAAGCGAGTAAGAACAGGAACGCTTAATTCACAAAAATTAATGCGTGGTTAAATTGGTGACGTTAGAAAATATTGGAGCGTAAACAAAGTTCGTTAGGTTTTTGGTGTATGTTCTTCTAGCTCAATGGTAGGACGTTGGAAATGCATTTTCTTGGGTTCTATTTCGGAGGGCGCTTTTTTAAATTTCCTTTTTATTATCAAAACCTAGTGGCACTATGGTCACATATTAATTTTTAAGAATTAATCTCTCCTTGCAAGAACGTCTAATCAAACATGTTTGAAAATTGATAGATGGAAATCTTATAAATATTTACCTACTCAAAAATTAGAAGACGTTTCGAAGTTTTGCAATATTTGAATTAATAGACAATTTTCCAGTGGCGGCTCGCCAGGGGAAGCGGGTGAAGCGCCGCTTCATCTACATTTTCCAATTAATTTACTTAAAAAGAAAAATATTAAGCATTTTATAATCTACATTTTTATTATAAAAATGTAGTATGTTTTATATAAATTCACATTATTTACTTAATTATACCTTTATTTACTATCAAAGCTAGTGCGTTATATACTATACGTTATATAATATGCTATACGTTATATAAAAAATAATAATGACTTAAAAACGTAGTGCGCTGAATACCTTTTCACAAGAGCGACACGTTAAGGAATCACAATCAGCAGAAACAAATTCCGAATCAGACTCCCTTCGCACGCAGGCATTCGCGCTTAGATTTGTTTACGGCAGTTGCTATGGCAACGCAATGGTAAATATCCGTAAGCCAAATAGAGATGGGAGCGGCATAAAAGTGCTGCTGCAGGCTGCAAGCGCTTGTTATAGAATTATGTAAATTAGTGCGTTCGGATCATCGGAGGCGGAAGCAGTTTTGCATCGATCGAATCGAATCGAAATTAGCTTTAAGATATAGGTACATAACCGTTTTTTAAGAGCAAAAAATATGTTTAAAATCTTATAAATTCATATTATTTCCCCTAAGTATTAAAAAAAAAGGTTAAAAAAACAGCCATTTTGGGCACGGCATGCGGCACCCCGAAAAATTTTATCCTGCTACGTTAATTTTGCCTGTGCCTGCCGAGCTATGCTGCGCTTCACCCGTTCTTAAATCTACAAGCCTCCACTGCACTTTTCATAAAATTGGCAATATTGTTTCGACCGATGAATTTATTTTCATTACATCGATGTGTTTAATAGAAACAATTTGCATTACTGGAGCAATGTAAATGAAAAGGAAATAATAAAGGTGAAAACACAAGAAAGAAAATCGGTAAAGGTTCGATGCGCAGTTTGGCGATCAAGACTATTAGGACTAGTATTTAATAACAAAAACTTAAATTCTATTTCCAAGATATTTTCAACTTTTAAGCAATGATATCTTCTCGAGAGCGAAGAGCCACCACACTCCAACAGGATGGAGCTTCTTATTATAAAAGTCAATATCTAACGATTTACTTGCTTGATTGTTAGGAATATTGGATTAAAAATACGGAAATCTTACATGACCTCCCTCCCCAAATCCCTGACTTGACTCCTATGAGCTATTTCTTATGGGGTGCTCTAAAAGAAATTGTGTATAAAAAAGCCAACAACGTTTAATGCATTGTGATACAGAACACAGGAAAGTGTGTCTTTCCTTAATGAAGGACAGCTTTTGCAAACAGCTATTTTTTGTTTATATAACATGTATTGCGCAAGATGGTGTGCACATATTAAAAACTTACAACACCACTTAGTGTTAGTTGTTTTACTAAACATTAGTTAGAATAAAATCGTTGTAAGTTATCGAAAATATATTTTCTTAATATATCGGATAATTAAAAAAGTTAGTTATTATATTATATACTAAATTTAAACACAAGCCTTTTTATTATTGATCGTATCTTAAAGAAGACTGTTTATTTCTATGTTAATATACAGGGTGTTCGATTTAAAAAAATGGAAAAAATTCAGGATACCTAAAAACTGCGGATTACTAATTTTATTTGTAAAAGATTATGAGTTAAATATTGAAAATGGGAAAATTATCTGTTTTTTGGCCGCCAGAGAACATTTACAAGTGTGCAACTGAGGAAATTGCGTTTGAAATTTTCAGTCGCTAAAGATAACAGGCAATACGACAGAATCAGTGACTAGAGATCTTTGTTATTAGATATTCTTGAAGTAACCTTAAATGACTCTATTTAAATATCTAATAATATATAGGTTGTCCCACTTAAAATAAAGAAGTTGGTAACTGTCGCCAAAATTTAGGCAAAAAGCTAAACTAATTTTATATTCTACTTTCTCTACTAACTCTTACCGGTTCTGAGATAAAGTAGTATCGCATAATAAACGAGTCTCCGTTTTTTATGTGATTCTTTAAACGTTTCTTTCTACAACGAGAAATCATCAAAATTTCAAAAAGTCCAACGAACGTTAAAGTTGTGAAATAAAACGGGAAGTCCGATAGAAGTAACAAATTAGGTCATTTGAATGAAATATGAATTGAAATATTTTTCGGGTAGTTAAAGGGGTCGTGCCCTGAAAAATGTTAAATCTTGTGTAAATTTCTAAAATGTATTATGGTCACTTGAAAAAGAAAAGTTTCCGGATTCATTTTCATATAAACTTTTCGCCATGTTATTAGTTATCATACCCAGATGTTTTTTTTAAACATTCCGCATATTTGGTACGCTTACAGAAATCTGGTAGGGCAGAGTAATCTTAGGAAACTAAATATACGGGTAATCAGTTACTTATATCTTGAATAAATCCACCTCAGATTATAATGTCGCTTTTAAATTAAGTGTCGATATTTAATGTTTTTTCTTATCTCTTACACTCTTTGTTGGGGATATAACTTTTTTATTTCATAATAACCCAGTCACTCTGTTAAAACATATTTTTTTGTCAGATTCATAGTAACTTACCATTTTGTTTTGGTGCTGAAAGTCCATGAGAAGCTATCGGATAGTGACCCGAGGACATCAAAGGTCCATGCCTACTAGCAGGTAGCTGTAATCGACTGCAGTTTGCCAGTAGAGTCCTGTCTGTTGACCCAGGATGAACAGTTAGATTCATTACATTGAGATCGTTCGTCGAATTGCCTAAAAATAATGTTAGGCTTCAACACATACAAATACTTTAATTATCTATGCACAAAATTAGACGGATATTCAAAATGTTTTTTTACTTTTTAAATCTAAATAATTCTAAATCTATCAGCGTTAGGAGGGGTCTACCGCAATATTCAGTACAATGCTGGCACGTGATCTCAGCAAGACGGGGTAACACCACATACCTCAATTGTTTCAATGGCGAGAGTCACAGCAATGTTTCCAGGAAAATTCTTTTTTAAGTTTGGTGATATCCCCTGGCCTCCACGCTCACCGGAACTTTTCCCAATGTACCTAATTTTTATGAAGATATTTAAAGTATAGACTATATGTTAATCCGTTAATCAACCGAATTCCAGTTGATATGTTTCAAAGCTTAACGTCGAGTTGTAGGAAAACCTTAGAGGAATGCCAGGGAAGACATCTCAACAATATTATTTTCAAAATATGCAATCCGCAAATGTCAAAATTCAGATTTTTCTAAAATCAAAACATCGATTTTTAATTAATTTAGTTATTGAATTTTAAAAAGTGAAAAACATTTTTAATAACCCTTTTTTTCCTTAACTAATTAATAGAAGATATTCTTCAAAAGATTTTACACTTACAAATATTTCCCTGGTCATTATTATTTAATCCTAAAATGGCTGCTATCGTAAACGACTTGCTTGTTGCTGAGGAATTACTCCTGCATCTTTGTTCTTCGTCTGGCGTTGGTTCTTCGCACAAACTAGAGAGGGGATTATCGTTGTCATCGTTTTGGTCATCTAACTGGTGATATCCAGTTAAAAATCTGCTTAAAGTATTCGTATAATTGTTATAATGGTGGAGCATATCATACATTGGAATCCGCAGTAAAATTCCAAAAAAGGGAGTTATTTACATTGTGATGTCAACTGTAACAAAAAAAGACAAATATTTGGTAAAACATGACAGCATTGATAACTGGATATTTATGAATAACAAATCAAATAATCAAAAGTTCCAAGATTATAAATATAGTATTTTTATAATATATTTTTATTCCTCAAATTTATTTATTTACCACAAAGAAATATTGAATATTCCGATTCTAAAAGTCGGATCTACAGAGACATCAAGTGCGTTATCTTAAGCTAGAACTATCTCCCAAATGAAACCTTCCTCTTTACAATTTTTGTTATAACTTTAGTTCCCTTTAACTTTTTAAATTTTGGATTTACAAAAAAATATTTTATATAAAATTAACAGAGAGCAGCCAGAATTTTTTAAATATGTAATTTATTTCATGCAGGTAGCTTATTTTGATATTTTTGAATTCTACTGTAAATTCTAGAAATTTTTTATGTAGTATACTATATCTATTCATTTGTTTTGGAATAATTAATATATGAAACTAGCTATTTTTGCTACTAAACGGTTTAAATTAGAGCAGGATGATTTGTAATTTTTCATCTTAATTTTAATAGATCTATCACCTGTTATCAACTTCCATTTAAATCAGAAGTTGGTATCAGTGTCACTTGCTGAAATCAATGTGTCAAAATTGAAACGTTCGGTCAGATCGGAATTTCATATCAGGTGATTTTTAAAACTAAGGATAGTGCAAATTATTCAATTTGTTTCTTAAACCCGGTATATATTAATTGGACTTCTTTCTTGGGTATAGGTTTATTTGCAAAATCAAACAATGGGATTAACTTGACGTTTCGCCTATCATAGTAGGCTTTCTAAAAAATTGCTCATTCCTTTATTATTTTTTTTGCATATATGGCTTTCCTTACCTATCTACAATTAATTTAAAAAACATTTAGTGGTCTAATTATAAAATGACATTTACAATTTTTCTAAAACTGATTTAAAATTTTATATTATTCACAATAATTATTACAAAATTAATAAACTAAGGTTACATACCTCGAAAAATACATGTTTATTATTTATTTACATTTGAATGATAGGTAGCAAGTTAGTGGTTTGCCAAGCAACTCATGGCACAGTTTTAGGTAAAAAGGTGTTCTTATCTTAGTACGTTTTTTTTGAAGAATTTAAAGATAATTTTTTGGTACCGAACTGTATTTCATTGATATGACGTTCCTTCAAGAAATTGAAATAACTTATGGATTTTTATGTGCCGATATACTTAAAGAAATATCTACCACAAACACGAAATTAGTAAAGCAAAAAAATAGAAGAATTTTCCTATTAAGAAGCAAACATACAGACATCTCGCCAACTTTTTTAAATTTCAATGTTTCCCACATTGTGTTCACAGGTACGTACCTCGAAAATAAATTTGATGATATTATAAATAGCACAAAGGTAAAAATTTTAAATCTATGTATAACTGAAACAACTAAAGTTATAAATAAATTAAATAATCTCCTTCAACAAAAAAATTAACGCAGTTAAATCAATAATTCCAATTGAGGTTTTTAATAAATTCATGAGGTTCGAAAATATTAAATATGAAAAATTATTCAATTCTATTAAACAAAAAAATAAAAAAAAACTTTCTAAATTAATATCGGTCACTGAAAAAAATTACATACAAATAAATACATCCTTATGGTTAGACAACATCTCTAACACAGATATTCCTAACGATGTCAGTAGATATCAAATACGGGAACTGATTCACCCCCCACCACTACTCCTGACCTTGAGAGCCCAGGTGTGCTGTGCAGTTTGGCCTTGAGGCGGTACCAAGCAATAGCAGAGCAATATTTAAATTTGTGTGTTTAGAATAAACAAAATTTTGAAATATTTATTTAGAATAAACAAAATTTAGAAATGTTTACTTAAAACATTTTAATAATTATTTTATCAAATAGGGATGTAAAAATTAATTGTAGCAAGCAATAGCGGATCAATATTTAAATTTGGGTGTTTAGAATAAAACAAAGTTTAGAAATACTTGTTTAATTTGGTATTATTGTCTTCTTTTAAATAAAACTCAATATGTCTTCATAAAACAACGCATTATTAATACAAAATACATAATAAGAATAATAATAATAATAATAATAATAACTATTCTAAACAATAATAATAATAATAATAATAATAGTAACTATTCTAAATACCTATTCTAACATGCTTGTATCGTTTAATATTAATATATAACCATCATCTTGCGGTATATAGATGGGTGATGGATTGCCCCCATCATCATTACACTCATTGCCCCCATTAGTCAGATCCCCATTGCCCCCATTAGTCAGATGGCTGTCCAAACCAACTTGTGCATTATCCACATAAACATTGCCCCCATCAACTGGAGGATTGTCCTCCTCTGAATCTGTGTCGGACTCATCGCCCATATGTTCTAATGTCATCATATCATTGATGGTGTGCTAGAACAATATAATAGAAATTACAATCAAATTTAATTATGTCATAATCATCTAATTATCTTATTAATAGATGCGTAGCGTGACACAAAGGGGTAGATTATACTAAAAGTTGTACCATTGCTGTAAAAATACGTTTTATTTGGTGGAACATAAATATTTTTCTTAAATCAAACCAGTTTCACACTATGATAAAAAAGAAAGGTTTTGTAGTAAATTAAAATTTCACAGAAATGTATCACAAAACAATTCGCTACACATTTCCTTTCTACATTTCAATTGTGTGGGGAATGTGGTATCATCCATACATTCTTACACTACTACTACTAAAACAATTGATTTAAAAAATTAGGTCTTGGAGATTTTTCTTCAAAATAAAGCATCAAGCTATGGACTTTTGACATAAACTAACAAGCAAAAAAATGCAATAATAAAAGAAAAACATTTATTATACAGGGTCTTTCCTAATAAGTGTCCGATATTTACAGGATAATTCCTCCAAAAGTTCCCAAAGAAAAAATAAAATCTCATTTTTTCTTCAAAATAAAGCATCAAGCTATGGACTTTTGACAGCAAAAAAAATGCAATAATAAAAGAAAAACATAAGTTGGTTGTGGAATTATAGTTAATTTTGCTTGCGGTCACCTATCCACATAAACAATATAAAAAATTATTTCCTTTCTACGTTTCAATTGTGTGGGGAATGTGGTATCCTCCATACATTCTTACGCTACTACTAAAACAATTGATTTAAAAAATTAGGTCTTGGAGATAATAAGTAAACAAAGTGACATATCAGCTATAATAGAAATTCGTTTATTATACAGGGTCTTTCCTAATAAGGTAGAAATTAAGGTTATGTATTTTTTAGCAAATGTATGTCCTCAGCAAACAGCGACTTGTGCAGCTGTTGGTTCAGATTATTTTATGAAATTTTAACCACAAGTTAAGAAGACTACCTCCTAACGATATACGGTGCCGAGAAGATTCAAATTTATACACGGTGTCTCAGATCATTGGACATTTTATAAAATTTTCAATTCGCAATATCCAAGTTTTTTAAATGGATCACCCTGTATTTGATATTTTTTTCTGAAAGAGGCTTAAAAATCTTTGTTATTATCAAACTTTTGGACTGGAGTAAGTTTGGTTAAATCACAATATTTTCACCCAAAGAATCTGCAGTTATGCTGTGTACCTTTAATTAGCGAAAACCCTGTATAATAATTAACCTGTCCTATATATTTTTTTTCTGAAGGAGGCTTAAAGTACCTATCCACTGATATATACATGCCCTATATCTAAATCTAATAGTTAACGAAATACATAGAAATATATGAAAATTTACAACTAATTAATGCTGACTATAATGTAAAGCCTTAAATCCCAATATCCAAGTTAATTGGGTCATATATGTATATATACAGGGTGTTCAGCTAAGGGTGGTTTTCGGCCATATCTCCGAAAGTATTTGCCCTAAGTTATTGGGGAAAAAATCGAATAAGTAAATCGCCAAAAATAAAAAAGCTGGAAAATTATTTTCGACGCGCAACAACAACCGTAAAAATAAAAAACACGGTTTTTTTAAATATTTCCAATTAATCCTTATCCAGGGTCTTGTGCAGCTGTTGGTTCAGATCATTTTATGAAATTTTAACCACATGTTAAGAAGACTACCTCCTAACGATATATGGTGCCGAGAAGATTCAAATTTATACAAGGTGTCTCAGATCATTGGACATTTTATAAAATTTTCAATTCGCAATATCCAAGTTTTTTAAATGGATCACCCGGTATTTGATATTTTTTTCTGAAAGAGGCTTAAAGTACCTATTATCGGGAAAAAATCGAATAAGTAAATCGCCAAAAATAAAAAAGCTGGAAAATTATTTTCGACGCGCAACAACAACCGTAAAAATAAAAAACACGGTTTTTTTAAATAGTTCCAATTAATCCTTATCGAAATTATTTTTTGTGATCTAATAATTCCGCATTATACAGGGTTTTTCCTAATAAGGTAGAAATTAAAGTTATGTATTTTTTAGCAAATGTATGTCCTCAGCAAACAGCGTCTTGTGCAGCTGTTGGTTCAGATCATTTTATGAAATTTTAACCACATGTTAAGAAGACTACCTCCTAACGATATATGGTGCCGAGAAGATTCAAATTTATACAAGGTGTCTCAGATCATTGGACATTTTATAAAATTTTCAATTCGCAATATCCAAGTTTTTTAAATGGATCACCCGGTATTTGATATTTTTTTCTGAAAGAGGCTTAAAGTACCTATTATCGGGAAAAAATCGAATAAGTAAATCGCCAAAAATAAAAAAGCTGGAAAATTATTTTCGACGCGCAACAACAACCGTAAAAATAAAAAACACGGTTTTTTTAAATAGTTCCAATTAATCCTTATCGAAATTATTTTTTGTGATCTAATAATTCCGCATTATACAAGGTTTTTCCTAATAAGGTAGAAATTAAAGTTATGTATTTTTTAGCAAATGTATGTCCTCAGCAAACAGCGTCTTGTGCAGCTGTTGGTTCAGATCATTTTATGAAATTTTAACCACATGTTAAGAAGACTACCTCCTAACGATATATGGTGCCGAGAAGATTCAAATTTATACAAGGTGTCTCAGATCATTGGACATTTTATAAAATTTTCAATTCGCAATATCCAAGTTTTTTAAATGGATCACCCGGTATTTGATATTTTTTTCTGAAAGAGGCTTAAAGTACCTATTATCGGGAAAAAATCGAATAAGTAAATCGCCAAAAATAAAAAAGCTGGAAAATTATTTTCGACGCGCAACAACAACCGTAAAAATAAAAAACACGGTTTTTTTAAATAGTTCCAATTAATCCTTATCGAAATTATTTTTTGTGATCTAATAATTCCGCATTATACAGGGTTTTTCCTAATAAGGTAGAAATTAAAGTTATGTATTTTTTAGCAAATGTATGTCCTCAGCAAACAGCGTCTTGTGCAGCTGTTGGTTCAGATCATTTTATGAAATGAGAGATATCAAAACGCGGTTTTCTCCAGAATTTAGGTAATTTTTCCCTCTTTAAACTAACTCTGTTGAAAGCATACTGTTCCGTTTGGTTTTTTCGAGAAAATCTCTAAAAATTGAATTTTGTTTAAACAACGCCCTCTAGTAGGTGTACCAACAACTATCGAGCGTCAAAAATGACAACAATTATAAGAGCATTAAATGCTCTTTCAAACAAATACCCACTTGAATACCATTAAATAAAAGATGTAGGAGGCAGAGCACTTTGAAAATTGATTTATTTATTATCTTCCCCCACCCTTATTATCGGAAATATGACAAATCGCCTTAAACAAAACTGACGCAGATTTGGTTGGAGTTTTTGTTGCTCTTATTAAAATGTTACCTCATATTGGGTATTTTCGAATAAAAAGTTGTTTTTTTATTTTCTATTGCAGGTACGCCGTCTTGTGGTAGTTTTACAAACTTGGAAATATTTTCCAACAATTTCTCTGGGCCACTTTAGTAACGAAAAAAAATTTTTTTGGGAGGCTGTAGCATCCATAGTCTGAGAAAAGCTACCCAGCCACCCTTAGTGGGACACCCTGTATATACATATATGACCAAACTAAAAAAACTTGGATATTGCAAAATTAAAATCCTTGAAGCGTTCTTTTAATTATCTTCATAGATTTAAGGCTTTACATTATAGGCAGCATTAATTAGTTGAAACTTTCCATATAATTCTAGATATTTCGTTAACTATTAGATTTAGGTATAGAACATGTATATATCATTGATAGGTATTTTAAAACTCTTTCAGAAAAAATATCAAATACAGGGTGATCCATTTAAAAAACTTGGATATTGCGAATTGAAAATTTTGAAAATATGATCTGAGACACCCGGTATAATTTTAAAACTCCTAACCATCATAGATCGTTAGAAGGTAGTCTTCTTAACTTGTGGTTAAAATTTCATTAAATAATCTGAACTATCAACTGCACAAGACGCTGTTTGCTGAGGACATAAATTTGCTAAAAAAATACATAACCTTAATTCCTGTCTAAATGACACAAAATTTGAATAAGAAGTTCTTATAAAAGTTACCTTTATTTCTTTCAGGGAATCTAAAAATGTAAAAATATACAGGGTGTTCCATTTAAAATTCAGGGTTTGAAGTCGGTACAGCACTTTTCGAATACCCTGTATTAATAAAACTTAAAAAATTTAAAAAATTCATTAAAACCAAGAAATATTTTTACCTAAAGTATCTGCAGTTATGCTGTGTGCCAGTAATTAGCGGACACCCTGTATAAATATTTTTTAAGATATTTATTTAAATTTTAAAGAGGAATTTTTGCTTTCTTTTTTGTATTTTACCACATTTATCGCTATTAAATATGTGAGGATAAATATGCATTCCAAAAAAACAAGCAATACAACTGAGCGATATTATTTAAAATGTTGGAGTGGTTCGGGCTGTTATAAACATTTCAATAATTAAAAAAAAAACAATACAACTGAGCGATATTATTTAAAATGTTGGAGTGGTTCGGGCTATTATAAACCTTTCAATAATTAAATTGTATGGGGTCCTTAATTTCCTATGTTTTAAATAGAAAGTGTATTATAAAATGTCAACTAAAAGGCATTGGATAAAACGAAGTTAATATGTTTAAAAAATTGTGGTTATTTGTCGGCAAATTGGAATCATGATAGCAATTTCGTGGATATGGAGAAAAAAAATGTTTATATTATGAAGAAAGTTTCTAAATAAAGAAATAATTGTACCTATTTTAAATAACTAAATCCAAGACCGTTTAAAACTTACATAAATTTACACATACTGCACACATATTTTTGGAACGAAAATTTCCGAATGTTTAAAAGACGGTTATACAATACTACATGATCACATTGGTTGGCTTTAAGATAAAACCAACGGTTATTTGAAAAATAGGATCGGTCTGCTATATACTTGCGTGGGCAGAGTTGCCGACTTTAGCGCGAAAACTCTCGATTTTTCACACTTTTTCCTAATAACCAAAAGTGATAGTATTTGGATAGGGACAACTTTTTTATTTGAAACTTTTTTTTTCGCATCGTATTTTAATGCAATTAAAATTTTAATTTCAACACTTTTCTATTTTACATGCGTAATATGATAACACTATCTCTGCTGGCTACCGAGAAACCATGTGATTACAAGCATTCTGGAACACTGTGTACATAAAATATGTTTAAAGAAAAAAATCCGCAAATATCTAATATCACAATATTTTTACAAAAAAAATGGCAGTTATGATAGGATCATGTGGATAATTAAAAATTCAAACTCTAAAAATTATTGTTAACAGCCTTAAACATGCATTAAAAATATTATCTGTTTGAGCCTACATAAAATACGGTTAAATAACTCATGTAGATATTTAAAAATTCAATCCCTAATTATTAATAATAGTCCTAATCTCTAATTATTATTAATAGTCCTAAGCACGCATAAAATAACATCCGTTGAACTCACCTCTATATATGGGATATCCTGTGGGGATAGCTCTTTTACGATGATCTGACACATTTTTGACTAATATATATCTAAATCTATTTATCAATTTTTCGTGTGCTGGGTTTGAAGTTAAAACTAAAAATACCCGCATATATATATATATATATATATATATATATATATATATATATATATATATATATATATATATATAGACATGATTTTAAGCCTTTAAAATCTAACGGCACTACTTTTAATGGTTTTGGTCATTTTAAAGAAGTTTTTTTGCCTATTGAGATTTATGTGACAGCTATTTATTTATGGTAGGTCTATAAAACGGTCAGCCCTTTGGCGTTGCACAAACGAATACAAATATGATAAGTCATATATTTATATATATATATATATACACTAATAATATGCAGCCTAAATGTTAATGTGTGATAGATGTCCCATATATTTTAATATTTCTAGATGTTGTAACAATATATAATACATAATATTTTTCTTTATCTTGAATAACCAAAATACCAAATTTAATTAGTCGAAAGAAATACATCCAGTAAAATATAATCTCATTAAAATTTTTTCGAGTTTGTAAATTAAAACAAAAAAAAACATGTTTGAACTAAATATCGTATTTCCGTGTGTTAAAATCTCTAATGTCTATGTTTAAAATAATGAAATTTTTATTGTGGGGAAATGCAATCTAATATTTTGTTTTATTACCTAACTAAAATTATATATATATATATATGCGGGTATTTTTAGTTTTAACTTCAAACCCAGCACACGAAAAATTGATAAATAGATTTAGATATATATTAGTCAAAAATGTGTCAGATCATCGTAAAAGAGCTATCCCCACAGGATATCCCATATATAGAGGTGAGTTCAACGGATGTTATTTTATGCGTGCTTAGGACTATTAATAATAATTAGAGATTAGGACTATTATTAATAATTAGGGATTGAATTTTTAAATATCTACATGAGTTATTTAACCGTATTTTATGTAGGCTCAAACAGATGATATTTTTAATGCATGTTTAAGGCTGTTAACAATAATTTTTAGAGATTGAATTTTTAATTATCCACATGATCCTATCATAACTGCCATTTTTTTTGTAAAAATATTGTGATATTAGATATTTGCGGATTTTTTTCTTTAAACATATTTTATGTACACAGTGTTCCAGAATGCTTGTAATCACATGGTTTCTCGGTAGCCAGCAGAGATAGTGTTATCATATTACGCATGTAAAATAGAAAAGTGTTGAAATTAAAATTTTAATTGCATTAAAATACGATGCGAAAAAAAAAAGTTTCAAATAAAAAAGTTGTCCCTATCCAAATACTATCACTTTTGGTTATTAGGAAAAAGTGTGAAAAATCGAGAGTTTTCGCGCTAAAGTCGGCAACTCTGCCCACGCAAGTATATAGCAGACCGATCCTATTTTTCAAATAACCGTTGGTTTTATCTTAAAGCCAACCAATGTGATCATGTAGTATTGTATAACCGTCTTTTAAACATTCGGAAATTTTCGTTCCAAAAATATGTGTGCAGTATGTGTAAATTTATGTAAGTTTTAAACGGTCTTGGATTTAGTTATTTAAAATAGGTACAATTATTTTTTTATTTAGAAACTTTCTTCATAATATAAACATTTTTTTTCTCCATATCCACGAAATTGCTATCATGATTCCAATTTGCCGACAAATAACCACAATTTTTTAAACATATTAACTTCGTTTTATCCAATGCCTTTTAGTTGACATTTTATAATACACTTTCTATTTAAAACATAGGAAATTAAGGACCCCATACAATTTAATTATTGAAAGGTTTATAATAGCCCGAACCACTCCAACATTTTAAATAATATCGCTCAGTTGTATTGTTTTTTTTTTAATTATTGAAATGTTTATAACAGCCCGAACCACTCCAACATTTTAAATAATATCGCTCAGTTGTATTGCTTTTTTTTTTGGAATGCATATTTATCCTCACATATTTAATAGCGATAAATGTGGTAAAATACAAAAAAGAAAGCAAAAATTCCTCTTTAAAATTTAAATAAATATCTTAAAAAATATTTATACAGGGTGTCCGCTAATTACTGGCACACAGCATAACTGCAGATACTTTAGGTAAAAATATTTCTTGGTTTTAATGAATTTTTTAAATTTTTTAAGTTTTATTAATACAGGGTATTCGAAAAGTGCTGTACCGACTTCAAACCCTGAATTTTAAATGGAACACCCTGTATATTTTTACATTTTTAGATTCCCTGAAAGAAATAAAGGTAACTTTTATAAGAACTTCTTATTCAAATTTTGTGTCATTTAGACAGGAATTAAGGTTATGTATTTTTTTAGCAAATTTATGTCCTCAGCAAACAGCGTCTTGTGCAGTTGATAGTTCAGATTATTTAATGAAATTTTAACCACAAGTTAAGAAGACTACCTTCTAACGATCTATGATGGTTAGGAGTTTTAAAATTATACCGGGTGTCTCAGATCATATTTTCAAAATTTTCAATTCGCAATATCCAAGTTTTTTAAATGGATCACCCTTTATTTGATATTTTTTCTGAAAGAGTTTTAAAATACCTATCAATGATATATACATGTTCTATACCTAAATCTAATAGTTAACGAAATATCTAGAATTATATGGAAAGTTTCAACTAATTAATGCTGCCTATAATGTAAAGCCTTAAATCTATGAAGATAATTAAAAGAACGCTTCAAGGATTTTAATTTTGCAATATCCAAGTTTTTTTAGTTTGGTCATATATGTATACACAGGGTGTCCCATTAAGGGTGGCTGGGTAGCTTTTCTCAGACTATGGATGCTACAGCCTCCCAAAAAAATTTTTTTTCGTTACTAAAGTGGCCAAGAGAAATTGTTGGAAAATATTTCCAAGTTTGTAAAACTACCACAAGACGGCGTACCTGCAATAGAAAATAAAAAAACAACTTTTTATTCGAAAATACCCAATATGAGGTAACATTTTAATAAGAGCAACAAAAACTCCAACCAAATCTGCGTCAGTTTTGTTTAAGGCGATTTGTCATATTTCCGATAATAAGGGTGGGGGAAGATAATAAATAAATCAATTTTCAAAGTGCTCTGCCTCCTACATCTTTTATTTAATGGTATTCAAGTGGGTATTTGTTTGAAAGAGCATTTAATGCTCTTATAATTGTTGTCATTTTTGACGCTCGATAGTTGTTGGTACACCTACTAGAGGGCGTTGTTTAAACAAAATTCAATTTTTAGAGATTTTCTCGAAAAAACCAAACGGAACAGTATGCTTTCAACAGAGTTAGTTTAAAGAGGGAAAAATTACCTAAATTCTGGAGAAAACCGCGTTTTGATATCTCTCATTTCATAAAATGATCTGAACCAACAGCTGCACAAGACGCTGTTTGCTGAGGACATACATTTGCTAAAAAATACATAACTTTAATTTCTACCTTATTAGGAAAAACCCTGTATAATGCGGAATTATTAGATCACAAAAAATAATTTCGATAAGGATTAATTGGAACTATTTAAAAAAACCGTGTTTTTTATTTTTACGGTTGTTGTTGCGCGTCGAAAATAATTTTCCAGCTTTTTTATTTTTGGCGATTTACTTATTCGATTTTTTCCCGATAATAGGTACTTTAAGCCTCTTTCAGAAAAAAATATCAAATACAGGGTGATCCATTTAAAAAACTTGGATATTGCGAATTGAAAATTTTATAAAATGTCCAATGATCTGAGACACCGTGTATAAATTTGAATCTTCTCGGCACCGTATATCGTTAGGAGGTAGTCTTCTTAACTTGTGGTTAAAATTTCATAAAATAATCTGAACCAACAGCTGCACAAGTCGCTGTTTGCTGAGGACATACATTTGCTAAAAAATACATAACCTTAATTTCTACCTTATTAGGAAAGACCCTGTATAATAAACGAATTTCTATTATAGCTGATATGTCACTTTGTTTACTTATTATCTCCAAGACCTAATTTTTTAAATCAATTGTTTTAGTAGTAGCGTAAGAATGTATGGAGGATACCACATTCCCCACACAATTGAAACGTAGAAAGGAAATAATTTTTTATATTGTTTATGTGGATAGGTGACCGCAAGCAAAATTAACTATAATTCCACAACCAACTTATGTTTTTCTTTTATTATTGCATTTTTTTTGCTGTCAAAAGTCCATAGCTTGATGCTTTATTTTGAAGAAAAAATGAGATTTTATTTTTTCTTTGGGAACTTTTGGAGGAATTATCCTGTAAATATCGGACACTTATTAGGAAAGACCCTGTATAATAAATGTTTTTCTTTTATTATTGCATTTTTTTGCTTGTTAGTTTATGTCAAAAGTCCATAGCTTGATGCTTTATTTTGAAGAAAAATCTCCAAGACCTAATTTTTTAAATCAATTGTTTTAGTAGTAGTAGTGTAAGAATGTATGGATGATACCACATTCCCCACACAATTGAAATGTAGAAAGGAAATGTGTAGCGAATTGTTTTGTGATACATTTCTGTGAAATTTTAATTTACTACAAAACCTTTCTTTTTTATCATAGTGTGAAACTGGTTTGATTTAAGAAAAATATTTATGTTCCACCAAATAAAACGTATTTTTACAGCAATGGTACAACTTTTAGTATAATCTACCTCTTTGTGTCACGCTACGCATCTATTAATAAGATAATTAGATGATTATGACATAATTAAATTTGATTGTAATTTCTATTATATTGTTCTAGCACACCATCAATGATATGATGACATTAGAACATATGGGCGATGAGTCCGACACAGATTCAGAGGAGGACAATCCTCCAGTTGATGGGGGCAATGTTTATGTGGATAATGCACAAGTTGGTTTGGACAGCCATCTGACTAATGGGGGCAATGGAGATCTGACTAATGGGGGCAATGGGTGTAATGATGATGGGGGCAATCCATCACCCATCTATATACCGCAAGATGATGGTTATATATTAATATTAAACGATACAAGCATGTTAGAATAGGTATTTAGAATAGTTATTATTATTATTATTATTTTTATTA
The DNA here is from genome assembly GCA_030620095.1 of Kuschelorhynchus macadamiae. NCBI lineage: Eukaryota > Metazoa > Arthropoda > Insecta > Coleoptera > Curculionidae > Kuschelorhynchus > Kuschelorhynchus macadamiae. The sequence continues at coordinate 203,694 of JAUTXW010000775.1, read as the reverse complement.
TTGTTTAGAATAGTTATTATTATTATTATTATTATTATTATTATTATTATTATTATTATTATTATTATTATTATGTATTTTGTATTAATAATGCGTTGTTTTATGAAGACATATTGAGTTTTATTTAAAAGAAGACAATAATACCAAATTAAACAAATATTTCTAAACTTTGTTTTATTCTAAACACCCAAATTTAAATATTGATCCGCTATTGCTTGCTACAATTAATTTTTACATCCCTATTTGATAAAATAATTATTAAAATGTTTTAAGTAAACATTTCTAAATTTTGTTTATTCTAAATAAATATTTCTAAATTTTGTTTATTCTAAACACACAAATTTAAATATTGCTCTGCTATTGCTTGGTACATTTAATTTTTTACATCCCTATTTGATACAATAATTATTAAAATGTCTTCTTATATATTTCTAAATTTTGTTTATTCTAAACACCCAAATTTAAATAATGATCTGCCAGTACTAGTGCCCGAGAAAGAATATGTCAAACGTTAACTTTTAATTATTCTAAAACACCCAAATTTAAAAGAAGAAAATAATACCAAATTAAGCAAATATTTCTAAACTTTGTTTATTCTAAACACCCAAATTTAAATATTGATCCGCTATTGCTTGGTACATTTAATTTTTTACATCCCTATTTGATACAATAATTATTAAAATGTCTTAAGTAAATATTTCTAAATTTTGTTTATTCTAAACACACAAATTTAAATAATGATCTGCCAGTATTAGTGCCCGAGAAAGAATACGTCAAACGTTAACTTTTAATTATTCTAAAACACCCAAATTTAAAAGAAGAAAATGATACCAAATTAAGCAAATATTTCTAAACTTTGTTTATTCTAAACACCCAAATTTAAATATTGATCCGCTATTGCTTGGTACATTTAATTTTTACATCCCTATTTGATACAATAATTATTAAAATGTCTTAAGTAAATATTTCCAAATTTTGTTTATTCTAAACACCCAAATTTAAATAATGATCTGCCAGTATTAGTGCCCGAGAAAGAATATACCAAACATTAACTTAATGATGAAATCCCTTGTGACCGCACAGAGTGCCTCTCTTCAATTTTATGGGTAGAATACCTGGCTTTAATAGCTTTTAACACTCGAGACCCTCTGTCGTCGCACACCCCCAAGGCCAAACAATATGCAACGACGAAAAGTTTTATACACGCTCAAGGTTATATGATGTTAAAAATCCTCAAGGCCAAACGATACAGCACACCTGGCCTCCCAAATCAAAGAACGAAAAGTTTGGTGCACGCTCAAGGTCATGTGACGTCACATGGCCTCGAAACCGCGTGATGCGCGCTCAAGGTCATATGACGTCACATCGCCTCAAGGCCAAACTACACAGCCCACCTGGGCTCTCAAGGTCAGGAGTAGTGGTGGGGGGTGAACCAGTTCCCGTATTTGATATCTACTGATGTCGCAGAAGTTCTTGCTTTAGGCGAAAACTTCTCGCTTCCTGTTCAGAACGAAAAAAGCTTACCTTTAACAGAATATATATCCTGCGTAAAAACAGCTATACAAGATAAACTAAATGAAATAAAAGATAGTATAAGGTCAGACGTAGTAAATATAATTACCAATCATAAAATAAAATTACCAATTTTCAAAAACGAATACAGAAACAACATAATAAAACAAGGCAATTCATTAAAGATAATCCTCAAATAACCATACTTAAACCAGATAAATGCAGTAAAACCGTTATAATGAATACTACTGATTATGACACAAAAATGAATCAGCTCTTAAAAGATACCAGTAACTATAAACTTTTGAAGAATGACCCAACTAACATCTTTCAAAACAAAAATAATACTTTTGTAAAAAAACTCTTATACAAACTGACGCGGAAGCTAAAAATTTGTCAATTCATAATGCAGTCACGCCTCAAATATATGGCGTTACCCAAATTGCATAAACCTAACATTCCCCTCAGGTCTATAGTTTCATGTATTCAATCTCCTTCCTACAAGCTCTCAAAGTATTTGTCAAAGATCACAGATAAAAACACTTATTATATAAATTTTCATTTAAACATTTTCTAGATACAGTAACAATACCACCAAATTCAAAGTTAATATCACTAGATGTAATTTCTTTATATACTAATATACCAAATGAACTCATAGTTAGTGCTATAAAAGGCAAATGGAATATTTAAAAAAAATTTACAACTCTAACTCAGCCTGAATTCTTAGAAGCCTTACATCTTATAATGTCAAATAATTATTTTTAATACAAAAACCAATTTTATCAACAACTTGATGGATGTGCTATGGGCTCACCTATTTCCTCTACAATCGCACAACTAGTTATGGAATACCTAGAAGAGGAAGTTCTTGAAAAATTGAATTTTAATATTACTTTTTTTAAGAGATATGTGGATGATTGTTTAGCATCAGTTCCAGAAAATAAAATAGAAGAACTACTTTTCGCATTCAATAATTTCCATCCGAAACTTCAGTTCACTTTTGAAGTTGAATCAGAAAACAAAATACATTTTCTCGACCTTACTATAATAAGACAAAAAGAAAATAATTTAAAAACTAAATGGTTTACAAAAGAAACTTGGTCTGGACGATATCTTAATTTCAATTCCCACCATCCATACAAACAAAAAAGAAGTGTTGTGATTGGTCTAGTTGACCGTGCCATTTCTTTAACGTCACAAGAATCCCGTCCTGAAGCCCTTAATAACGTTAAAGAGACCTTGAATTCAAATCATTTCCCAGAAAAACTGATAAAAAAAATTATCAAACAAAGGACGTACATATATTATAACAATCATAACGAAAACGTAAGACAAGATAATACGCAAAAAAATATATTGCAATGCCATACACATCTCAATTATCTGAAAAATTAAAACATATCTTAGGAAAATATAACATAATTGTGTGTCATAAAGCCCAGAACCTGATAGGCTCCCTATTTACAAAATTAAAAACTAAAACTCCCAAAAATAAAAAATCCAATCTCGTATATGAAATTCCTTGTTTAAACTGCCCTATGAAATATATTGGTATGACAACCCAACTTTTAGAAAATAGATTAAAAGGGCATAAGTATACAAAGAATGCATCCACTGCATTACACAAACATGAAAAAAGCACAAAACACGAATTTAATTTTTCTGAAACCAAAATCGTTGATGAAGATAACCTGTATCAGAAATTAATTATCAAAGAAATGATTCACATAAAAAAAGAAAAAAATGCAGTAAATGACAAACAAGACATAAAAAATTTAAGTCAAATATACCACAATTTGATATTTTAGTATAGTTTTAACTTCGTCTAAGCCATTATTTTTAAAATGTAGTATATCATTGTGAATGTCTGATTCTTCTCTAAGGTTTAAATTAAAAAATAGCAAAAAATTATCTTTAAATTCCTCAAAAAAAAAACGTACTAAGATAAGAACACCTTTTTACCTAAAACTGTGCCATGAGTTGCTTGGCAAACCACTAACTTGCTACCTATCATTCAAATGTAAATAAATAATCGACATGTATTTTTCGAGGTATGTAACCTTAGTTTATTAATTTTGTAATAATTATTGTCAATAATATAAAATTTTAAATCAGTTTTAGAAAAATTGTAAATGTCATTTTATAATTAGATCACTAAATGTTTTTTAAATTAATTGTAGATAGGTAAGGAAAGCCATATATGCCAAAAAAATAATAATAAAGGAATGAGCAATTTTTGAGAAAGCCTACTATGATAGGCGAAACGTCAAGTTAATCCCATTGTTTGATTTTGCAAATAAACCTATACCCAAGAAAGAAGTCCAATTAATATATATATATATATATAGTATGTTACATAAAAATAGGAATAATTTACATATTTAATTCAGGTTCCTATGTATAACTTTCATATTAAACTTTTTATTTGCAATTAAAAAATTTAAAACCAATCACTCTGTACATAGGATTATACGTGTACATAAAATTTTCTATGTTTGTCACACAACATTTTAAATTAGAAATAGAAATTGTATTCATTATATAACTAGAAATTTTCTTTATGAACAATTTTTATAAGGTTTTTAAGCTTAAAAATGTATCCAAGTTTTTGGAGAACATACCGTTTATTACCAGACATAAAAATCAAATAAGTCTGAAACTACACCGTTTCCAACGAAGAAGTTCGCAATTTGTTTAGAGCAACACTAAAAAAAGAAAATAAAAGAATACTTGAGGAGGTGCAGCATGAGTTTTCTATGTAGCTCCAAAAGAAACCAATACGTTATGGTAGAACAATGTCCTGTTAACTTCCGCTTCAAATTTCTTGGGATCACAAGGCCATGTCTTTGATGATCTTCGAGATGGATGTCTTTGATTAGCTTTTCTGACCTGACCCATTTAGCCAATCTTTTACGTCAATCAGTCTACGTGATCACTTCATTCTCTCCGTCTTGACCTGATCCATCTTACTTGGATCTAATACTTCTCTCTGATAGCTGAGCTTCAAGTTGACTCCTCGTAAAGACCTGAGAATTCTCATTTCGGTAGCTCTTAGGATATTTTTTGTTATTTCACAAAACACTTATATTTATTTCTATGGCTCCGATTTTTCCAGCGGTAATGGAGGTAATAAAGTGAGAGCTCAGTTGCACCAAGCAAAGTAATGTTTATTATTTATTGTACGGGGTGTTTTTTGATTGATGGCTAAAAACGCAGGATATAGTTTACTGGCTCATTCTAGTATTAAAGATGTAGGTAAACATGTGTCCGCAAGGACTTCATTTTTGTATACAGGGTGTTAAATATTTAATTTTTTTAGTTTTTTAGTACATTTCCAGAAATACATATATCATTCAAACTTGGCACACGGTATATTGTGAGCAATCTCAAACAATAATATTATCGAAAATTATCCTCAACGCTGCAAGGTAAAAAAAAAAACGGTTTGCGGATTCGGTTTAGCGGGTGGCCATTACCTCCGACGGTATTTATTATTGAAAAATCTGGAATTTCGAAAAGAAAAAGGATGGTATTCGACGTATTTTTAGACAATGGCTATAGGAAAAATAAGCAAAAAATTTTTTTGAAAAATTTGACCTGTTTCGTACTTTTTATAATAACTAAAGTGAAAGAAATGAATGAATTACAACTTTTTTTGTATCTTTAAAAATTAAGAATTGGGCGTGGCCCGTTAAATTTTCGGATAGATTTGGTTAGATCAGGTTAGGTTTTTGCACTTTTTAATAATAACTGAAGTTAAATAACTCGATGTAATTAAAGATTTGACTATTTTTTTGAAAATTTTTTGGCAATGGCAAAATGAAATTATCGCCGATAACCCAAAAACCGTGTAAGTGGGGGGAAAGGATTATACTACTAAAAATGTAGAGAGGGAGGCGTATATAACCATTTACATATTGTGGCAACAAAGGTTTAAATTTTAGTTTTTGGCTTATGTCAGCCAAACGGAAAATCTTATTTCCGTTTTTTTTCTGAAAGAGGTCTTTGAGGCTTACAAAATAAGTTTAGTAAAGTTTTTTAATAGATGCAATAGATAAACGTTATCAATTTTTTTTCTATCCGTTAGTTATATATATTTTTTTATATGAAACAAAAGTAGAAAATATATAAGACTTAAGATCTTTATCAGTATAGTCAACTAGTTGAAAGACGAGTACAACTAATTAATGAACATTTGTACACTTAGATATGAAATTATGCCGGATCAAATGACGGGTTCTGCATTGCATCCAAGTTTACCGTTTTTCTATTATATAGGGAATTTTTTTAAAGAGAACCCTATATTATATTACTTTTTTAAAATCTGCGTAAAATTCTCAATACTTTTTATTAGGAGCACTTTTTATGAAAGTCAACAATTTTTCCGAAAATCAGGGTCTAATATCCATAAATTAATTAATTATAGCCTTTAATTAAAATACCTGCACCCTAAAGTTACCTGATATGTTTGACAATGTTAATTTGTTGATTTACAAAAATGGATCGTTTGAGTGAAGTCCAAAAAATTGAAATTTTAATTATACTGGGTTGTGAGGATAGAATGCGAAATCTGCAAGATGTTTGCAACATTTTTAATGACAAATATGCTAATAGTAATCCAATAACAATAACTAAATCTGCCGTAAGTAAAATTAACAACAAATTTCGTAAAACTGGAAAGGTAAAAGATACTGGACGTTCTGGTAGACCTAAAAGCGCAACATATGGTGATAAGGTTCTGAATGTTTTAATCGCTATAGAGGAAAACCCGCACCTTCAATTTCTACCATTAGGAAGAGAAAATAACATGTCACACATTATGTCCGTAGACCGACATCTAAAAACTTTTGCAATACCAATCTAAATTTTGTCAATCAAATAATTTTTTTTGACGAAACAACTTTATTTTTGAGTGGAAAAGTTAAAAGGCATAATTGTCGATACTGGGCCTGGGAAAATCCATATTGGATACGTGAAAATCATACCCAATATAAATGTTTGGTGTAGTGTAAAGGGTGCAAGGTTTCCTTCTTCATGGAAGACACCTTAAATGGAGAAATATATTTGATATTGATTTTTTTAGGTAATGGTGCACTAAATGTTGAAATATGGTTTAGGGGTACAATAGAGTGGCCACCTCGATCTCCGGACTTGACGCCCCTCTATTACTTTTTGTAGGGACATCTTAAAATTATGATGTATTAGACTAAGCTCAATGACCTCGAGAATTTAAAGGAACGAATAGAATTTGAAAGTAGACGAATCGAGGAGGCTGAATTTATGTATTGAATGTTTTCCCACAGTATTTACTGTCAGGAAGTAAATGGACAGCATTTTAAACACTGTAAGGTCGTAGCCGTTGCAAGCAGCGGACAAGTGGCCCTTCTGAAACGTACTAAACATTCTAAACGGTTCGAAGTAAAATAAGACTAAAAATGTATGTCAAATAATAAAATAAAAAAGAGACAATGTGATAACCTATTACACGATAATACAATTTAATGAGTAAACAAATATCAGACACATACAAACACATACAAACAAAAGATAATCTCATAACCAATCCTTTAAATTGCCTTTTTAATTGTAAAATGCTGAATCTGAAAAGGTCATATTCCGGAAAGTGTCGATTGTAATTGCACCGGTCAACAAATGCACTAAACCCATAATTTGTACGCTGATATCTTTCAAAAAATAGCTGCGATTGTCTTGTTCTCCTAATAGGAACTAAAAATGAGACTGACTGCAGCAATATTTCAAAGCTGATCGCCCCGTTTAATAACTTGTGCAAGAAAACTATAAGTGCCATTTGTCTCCGAAACTCAAGGGTTTGTAGACCATATAAAAGAATTACGGCATTATAAGACAGACTTTGGTATGGAAAATTAAATTTAAATAAAATATATTTTGCAAATTTATTTTGAACTTTTTCAATTCTGTCAATGTGACACTGATATCAAGGACTCCATATAGGACAGTAGCAATATCAACAATAGTATCAGTGACATGCTTAGTATATCGTTTAATAAAGCCTAGCAATCTGAAACCCTTAAGTACTTTGTTATCTATGTGCAAATTAAACGTTAGTTTTTCGTCAAAAATAATACCCAAATCTTTGAAAGAAGTAACAACTTCAAGACTTACATTGTTTATAAAGTATGTGGAATCAATGGGATTATTGCACCTATAAAATCGGGGCACTTAACATTTAGTTATGTTAAGAAGCAGGCAATTGGTGCTGCACCATTCGACAAGTCTCTCAATGTCAGACTGCAGTCGATTGGAGTCAGCGAAAACTGGAGAAAATAATTTCAAGTCGTCTGCAAATAAAAGACATTTAGATATTTTAAAACAAGATACTATGTCGTTTATAAAAAGTAAAAATAGAATTGGACCGATATGCGAGCCCTGCGGGACATCCGACCTTACAACAACTGAACCACATACGTTGACTTGTTGACGTCTATTAAATAAATAGGACTTGATCCAATCAATGTAGTTTTCAGAAAAACAGATTTGCTGTAAGTTTACTATTAGAATCTGATGGCAGACACTATTAAACGCCTTGGATAGTGTAGCTAACATCAATCTGTTGGCCAGTCTCAACCGGATTTAAATACCGGATGAGAGTAGAAAACATCAAAATTTCTGGAAAAGAACCAAGAGTAAAGGACAATTCTTCCTTCTCACAGTACATGTTACACACGTTACTTAGTTTCATTAATTTATTGTTTGTTATATTAGGTATTTCTTTTTTGTACTGTATTGTTTTCGTTGTTTTTTACAACTTGGAAAAACGTATATTTTTGGTGGTGTAGTTAAGTTTATTTCAGTAAGATTTTGACAATGAGTAGTTCTTCGTCCGATGAAGATGTTTTTGTTCTGGGTTTGATTGCCAGTATGGAGGAAGAAGAGTAATCAAAAAGGGAGAATCACACACGTAAAATGCAAAAAATATGATACAGTTTAAGTAAATACCGAAAATGTTAATTACAGAGGCTCACAAAATTCTGATCTCCTCGTCTCTTCCTTGCCGCCCACTGAAGCGTATCGAAACTTGTACGACCTCTCCAGCGACAGACAGTACAGACCTTCTCTTCGCACCGCATCACTATGCAGGCTACCAGTTAACTGTACGTAAGTCTCTCGAGTACCTTAAAGCCGCTCGGCCACTGAGTCGTCATAATGGCATTTACCGCATACTGTAGCGACCCCTGAGGCGAAGTGCCGCTGGACGTCGAAAATCGTAGATTTAAAAAAATCATATAGTATAGGATGTTCCATTAAAAAAAATCCTTTTATAACATAAAGACGGTAAACTTAGCAGCAATGCGGTACTCTTCATTGGATCCGGTATAATTTAATACCTAAATGTTCATTAAAGTTAGGTAAGCGGTACCTGAGATATTTCGCCGGTGCCTTACTTTTGTTACACGCTGTTTATATATATATATATATATATATATATATATATATATATATATATATATATATATATATATATATATATATATATATATATATATATATATATATATATATATATATATATATATATATATATATATATATATATATATATATATATATATATATATATATATATATATATATATATATATATATATATATATATATATATATATATATATATATATATATATATATATATATATATATATATATATATATATATATATATATATATATATATATATATATATATATATATATATATATATATATATATATATATATATATATATATATATATATATATATATATATATATATATATATATATATATATATATATATATATATATATATATATATATATATATATATATATATATATATATATATATATTTATTCTTAATCCTTCACGGATGGAAAAATACAATCTGTTTTCGTTCCGGGTGTACATCCGTTCACTACTGTCGTTCTGAAAAGAACAGTTTTGCTGATGTTTCATATATATATAATCACATCACATATATATAAATATGTATATATATATATATATATATATATATATATATATATATAATATATATATATATATATATATATATATATATATATATATATATATATATATATATATATATATATATATATATATATATATATATATATATATATATATATATATATATATATATATATACATAGTTTCATTTTCGAAGTTTTCTTTCTCGCGTCAGAGTCTCTATTCGGCAGTCTCGGCTAGAAAAAGATGTAGTAACCAAACACGCTAGCTTGAATTCGGACCCAATCAGAAAATAGACAGATCGCTAAATCGAGCCGGGTCCACGTCGAACCACGTGCTGTACTAACGCTATTCCTGTACTACTCTACATATTATAAACTTGCAATTAGGTAGGCATGAAAGGACACTTCGCTAAATATTTTTTAAACAGTACAAAATACCGAAAAAATGTAAGATACCAAAGTTGCAGAACAGAATAAGGAATTCAATTTTGCTGCAAAAATTGCCAATGATGTCGCAATGCAAATTTTGGGAGTACAGTCCCGCGACATGGGAAAACATAACACTCTGTAGATTTTTTAATATGTATTATAGCTTTTTCGATGACATTGCTCATAGTATACTAATCTTAAATTTTAAGAAATGTACAAAATTCATGAGACCCTTTTATTTTGTGGCGAAATGTGTGTTATTTTCTGAAATACAAGGTGATTTGTGAAAAAGGCCTAAACATATTTCAATGAATATTTCAAAAACTATTGATGTTCGGGACACAAATTTGAAAGGTTCATTTTTTTTTCGCTCAGTAATATGGTACCTTTAAATTTCACCTCCGCTATTTGGTTTTGGCCCCCCTTACCTCCATTAACTTCATTTTTTTTTAAATGAACCTGGGTTTTCTATTTAAATTTTTTAAAGCTCATTACCTCCCAAATACAATGATGTATCGCACTTATACGAAAAATTTATAATAAAGAAAATTCTCTTACGCAGCAATGTATAGTTTTTATTTTTTAACATGCGTATATAGACTTTCCCTATTTCATTTTTAGATGTACAGAAATAAATATTTTGAAAATGCCTGAAATGGACAGGCGAAACCTCATTTAAAGTTTTTCTATTTCAGTCCAGGAACCTAATTCCAAGAAAGTACTTGATATTTATAAATTGTAAGTTTCAATATTATATATATATATATATATATATATATATATATATATATATATATATATATATATATATAGTATATGCTCTACTTTAGAAAAAAACGGAAAATGTATGTTTTCGAGTGTTAGTCGCATCCACAATCTCCATGTTATTATAGTGTATTCAGGATCGAGATGTAGTAAATCTGACTATTTCCCGGAGAAAACACGTGGCTCCGTGGCTAATTTTACATTACTGAAACACCAATAGTATTAAAAAAATGTTTTTATTTTTGTTGGTTCAGAAACGTAAAATTAACCCCTGTGTAACGCGGCGTTCGCGTGTAAATATTAAGATTTACTACATCTTGTGCTTGAATATATTATAGCACGTTGCTCCAAGCAGTTTTTTATCGGTTAGAAGTAAAGTAAATAAAGTAAGTAAAATAAATGATTATTAAGTCCTAGTGGAAAAAGATTATCATCGAGTCGGAGTCGAACCCAAAACCCAGCCGGTTGCACAAAACTTAATTGCTGTTTAGAATATTTAACCGAGTTTTCGGATTTGACAAGCTGCTTATAGAAATCTAGGAACTCTCTGTTAAATTTGACATTCCGTTAAACATTCTAAACTTTAATCGAGCTTTCTGCAACCGGCCGTCAATCCGATGACAAACAAAATGATGATATATGATTCTTCCTACTCCAGCAGACGTGCTGAACTCAACAAGAACGCATTTAAATTGATTCGGTTCTGGTGAACAAGTTAATTACATTTTACAGATTTCGTCCGGGTTTGTTAAATGTTCATATACGCAACATAGGGAGAGAAAAAGCAAGATTGGAAAATTTAATCTCGTAGGAAACAACAAATGATTTTTAAAATTTTTGTACTTGAGTGGGAGACCGATTATACTTCGTATAGACCATCAGGTACAAATAAATTAACCTATATTAATGTGTGTCCTCTTTTAATTAGAATGCAGTCAACAATATTTGGCTCGGCGTTGCCAGAAGCGTGGTTTAGGTCTACTTTAGAAATACAATACGAAACTTAAACTTTAAAGAGTTAGAGTAAGATCCCAGAGCGAAGCAAATTCCCAAATGTGAGAAAATTAAAACCAAACACAAAAAGTTTTTTAGTTATGTATTAAAATGTAGCAACAATAGCTTACAAATATTACATACATTAATTATTATGGTGTAGATTCTATCCATACTTTACTATTTTATTTTGCTATAAAGAACACAGAAACCTCTATTTTAATTATTTGGATTTAGAATGCATAATATGTTATTCGCATATAAATCGGCCACTGTCCATATCATGTTGTGTCGCATAGTAATAGTAGTAGCATACAGTAGCCTAAAGCTGACTATTAGTTTAAGAGGGGGAAATCAGTTCGCATAGATGTCTCACTCGCGCTGAAACGCCTACATAGTATCCTCGCGCTCCAACTCACCACAGAGTTTTTTTGTGTCTTGGGGGATGTTTGGCCTCTTCGATTTGTCTGGCTGATCACATATAGTTTTGAAATAATCCCCTAAATACCGTATATAAAAATCAAGCGTCAGAATATAAGTAAAGTTTATTTTTTTACGAGCTTTAAAGCGTCTGGCGGAAGTTATGGCCCACGGGAAGTGTCCGGCAGGGTTGAATATTATTTTTTAATCATATTCTTCAAAACATTTATAGAAATTAGCGATAAGAATTTAAGTTAAGTGAGTTCTATTTTTAATTACCTTTCTCACCTAATACCTGTGAAACGGCAGGCTACCCAACTCAGTAGATACGCATGCGTTCAAAGTACAAAAAAACACTACTCTATCCCTCACATTTTGTGTTTCACAAAATAAGCTACGTCTGTGGGCCCTGGAATCTTGGACTAAGATATATAAGATTACGGGGTAATAGCGTAAAATCGATCTGAAATCGAAAAAAAAGCCGATCGGATGCAGCGCCTGGAGGTTGAGCTATGTGGAAATATCTCAACTGTTCAAATATGTACGTATACAATACAAAATTGGGATCCATTTGGGAGGTCATTTATTTTACAATGGTTGAATCGTCTATTCAAAATATAATCTGTCTCTGGCGCTATCCAAACTATTATAATTACGAGTGACATATTTAACTAAATGTAAAAAGAAGTTTGGAGATCAAGTTAACTACCTAAATAGTGTTGAACGATGACACAAACTCAAGTAATTTTTATTTCGGATTTTAATTTTCACGATATAGCGTCTGGACTGGACTGAGATCGGAGAATTTTGTTTTCATCCAAACATTCGAAACTGCTAACGTTTATGACTATTTGTTTTAGAAGTGGCATGACGGTTATTGGCCAACTTTGTATACAAGTTTGTTGAAAAAAAAATCTACAGTCGATTTAAACTGTCAAAAGTATTTTAGATGCACTAGTTTACAGAGGTATCATTATGCCTAAAATTATTGAAATGAACAGTTTAAAGAACTATTATAACAAATGAAGATCGAAAAGGAATATCAAGATTTTCATCAAAAAGCGTAAAAATGTTATTTTGATTTTAACGCAATCATACATTGACAAAATTATTACTTGTTTGGTCTATTTATTATCCTGGTTTGACTGTTTTGAAAGGATGTTATCAACTACCTTACATAGAAAAAAATCATAGACATAATAAATGTCCATGAAGAAAATGTATTCTTTCTAATATTATTTAAATTAAATCTTAAGGTGGATCTATTACTGTAATAATAATCCCTGTAGGAAATCTAAAAAAACTATGGACTGATTTGTAGCTTGTAATTTTGCAGTGTTTGGCAGCACATACCATACCACTGACTTTTCATGTTTTGATATTATTTTTTCCAATAATATCTAATAGAGTCCTTAAAAATTTCTAAATACTTAAATTTAATTTGCACTTTACTTAAGCGGCCGACGCGGGTTGCTTCGAAAGCAAAAAACGCCGCCACTGCACATAACTACGTCTGAAGCATAATGGCAGTCTTCGGCCGACAGAACGCTGCTGATTTGATAGCTTCTTCGCCCAAATTGAGGTTATGCGATGATTTGCGCGAGGAACGAAAGTGCAGTCTCTGTATTTATATGTGACCAGGTTATCCGCATGTTATCCTTAATTTTTCTGACTGAAGTCGTTTTTGCGGCGAACTGGCAAACAGACAGACCGACAGACAAACCGACGGAATTTATGAAACATATTTTTTGGCATCTGGAGATGCTTAAATGTGAAGATATGTAAAACCTGAGAGGGTGATTTTTTTTCAGGATTACAAATATTTTATCTCAACATAATTTTTTTTCGCCATCTTGAATTAGTACCACAATTTTGCTAGTTCAATCCCTATATCACAATTAGTTAGTGGCACCCAATTTGAAATTATCCATTCAGGCTGAATTTTTAAATATTTTATTAAGTCATCTTTGATTCGTGCCAAAATTTTACCAGTTGATTCCTATATAATACTTTTGAGAAAAATTGGGTAAGTAGTTTTTTAATAATATATCTTTTACATTAGGCCTCCATTTTGTTTCGCTATATTGGATTTTTGCCAAAATGTTAACAGTCATCCCCACTGACACTTAATTTTTGTCCAAAATTTGATGTCAATCGGGTAAGCAGTTTTTTAGTTATGTTGCGAACAGCAAACCGACAAACAGATCGAGAGAATTGAGAAAACATGTTTTTCGGTATCTAGTGACCCTGAAATGTATAGATCTAAAAAAAACTCGGAGGGTGATTTTTCACTATTATAATACTTCACTTTTACGAGGGAATTATTATAAGGGAAGAAATAGCATGGAAGGGAGAAGATTCCCACGAAACTTTCCGATAAAATATAAAAGTGTATAATCACCCGAAGAAATTAATGATATAAAAAGAGAATGGAAGAAACACTATCTTGATATATTAGAAAAAAATTGATGGAGATCCTACTACATTTTGTGTAGTCGTAAAACAATTCTTGAGTAATAAAAATAAGTATGCCAAGACCGAAAATAGTCTTAGTAGGCTCATATACCTATTTTAAGTACATGCAAAGCACTCCATGCTTTGCATTAAAAAAAATTGTTTTACGATATGGTGTAAAAATATCTGTCGAACCAACTACGTTGCCGAGAAGAAAGACCAGTATGGGTGGAAGAAGAGCTCAAGTGGCTGATAGAAACATCAAAGACTTTTTAGAAAACACGACGTGCCCTGAGGAACTAGATTCCTCAAAACTTCCTGTTGTTACTAGTCTTAATATGGTTCTAATTAATATTGCTTCTCTAAGAAATAAAACTGACGATTTGTACCTATTTCTGGAAGAATTGGAGTTCCCCCAACTTGTTGCAATTACTGAGCACTGGTTGAATCTAAACGAACCCTTTTATATTGAGAGGTATACCACAATAGCTAGATATGACAGAAAAAACTTAGCTCATGGGGGAACACTGATTCTATCCCTAAATGGAGATTTCATGTCGGTATCTAAATATGATCATTTGTTAGCGGATAGCTCTTTTGAATTCTCTATGGTATATAATCAAAACCTTGATCTTTATGTAATTTGTATTTATAGATCATCAAACTCTGATGTACAATCATTTTTAAATAGCCTCGTAAGTTTGCTAGACAGTCTACCGATTAAAGGTAAAAAAATTCTATGCGGGGACTTTAATATTGACTATGCTACTGTTTGTGCCGTCCAGAAATATCTAATTTCTATATTCGACTCTTTCGGTCTTTCAATGCATGTATCCTCGCCAACTAGAATTTCAAAAAACTCTTCTTCTATCATCGATTACATGGCGTCTGATTTTTCTCCATCAGAGGTGCAATCACAGGTCTATAACTCAGGTCTTTCCGATCACGAGGCGGTAATTTCCAGGTTTAGTTTACCTATTAGGCCCTTACCAAGATCTCGCCATCGGGGCAGAATTTTCTCGGCCGCAAATTTCTCAGTATTTCATAATATTTGCTTTAACACCAATTGGAATTTTGAATCTGGTAATGTCAACACAAACTTCAGAACTTTTTTAAATAAAACTTTAAGTGCTTTTAACAAGGCCTTCCCGCTTAAGAATATCAAACCTAACCGGCATAAACCGTGGACCACGAAAGGAATACGAATTTCTGCTAAAAATATGCGCTCGCTCTCATATATAAAAAAATTCACCGACTCCTTTCTTATTCTCGACTATATCTCTAATTATAGGAGGATCTACACTACTCTTATTAAGTCAGCAAAAAAATTACACTACCGAAAACGTCTAACAAACTCTAATAAAGTTTCAAAAGAAACCTGGTCCATCATCAATAACCTCAGAAACAAATCAAACCCTGTGACTCAGATCTTGCCAGGGGCTAATGATCTAAATGATTTTATTAATGTAAGCAAAAATGTTACCTCTAGTATCTCGCCAAGTTTGGACCCTCTTTCGTTTCTCCCTCCTTCAAAAAATTTAGCTGATAGCTTTTTCTTAAGTCCCGTTAGCAACACTGAACTATTGAAGGTAATACATAATATCAAAAGTAAATCTTCGTGTAGCACTGATGGCCTATCAATTAGAATATTCCTGAACTTGCCACTCCCAGTCATAGAGGCCCTTACAACATTAATAAATGAGTCCTTTATAAAAGGTGTATTCCCTGATTGCCTTAAAACAGCTATAATTATTCCACTTCATAAAGGCGGCAAAAAAACTAACTCTTGCAATTATCGCCCAATTGCACTACTACCAGTGCTATCAAAAATCATTGAAAGGCTACTGAAGAATCGTCTTATGCCATTTCTCCTGAAACATCAGATAATATCCTCGGAGCAGTTCGGATTTCTACCCAACAAGTGCACCAGTGACGCCATGTTCACGTTGCTTAGAGGCGTCTACTTATCTCTCAATAACAACCACCCAACTGCCTCAGTTTTTTGTGACTATGCGAAAGCCTTTGATTGTGTTAGTCATGAAATTCTGATAAACAAACTAAAT
The DNA here is from genome assembly GCA_030620095.1 of Kuschelorhynchus macadamiae. Lineage (NCBI taxonomy): Eukaryota > Metazoa > Arthropoda > Insecta > Coleoptera > Curculionidae > Kuschelorhynchus > Kuschelorhynchus macadamiae. The sequence continues at coordinate 187,059 of JAUTXW010000775.1, read as the reverse complement.
TTTTATGGAATTCGTGGTACTTCTTTAAATTGGTTCAAATCTTATCTTGGGAAAAGGCAACAACTTGTAAGGGCTAATGGTTCCGATTCTGATTGTAAGTTGATTACAAGTGGAGTCCCTCAAGGTTCAGTCTTGGGACCTATTCTTTTTTTGTTATACATTAATGATATCACGAACCTTAAAATTAATGGAAGAATTTCCCTTTTTGCTGATGACACAAGCATAACATGGAGTGATTTTGATACAACGTCTTTACACTCTAGTATCTCCAAAGACTTGGTTATAATTAAGGCTTGGTCCGATTCCAATATGCTTTGTTTTAACGTCGATAAAACGGTGGCGTTATCTTATAAGGGAACTTTACAACCACTTCAGGTACATAACAGCAATATTGAATACGTAGAGTCGGTTAAATTCCTGGGTTTAAATATAAATAACAACCTAAAATGGTCTAATCATATTGACACCTTAACTAAAAAACTTTCTACCGCCTGCTTCGCCATTCGATCAGTTTCAAAAGAACTAGACGTTCCTTCTGCCAGACTTACTTATTTCTCTTTATTTGAATCCCACCTCCGCTATGGCCTTCCCATTTGGGGCTGCTGTACCACCGAGCAATTTCGTAGTATTTTTATGCTTCAAAAGAGAGCCATTCGTTATTTGTTTGGTCTAAATAATAGAGCTCACTGCCAATACTATTTCAAAAAACATGAAATATTAACACTTCCTGCATTATTTATTTTGGAAACGGTATGTTTGCTGAGAAAACATATAAACACCCTCCCAGAAAGGCCACAACATGTATACCCTACCAGAAACTCTAGGCATGATATTTATCTTCCCATTCCTTCCACAGAATTAATAAAAAAATCAATTATTTACAACGCCATAAAACTTTACAACAATCTGCCAGTACATTTAAAATCTATCCCTATGCTTGCACAATTTCGAAAAAACACCAAAGCACACCTCATTGAGAGACCATTTTACAGCGTTAATGATTTTTTTTTCAGAGAGTAAGTCTCTTTAAATTGTCACTCGCTTGTTTACTTAAATCTTTTGTGAGTCATGTCCTAACTCGTAGCAAATCATTATATAGGGAAAAGAACTGTCGAACATTCACTTAAAACTCAATTATTTTTGTTAGGTATTGGATTAAAAACAATTTAATTCTTTTTGTATACTACATTCTACACTAGTTCAATATACCTTCTGTTTAACATCACAATTATTTGTATAACTATAATAACATAGAGTTTAAGGTCGCATAGTTGCAATTTTGATTTCAATGTCATCGAAATTATTCACCTCGTACATGTGTGTTTGTTTACTTTTATAAGGTTATCATGATTCATTTACTGTTTGCAATGTTATGTTATATTCTAACGTGTGTTTTACGATTTGGTAAATTGATAATTTACATTTTTAAAAAAAGCACTGACCTGTCGAAATTATTTTCGATTAATGTTTTGATATGTCCTGTTTTTAGGTATATTTTGCTTTGTCCATAAAATTGTAAAATTTTTCTGCGGCAATAAAGCATACTTTTGTTTTGTTTTGTTTAAGGAAGTGAAATAGAAATCCTCACGCGCTTGCTAAATGTGTTAATCAGCGCAAGAGTCTTGGCTATAATAAATCTAAATAATAATAATAAGTGTGTGTGTTTAATTACGAATTTTTCTATTAATTATAAATATTTAAACTGAGCTGTAGTATCTGCTACCTTTTTTATTGTAATTATAATATTGGCCATTTATTTGTATTTTTTTAAACGTGCTCATGAAAATGTTAAATAACATAAATCAGTGCCGTATTGAACGCAACTGCTGTTACTGTGTACTACTTCTAGTTCAGGCGCATTTACTGTTTCGTACTTCGGCTCGGCAGATTCGTCTAGCACGGGAGCTCTGAGCATATATGAGTGCGGCTTAAGGACCTGCTACTACCACTGCTTATTGGAATTCTTAAATTGTAGAAATACTTAAAATTTTTACGGTCTTAAAAAAAATTGTCTATAAAGCAAAGTGATTCAATGTTTCATCACTTTCCAGTAGTTCAATTTTATCATAAAATAGTTGCTTTTAAAATTGAAAACAACCCAACATTCTTGACTCCACTTGTGATTTGGAAAGGTTTAAAGTACACAATATAAATATTTTCCATTTGATGTAGTGTTTCTAAAATATTTCAATAGATATTTACATTTCGAGTTCTTAAATAGATAAACAGTTGAACAAAAATGTATTTAACGAAGCTATTATGGGTTAAGAAAAGAAAAAGATTAAAAATTTAACGAGAATTATTAAGAAATTGAAATTTGGTTCACAATATCTACACTTTAAACAAAAATAATAAAATGCCATTATGTTAGAGATTTTTATTTATTATTATCTGAATTCTAAACTACCCGTTATAAGACCAAGGTTATTGTAAGTTGAGATCTTATTATATTACAATATTTTTTTCATATTTTGTTATTTTATTGCCAAACTAGTGATGTAGAATCATCATCTCAAATTTTTAATTGCTGTCACTTGCGGTCGCCAAATAAAATTTAAATCATATTTTTAATAAAATAATTAATCTAGAAAGATACCGATATTTTTAAAAAACATTCTTAGGGATCTTCCAAATATTAAATAGAAGTTACACAGACATACATGTATTTTATTTGTTTCCTGAATTGCCTGCATTATCGTTGAATAAATAGCACTTTCCATCGTCAATGTCAGGACTATCTACTAACAGATTGTTTTGGAAATATGCCATTGCTTATACCAATGTCAATAATACAAATCCTGAAATTATAACTTAAATACTTTGTTAAATAACGTAAAACTATACATTTTGAACAACAGTTTGAAATTAAGTTCCAGAGTAGCGTTTATTTTCTTGCAAATATTTTAATTCCTACACGTCGTTGGTTTTTAACAGAAAAACAAATAACTTATATATGATTAAAAATCATTTAACATTCCCTATTTCCTGAGAATTTGCTTATTTTAGTTTAGTTTTATACTATAGGATTTAATCGTTTCTTGATATTATAAGGTTAATTAGTCACAGTATATTATTATTTACTGAAAAAAAATTATTTACTAATAATGTAATTATGTATTTTTGTATGAATATAATATTGAGTTTATTTGAAGGGAAAATATGTATAAACTACTGTGGTGGTATTAATTTTATTGTTATTTGAAATAAATTAACTGAAAATGGAACAATAATTCTTGTTTTTAGAAAAATTTGCGCCTTTATTAATATAATTTGAAGGTAGCAGTAAGTAACATCTCATTTAATACATTATAATTTTACTTTATAACCAAAAATCTCATCAAATTTTAGTAACAATTAATCAAAATACAAATTTTGAAACATTTAATGTTTTAAGTTTTTATGGGGCAAAAATATTGGTAGGATTTACATACCTAACTGCAAGAAATATTCCTTAATTCACATCATATAATGTATGCACAATTTTACAACTGGTAACTATTTTTAACACGTAAGTACTAGTCAATCAAGTCTCCTTTTATAACAAAACGTAAACGTATAGACCACGTCCAAGTATCTAGTCGGAGTGAATTAGCACAAATGAAGCCACAGAACTTTTCAGAATTAGTCTGTTATCTTGCCTAATAATATTGCTGACAGAAGATACTCTTGTTTTGGATGATCATTGTTACCCCTCCAACCGCAATACGGGGGTTGGATGTTCACAGGACACACCCCTTAACAGATTATCCAGGGAGCATCCTTTGTTATCCCTCGGTTCGGTCGGGATAAAATGTCTATATTATTCTGTCTGTTTCCGTCTAACAGTACTTTGGGTTAAATGAGGTCGAATAAACTAATTATGGCGCTCAGGGCTTTGTTAATTAGACTTAGTTATAATTAGAGAATTTTCATTAAACATCAGGATTAACGAGTAGCTTAATTTTCGTTAAAATACGCAGAATAAAAGATGTTAGTAAGTTTTTATGCTATATGCATCTTCTAATAGACGGAAATTGATTTGAAATTATTCTGAGTTTAAATTTTTTTTTATAATAAACTACTAATCTCACCTTTTGGACTTCAATGTATTAATTAAACAGCAACCTGATATATTATTAGAATTTCTGGTTTGTGCCATATAAAATTGGCAAGACATTTGGCAACTTGTTAATAATTATTACATATTACTAGAATTACATGTTCCCTGAACGGTAAATAGTTGTGATAAAATTACCATACAAAATATATGAAACTTAAAATAAGACTAAAACACAATATGGTTTTGACACCAGAAAGTCAAAATGACAGAATCTTAAAAGCAACTTACACGCCAATATAATTCAGTACATTTTGTGGTAACTATCTAGAGAAGTGACTGCTTTTGTAATAATGTGTGTCAAAAAATTACTTTTAGCTACAAAGCCATTTTTTTAAATTATTTAGGTATGTGTATTAATTCTCCTTGAATTTTATTTATTATAATTTGAAAACAATCTTTAATAAGGACATTAAAGTCGTAGTAGAAAGTAGTTAGGGGTTATCCTAAGAACAAAAGCACTACTATTCCACTGCCTACAGAGCATCTTCTTAATATTTAGGTTTTATTAACATACGGTATTAAAGCCCGTATTCGAATCCGGGTTACATATCAGTAACGTGTTAACCTTAGGTTTAATTAGTCGGATGGTGTTTCAGAAGGTTGGAGAAATTGTAGAAATTCTGGAGAGTAATTAACAGACTGTCGCCAACACGTATCAATGAGTCATATATTCCTTTTTATTACATTTATCCGTAGTTGAGGCATCTTAGGAAAAACCTTCGAACGCCGGCTATGACTCTTGGAATTAAATGCGGCAAACGGAGATTTCGTCCTAATGGACAATAATCGTTAAAGCTTTTTTGGGTGCTTTTAATTTAAAAATTGTGTATTAACAAATTACATTACAAATGTTGAAAGTAGATTAATACGTTTTTGAGGCTAAGAAGTGGGTACGAGGAAATTTTTCGGGTCTTAGATTTTAATGAAAATATTAAAAAGGTATAGAAAAATAATTATTATTAAAGTTATAATAATCTAACAACAAATTATTAACACACCAATAAAAAAACAGCAACAAATTCGTATTAAATTAAAAAAAATTAAATATGAATTTCTTATGTTTACTTGTAACAACATTAAAACCAACCGGCATTAAATTAGTACCAAACTAGCAAAAAACATGACTAAACCCAAGACAAATCATAACCAAATTAAAAAAAAAACTATTAAGTATGAGCTCCTTATGTATATAGGTTGGGACACCACATGTCCGTCGGCCTTTGGCTGCTAAACTTTTCTTTTTAAATATTACTTAGATGCTATATGCGAAATAGATAAAGGTAAAATTTAGAGTTATTTTAACATATACAGGTTGTGTCAAATATACGTGACATATAAAATTTATGTTTTTTAAATTAAATGCATATTTGAATTCTCCATTAAAATTTAGGCCAAATTTGTTAAAGGTTAGCTATACCTAACTTTCAAAATATTTTAATTCTATAATGTCTTGTTTTTTTTTCAAAGAGTGAATGGTACAATGTACAAAAATGTGCGATATATTGTCCCAAATTCAGTTATTAATAACTTCATTATTGTAAATGAAACTTGCAGTGTATTTTCACACCAGGGGAAAATATATTTCATTTCTCATAAAGCTACATTAGGGTTTCCCATACCTAAATGCAATAATGTTAATTTGCTTTTTTCGGAGTATGTACTGTCTATTAAATTACTTGTATCATTATTATTAATAAGCGCACCCAGTATACAATGACCCAGGCGATGACTTAGTATAAGAATTTAATTGTAATCAACATGTATTAGGTTTGCCTATACTTAACTCTTGAAATTTGTCTGCAAATACGCTTTTTTTACACATTAAATTCGAATTTCAGATAATTTCAGGCAGCGATATTACTGCTAATTCGATTCTTTGCATTTAAGTATCAAAAATATTTAAAAAGCTCTATTTAATAAAAAATTATATAAGTGTAGATAAACCTTATATAACTTTAATAGATAATTCAGTTTTGCGTTATTATAGGTCATTATATACGGGGTGTGCTTATTAATAATAATAATGAGTAAGTAATTTAATAGACGGTGCCACTGTATTTACCACGAAAATCGCAAATTATCAAAAGAAAACCCTAATATAGTTTGACAGGGTATTAAATGTAAAAAAACCTCGAGTCTCATTTAAAATAACTAAGTTATTAACAATTAAATTTGGGAAAAGTATCTTACAGATATTTGAATACTCCGTATAATATTGAATAACAAAAGACCTCAATACAGATAGATCACATGCTCCTCTCAAATTTATTAAGGTAATCCTTAAAACATTTTAATAGAGAATTCAAATATGCAAGAAAATGCGTTTAAACAAATTTCTCTTTTAAACGTCACGTATTTTTGACGCACCCCTGAAATCGTCAAATAAGTTAAAATTGGTTAGTAAGCTAGATATAAGAAATTCACACTTAAAACTTGTTTCTAAATTTAATACCGTTTTTTTGCTTTTCTTCTCATACGCACTTTTTAGCCTTATAAAATTAGGATTCCATTTCTCATCAATATTTGGTTAGTAAAAATCTTTTAAACAAAAAGCCCCACAAAAAATTTATAAAATTTCAAGTTTTGTTCATTTGGAAGAGATCCTCCTCGTTCGTGTCCGGATATATTTGATAGTAGAAAATCTGAATTATTTTTAAATTACAATTATTATTTTGCATGTCTATAATAGGTATAGATTACGGGTACAGAAATTTTCTCCTATCTGCCGCCTTATTCTTAGAACGGGAAGCGCCTTTCCTGAAAGAGCAAGGTGTGTGTTTCTTATGAAGTGTATGTTCTCTCTGTTTCACGAGAACTTCAAAGCTTAAAGGGATCTCGCAACTCAAAGCGATTATATAAAAATGCGAATCAATTAAGTTAGTACAAATTAAAACCGTAGAAATAAATAAAACCATTTGAAATATGAGATTTATGATGTTCGTTGAACCGTTTTATTTTGTCTTGGCGTCGCGACACCGTTAATAATGCTGGTGACGACATATTTCAACCGTAAATAATTATACTTTACCTTATTAAAGAAACTCTCTACCAAATTTGTTTAATTCCGAGAAATCGGCGTTTATATTTTTAAGTGAAACACCCTCCACATGAGTATTTATTCGATACGGTATGCAGGTAATAAATTTAAAATTTATAATTTACTGGTTCCAGGTTAACTCCGAAGCCGTTAAAAAGATGTCAACGAAACTGTTGAGGCTCAACACTTATCCGATGATTATTCACTAACCTGAAATGAGTATACTTGCTATGACGTTAATATGTTTCATTTCACGGTACATCAACATCACAAGGACATTATAATATTTTTCTGGAATATGTCTTGCAATACCGCAGGCGCAATGATCTATTTTACTTTTTTTATCTATGAGCAGACCACGAAGGCCGGTGAAGTACTAGGTACCGTAGTGGTAGTATCTGTAAAACAGAAATAGATCGCTCGCAATTCGACGACGCTGTAGTGAGGCAAGCTTGTTTGTGAATGTTTGGATCATGGCGAATAGATCTTCTATGTACAGAGTCGAGGATGTTAAGGATTGAAGGAGAGGCTACTCCCTATATATTCAATACTCAAGGCTGGGTCTAATTTGCAAGATGTGAAGGGTATAAAAGTTGGCAGAAGAAAAGTATTTTCGAAAAATAAAACCCAATTTCTTTGCAGTTGCTGTGGCAGATGAGGTGATGTGATCCTGTCAGCGAAGATCTTTCTAAAAAGTGATATCCACTAGCCTAAATGAATCTTTGGCTTCTAGAGATAATTTGTGAGATAGGAAACATGATTAAGCCTTAGTGACGTTAAACTGGACAAGGTTTTTTTGCTTCCCATTTTACGATTTTAATGAGATTTTCTGTTAAGAATAAAGTCACTACCCTACACCTATCATCAATTTCAGTCTTGGAAACAGATTTGGGAAATTATGTTGGAGTAGAGTGTACTGTCATGTACTGTCATCACCATAACTGTAAATAGGATTGCAGATAGAAGGAAGTAGATCATTCATATGCAGAAGGATTAGGGTTGATACCAGTACTGAACCCTGTGAAAGGAGTCTGCATTGGTTTTATGGAATAATTCTATTAGGAAGATAACTCCAAGTACAAAGTTTTTCGAGGGAGATCATAGGCAGGAAGTTTGTTAAGAAGTGTGTTATGCCAGCAATAATTTGGGCGTCTCTATGTAATTCGATAGACTTGTTCTAGTTGTTGCTTACCAAGGTAAGAAGATCTGCTGTGAACCTTTGGTAGCGGAACCGTATTGCCTATCATTGAGAAGTTTATACCTTTGAAGTCAGTTTAAAAGATCAGTATTGATATATTTTTACATTGCCTTAATATCGATTGCGAGTAGGGATATGGGTCTATAGTTAGAGAGAAGAGTTTTGTTTTTGGGAACATGTTGTACTCGGGTAAATGTCCAGCTTTTAGGAAAAATGCCCTTGTCATAAGACACTTGGAACAACCTGATAAGGCTAAGGGCTAGTTCAAAAGCGCAATTTTTAGAACTATGATCGCAATAGCATAGGATTTTTTGGTGTTAAGGGTTTTGAGAAAACGTTGTACCTTTTTAACTCTAAAGGTAATTTTGAGTATATTGTATGGCAAAGCTGGTATTGATAGAAGGGAGAAGTTTAGAGAAAGGATTAAAGTAGAATTCGGGGCGAAATGTTTTGCAAAAAGCTCAGGTTTTGCTTCAGACGTGGAGACGATTTCACCACCAGAATGAAAAAGAGCTTTTGCAGAACAGAGCTTTTTTGTTTAATATTTGTGACAAGGGACTTAAAGATTGGATTCCAATTTGGTAAGAAAAAACGTTGCCTTTTATATGTGTATTAAGGCATTTTTGGCGTCGAGAATTATACGATTGTAATTATTTCGTGCATTGTTTTTAGCCTGTAGATTTTCTGAGGTAGGGTTCTTAAGAAAATTGTTATGAATAAGAATTTTTTGTAGTCTAGCATTATCGCAGGATTTTAAAAACCAAGGTTTATTGTTGAGAGGTCGTGAAGTCTCAATAGAATCTAGTACAAAGGTTTGTATGGATGATTGGATTATATTCGAGATTTGTGAACAAATTTCAGAGTGATCGCTGGAAGAGCAACACATCTTTCCGAGGGAAGGAAAAGTAAGGATCTCGCAACCCGTCATAATCGAAGAAAGTGGAAATGAAAAACTGATAATGCTCTGGATGAGTAGTGAGAAAAAGATTCAACTGGTTTTGGCTATGTATGACTATGAGTGGGAAGTAGGCGTGTTCTCAGATGAGGTTGGAAAGAGATTGGATGATTGCAATGGCTTCTGCTTCTCTGGGGATCAGTTTAGTAGACTCTAATTGTTTATTATGAACGTTAAAGTTTCCAAGGATAGTGATTTCAGAGGAAGGGAATTCAGCGATTAGGAAATCCAATTTAGCAGAAATAATGTCGAAGAGCTTTGAAGGATTTGAAGAAATTGTCTGATGGAGAGCGATAGATATAACAAACAAATTTAGTAGAAGTTCTAACAGATAGTTTGAGTCCAGGATATCAGATCTCTTCCATTCAAGAATGGGAAGTCTTGTACAGGATAGATTACTACGAACGTAGGCGCAAAGGCAATCGTTCAGGCAGAATGATGGAAGAAGTTCATTGCCATGACAGCAAAAGAGATTGGTTGCATGTTTATGGCTTATGGTTTTGGTTAGAAAAGAATATAACGAATAAAATGAAGGCGCTACATGTATCCCTCACCCGATCCATAGGAAGGGGTATTTTACCTCCGGAATATTTTCCTTGAACTGCCATTATAATTCTTTCCATATAACTTTGTCGGGCTTGAGTAAAATAAAAAACAAAAGGAAATTAAAGAGAAGAAAGAAAGAGAAAAAAAAAGTTAAAACTTTCCCCATTCTTGGAACCTGTTTATGAGTAGTACTTCCTCGTACAAGGGAAAAAACTCCTCTACTACCTTCTCTTTCAACCAAAAAATAAAAAGATAAAATAAAGTAAAGAAGAAAGAATAGAAAAATAAAAAAAGATCATTCTTACATCTGAAACTATTTATTGGTCATATAGTATTGTTACGTCTTCTGTGTTCGTTACGTCTCACAAAATTCATATTGTAGATTAAGTTTGTTGTTTCTTGATTTTTTATTTAAATAGCGTTGCTCCAAATGCTGCCCACTTTAAAAAACAGATTTACCAAAGGTAAATAAGTATCGCGTTTTTGCTTTTTTTAGATTTTATCAAGCCGCCTTAAACTAGCCAACCCCGTGTAGAGCAGAAGCACAAAATGTAATCATACATAATCAACAAATTCGCTGGTTAAAACTACGATCGGCGTTGAATTACATTGTTGACTGCAGATTTTCGTTGGGAATAATAATGTTAACATGCTTTATTTCATGTTACATCAACGTCATAACAATGCCGTAGGCGCAATGATCTAGTTTAGTTATACGACGATCACGATGAAGGCGCTATAACCTAGTAAGTCGCGTGTAGGGCAATTCATAATGCAGGATATTTTCCAGACAAAGATAATGATGATGATAATGATGTCGGCGTACCGTAAAATAAAACATATTAACAATATTACTTCCAACGAAAGTTGAAAGTGTAATCAAATGTCGGCCGTGGTATTAGCAGCGGTACAGATATTATTTCTGTGATTCTATTTTGTTATACTCGCTGCTAATTCTTCATTGCCGATTTTGTTATTTCATAATCCTCTTGATTATCCAAAAAGATCTTCTTTTAATCACACGGTGCTAAAAAATATCGGTTTGTTCGGTAAATGCGTTGTTACCCATGTGTGTCAAATTTTTTGTCGTCACACCAACTTATTGCATAATATACTATTACTAGAAGTTTTAGTTTATAGAATTTACTATGCCTCACCCCAAAAATTGTCTCAATTAAAATTTTAGATTTTCAAGAAAGTTGAACGGTAAAATGACCTAAGACTTAAATGGTCCTGCAAAATTTCCTAACCTAACGTTTATACTAAAAAGTAAAAGTGTACTGAGGCCCAGCTGATATTATTTACGGGAAGACCATAAAGTAGAAAGGATGTATTGGTGTTGTGAAACTATGTCGGACAATATACTATGAGACCTTGTTTTTTAAATCCGAATTTCCCTTTATATCTTATCAAGAACTACAGTTCCAGGCACAGATGTTACACAGGCCCACCACCACAGCTGTGATAATATCGTAAAACGATGGTTGCCGATATGAAAAAAAATCTTAAAATGAAATGAAAACTTAGAATTCGTTTTTTAAGGGAAAACATATTTGAACAATCGCCGTAACTACTAAACCTGTATCATTAATTATACAAATAGAATAGACGACATATTTTGAAACATTTTTCAGGAAAACATCATTAAATTATTGTAAAACTTAAAAGTTATCCTCTCTCTTCTCCTGACAAATAACTTCACCATACGTTAAATGGCTGTAGACGACTATATTCGCATGTCGCGGATAAAAAGGATTAAACTACTCTAGTCGAATAATTTCGCTGCTATTATTTTCTGTTTCCCTGGCAAACAAAGAGGTATGATCGAAATGCGTGGTAGGTACGGAGTGAAGACCGGGTTGCGTATTTAGATGAGTTTATTGGTGTATCGCTTTAGTGTACTGAGAAACATTTTTGAATTATTTTACCTGGAGGGTTGACCTCCTCTGGGAAAACCCGTGCTCGGCTGAGAGATTGAATGCTAATAATAGGTAGTAGTGGTTATAGCGATACAAGCGTGGTAGCACTACCGCGTTCTCTATACTGTGAAGGGCAAAGCCATGTTTGGGTAAAATCATTAATGCAACCACGGTTTAATGTAACGGTATATTATGCTTAGGCCTCAGACCTTCGTGGTCTGTCCAAGCAGTAAAAAAAACTTTTTTAACAATATGTTTTAAATGTGTTCAGATATATTGCGTTTAGATTGACAAGCAAAAATGTTTTCTAGCTTTTCCGCAACGTAAAGATACATATTTTTATTCAGTTGCGGATAAGCCAAAAAAGATTTTTGTTTGTCAATATTTTAGATTGTTAAAATACAAAAAATAGTAAATAAAAATATAAAAACCATATTAAACTGGACCACTCTATATTAGTAAATTTTTCTTAAAAAGATGTCTTTCTAAAGATAAAAGGATTATTAAATAGCATTAAATTAGGGGGTTATACACCGAACTGAGAGCGACACGGTTTCTAAGTCTAGAGAATTGTCTATAACTACTAATGGCTCCAACATAATATTACTTTAGAAACAATACAGTTGCTAGCATAAATGTACTAGAAATATTTATTTGAAAGCATTAAATAGTCATGATATAGTTCTGAAATACACGAAGGTAAATTCCCTCTTTATTTAATTTTATTTGATTGGATGAGACAAAATATTACTAGAAAACTGAATGTCGTTACCTAAATAATATTATGGTGGCAATTATTATAAAACATAAAATCATTGACATTAAGCAGTCAGAAAATTATATTGAACTTAGTTATTTCGTTTTGTTATTTTATTATATGGTGTATTATTATTAACTATTAAATTTTTGAGAGTATAAATATTTTTCCAAACTCCCTTCGGTTTTTTATCGCTCTTTGAGATTTATCTTCTGAACGTGTCTTATAAAAGGCCCCGTGCAAATAGTAACTAGAAAAGTGTTAGACATTTTTTTTTGACTTGGTATATTTCCAGGACTATAGATGTGCAATAGTGTATTATTGGTTTAATTTGTGTTTTTGGCTAGCCCAAATTAGTTGTGTTTTTGTTATAAAATACAAGTTTCGAAATTAATATTGTAAACATTTAATTAAAAATAAAATAATAAACTAAACCTAAGTTTTTGCAAACATGGTTAAACTGTGCTGTGATATTTAGAGCGCACAGTTCGCAGCCTGCTATATATTTAATGATCTGTTTGTTATTGCAAATGTATGAAGGTCAGACTTAAAATGAGATAGGTGAACTATTGAAAAGTCCATTAATATGTTATCGTTAGTTGTACAAAATAGTTATTTTTTCAAAATTAGCAGTTTGTCAAAACCATTTTAAAAATGGTATCATTGCATATGGCAAAATCTTTTTTCGTTTTCAAGGTGTCGTTTTTAATTAGAATTAAAATGTAGTTTATTTGATCATTTTAGTTAGGAAAACGAATATTTCTCAAAAAAATACCATTACATATTAAATTTAATAAAACTAATTGAATTTTTAGATTTGCTACAACTTTTATTGTGATTTTTATGTCTTGGAAGAAATTTTGGTTAGCACGATATATATTTATTAAAAAAAAATAGTAGAATTAAATAAAGCTAGTGTCACAATTGTTGATAATATGATACACATGTTCTAATATATTTTGATGTATGCAGAAATCTTTATCGATTATAGCATAAAAATAGGATTAAGGGGGACATTGTTGTATTTTAAGACAGTGCTTAGCTATTGAAATTGTCCAGCACTGCTTCATTTGGGTATTGATGTATTAACTTATATTTTTGTCTGTCTTTTCTTTTTAATCCAGAAAAATAAAATATAACACAAATTTGTATGTGTATCCATCTTGTGGCAAACTAAGGAGGATCTTGTATCACTTTCCTTGAAAGAGAAAGATAATGAGGGACCCTTCGGTTAAAGTCTTTTCGAGGTTCTTTTAAAAGGACGTTCCCTCGTAATGAATGGCTCTTTTATCAAAGAAGGTGAAAAATAAAAAACATTTAAATATAAACTTATTACTAAACAACTATGTTAAGAACGAAATTGAGTCATACTGTACTTTTCTTTAGTCATACTTCAGTGTTCTTAAATTCTTTTGAACTAACAGTAGTAGAAACTCCTTAACCATTTGTTTTAAATTATTTTATAACATGTAAACATTTATCACAAAAAGTCCATCATATTCTTAACAATTATGACCTTACTTAACAGGTGTACTTAGTTAAATAAATAATAAAACATTTATACGTTGTAATAAATTGTTCTGTTAATTAGGATATTGAGTTAACGACAATTATTTGGACTCATTGCCTTAATGAATAGTGCTATTTTTGCAAAAAAATTATCGTCTAAAATCATTTCCAAGATAATATTTTACTGGTCTTCTCGATAATCCTTCCATCTCATTATAAGTGTTACTTTGTAATTTCTTTACTTTACCTTACTTTTAAGGAAGCGTTATATATAGAGCTTCTTGTGACCTGTGGGCTCTTTACGGTTTCCATTAATAACACCACAGAGCAGCGGATAGGTTGGTTGCATAAATATGGGTTTCTGCTTAATATTTATTTAATTTTTACAATTATTTTTATTAAATATATTACATATATTAATTAATATATGTAAACACGAATAACTAAAAAACTCATGTTTTAATATAAAAATAAAAAGGTCTAAATCTGCAAGCTGGCCAGCCAAAAAAGAAAACCGACAATAAGATAGGATTACTAAAGGAAAATACAAATTTGTCATTCATATTGGCGACTAATGTTTGAAGATATACGCCATTTTAAACTTTTGTCTTTATCAAAATGTCCAAAAATCGATTATATTCTAACGGGCTTTGGATCGCCATGGTAAAAATATTATTTTTAAACAATAGAAATGCGGTTATAGCCCTAAATAATTACGCTGATACTTACCCAGAGAGGCAACAACCAAACCAAAGGTATTTTTCAAAACTTGTGGTTAATTTAAAAACGTGTGGAAGTTTTGAACAGTCAAGGCCTAAAAAGTATTACAAAGACAATAACAATCGTGCCAATCAAGTTATAAATTACTTTACCGAAAACCCAACTTCATCGACAAGAATAAGCAGTACAGAGCTAGACATTTCCAGGACAACACTAGGGATTTTAAAGAAATATAAGTACTACCCATATAAGCCGACCATTGTTCAAGCGCTCATTGAAGAAGATTTTCTAAGGAGACTTACCTTTTGTAACTGGTACACTAACAAATGCCAGGAAAATGTAAATTTTAGCAGTGACGAAACATATTTTAGTAACTGTGGAATCTTTAACAAAAACAATCGTCATCATTGGGCAATAGAGAATCCTAGATTGTTGGCACAATGTAGGTTGCAAACACGCTTTGGCATGAAGGTTTGGTGTGGCATTTACGGTAAAATAGTTTTTCATATGAGCTGGTTTAACTGCTTTATACATAATCTTTTTATTTTTAGGTAATCGACTTATCGATCGACCAAATTCTGATAGCAATTAGAGATGCAGCACAATACGAATTTCATAATGTTTGGTTTCAGCAGGATGGCCGCCCAGTTCACCATTCCAAGGCTGTCAGAGATTTTTTAAGAAGAACTTTTGGGGACATGGCCTGCTAGGTAGCCAGATATTACACCCTTGGATTTCTTTTTGTAAGGGCACGTTAAAATGAAGTTTTTGAAACACACTTAGATCAGCGACAAATTTAAAAAATTGTCGTGCTTGCGTTGTTACAAATGGACAGTATTTTGTTTAATATACCAAATATTGTATTCTTTTGTGTACATGTGTATGTTTCTAGTTAAAGCTTATTATTATTTTTTCGTATTTCTTGTGATTACTACATTAAATATTTATCAAACATTACAAAAAAAAATATTGTTACCGTGGCGATCCAAAGCCTACTAGAATAAAATTGATTTTTTAATATTTTGATGATTTTTCGTTAGGAAATGTAAACTTGTTATAATACATCAATAAATAGGATTTTTCTTGCTTATTTTAAAGAGACAAAAATCCAATATGACATCTATAAGGAAAAATAGTTGGTGTTGGTGACGGATAACCGAAACGACGTAATTAAAATCTAATTCAATATCCGTTTTCTACAGAAAAAATGGCTATAAAAAAGTGTTCATAGATTTTGAAACAAAATACAAATAAAGAAGTTACAGGGCTTTACAGAAAACGCAATTTTTTAGTTTTTTACTATACATACATCACCAAAATGGCCCGCACTGTATATATATATATATATATATATATATATATATATATATATATATATATATATATATATATATATATATATATGGAATGAACTGGTATTTTTTTTGTAGAAACCCATTAGGACGGAACAAAAGGACGACCTAATGAAATGTTTCAAAATTCAGTACCAAAAAACTAGTTATCTAATTGACTTGAAATTTTAAGCAAAAACATGTATTAAGTAGGTATAGATTGGTTTATTATTAATTATTTCTTATATGGCAAAATACAGTAGCGGCTTAATACAATGTTTCAGCATTCGTTATAATTCCAAATTCTGGAATAAAACCTTTTTATGGAGGAAAATAATAAAGGATTTAATAAAAATAACTAATAATAACATTATTGTTAAATAAACTTAAAAAATTGAAATAAATTAGTTTATAGGATTTGTATACAGATATAAGCAAATAATTAAATGCTTATATAAATTGTCTATTGTAATTAGTGGAATTCTGTACGATTCTGAATACGGCGAATTTTTCATTTTCGACGTCTAGATAGTTATAAAATCACTTCCTTACTCTAACAACTCTCTAACAAATAAAATTTCTAAGTACGAGAATGATCAAGAAAAAGAACTTAAAGAACATCAAAAAACAAAACATTATCTTAAAAAAACTTAACATACATCACATTTAAATTCTCGAATTTTTTTAAACCCAAGTACAAGACTTTAAATAGAATAGAATTTTTTTTCAGATGGATCAAAATTTCAGAATGATAGAAATTTGTGTCATTATGCCTGTTTGAGAATAGATCAAAAACTAAAGAATCCGAAAGTTGCATTATAGACCCATATCAGCATATATTGCTGAAATCGTCGTTTAAATGCAAAATTACAATCCGCTATAAGAAATAGGTTATTTTATTGAAAATAAGAAAGCTTATGCTAACCCAGAAAAAACTGAGTTTTTTCTAGGGTTTTTTTTGATACGTTTATTTTTATGAGTCAAATTTGCCGATTGGTATCCCAAAAAAACAAAAGTTTAAAAAGTTATGTATATCCTATAATTTAATGTTTCTTTTCCCTGCCAACGCTCAGTAATAAATTAAAAAGATTCTATTAAATTTGTTGAGTCTTTTCGTTGCACTGATTGTATGAATTGTTTTTTTTCTCTTCTAGATTTGTGTACTGTTAATTATGTTTTATAGGCACTATTAGTAAATACTGTTACTGGGTTCGTCCTGCCTTGTATTTTTTAATAAATAAACAAATAATAAATCACCAAGAAAATATTTTCGTAAATCCTATTTAAGGGTTTTTAAAAACATAATTAACAGTCAAAGCCGTTCAATTTTTCAAGCAATTCAAGTTTGATTTGCTATTACTTATTTCTCAAAATTAGCAATAAAAACACCCGTTGGCGTCCTACTCTTTAGGGAACGGTTCATAAAATCGAAGCATTTAAGGACTTATGTTCATATAACATTTTAATAACTTTTATTTTAGCGCAATTTGCATTTAAAATTGGACTTAAGTACTATGAAAATTAAATTGTGTTTTTAAAAAGCAATTTTATTTCGAATATAAGTTTTTACAGTAAGAAGTCAGAAAAAAACCTGTATCAGTTCTTGAAATTGCCAGTGTGAGAATCCTCTGTCAGCGGTTTCCTTGGGAACGGTAACTCGTGCATATTTTTCGCACTGTCTGTCTCACAGCAGGACAAGCAATATCTAATTTTCTTAATTCTAAACACTCTTTAAATACGCTCTTAATTATTAATACATTTTAATAAAGAACCTACTTATTACCAATAGCGTTTTTGATACCAAATTGTAAAATTAAGACGTATTTAAAAGATATAAAGGGGCAGTTGAAAAATGCAGTGTTTGAAATTATAAAAAAATCTCAAAATTTTAAAACATCTGAAGGTATGTCGTTTATTTGACAATCTTTGGTCATTACGCAAAATCTTATTTTCTTGCCAAATCGACGACTGGTTGAGCTGCAAGCAAATTTTGTCCATCATGCAAAGCAAGGCAAAATTATGAAAAATGAATAATAATAATAACAATAATAATATAAAAATAAATTAATACTCAATAAAAAAATATTATACTGGATTACAGAAGCAGTGGTTTTATTTGAGATTGTAGATAGAAGTATGTTAGATCAAAATTTAGAAATCTTGACCAATAAATGATGTTGAGATGACAAATATATATTCATTCCAATCTGAATTATTGTTAGATATATGAATGAAACCGATCTATTGTTAAAAATTCTTATTTGTGCATCCGCGATATAACGATTCAAGACAACAGTGACTCCCGTCTTGTCAAGTACACCAGAAAGAGAAAATTGAAAAAAAAAACGGGAAATTGGCGTTTATCTGGAACTTTTCTGGTAACGAATTCCACCATACACAAATAACACGGTATATATATTTATTTTTTTGGTAATAAACTTAAAGGTATATATTACATAAATTGTAATATATTTCACTTTTCTTAGTAAAACGAAAGTTTTACTAAAAAACAGGTAAACCCCTTTTGACGGAGCTTGGCTTGTGATGAATTTTTCTCTATTAAAATAGAAATATATTACAGTTTATACAAATTCGATGGGATACCATTGGCATTTTAAGAATCGTAAGAGATAACGGTGGTTAGATTAAGTTAGGTTAGGGATAAATTGCCCAATATAATGTGGAATAACATGTTGGATAAAGTTGGAAAATTCCACCTACTTCCAAACATATCCGTGAAAAACGGAAAATCCTTATTTTCCTTTTTTATTTTTTCAGACTGCATTTAAAGAGGTATTAACAAATAAATTCTACATCTTGACTCTTATTCTCTACAACATGGTGCCCTCATATTTAAATTCCGATGTTTCGTCTTCGAGGTCCCATCATTAACTTATTTTTTTTTTAATGCGGACCTGTATTTTTAATTAACTTTTAACAAGCCTTTGACGTCTCAAAACAAATGATGTAATGCAATCATACATTTAGAGTATTTAAGAATTCTCCTTTGTGAATTTGATAAGTTTCTGGTTTCCCTTTCTCTCTCTAACACATTTTTCTTATGGGAAAATCTTAAGTCTCCTGTTCAAACATGTAATACATCATTGATTTTGGGAGGTCGAACGCTTGTTTAAAAATGAAATTAAAACTCCAGGACCGTATTTAAAAAATGCAGTTGATAATGAGAACTCGAAGGCGAGACGTCGGATTTTAAATCTTATTGAAATATCTTGTAGAGAAAAAAAAGTGGCTATAAAGAAGTAGAATTTGTTTTGTAATATTGTTTTCAAAAGTCTGAATAAAAAGGAAAATGATGATTTTATAACTTTATCCGCGGCATATTATTCGACATTAAATTGCGCAATTTTAACCGAATTTAACAAACCTTGAATATCTTACCGCTATTGGAATGCCAATGCTATCTCATCGAATTTATAACACCCTGTATATTATTCAACTATATTGTGACTTCCCAATCCTATTGTGACTTCCCAATAACATTAAAATTAGAAATCTGAAAATAAAAAATTTAACCAATTTAAATTTTAACCGAGCTAACTTCGACACAATACATAATAAATTAGTTACAATATCTTGGACGGAACATTTGGTTGATTGCAATGTGGATCAATCGGTAGAGTTATTTTATAGTATTATACGTAATGTTATTAGTGAAAATGAATGAAATATAGGGTCAGGGGTGGCTATCCGACTTATTTTAAACTTTATAAATAAATACAATAAAAGATAAACTTACAGCGCATAAACCATATAAAACTGATATTTATTATCGATTATTTTCTTTGCTAAGGAGTAATTCCAAACGACTGATCCGTATGGACTACTTAAATTATCTTAATAGTTAATATGAAAGCTGAAGTTAGCGTAAATTCAAACAAGTTTTGGAAATTTATACAGGACAAGCGGAAAGGCGACTTATCGTTTCCTAACTCTGTACATTATATAGACCGTTCAGCGACTGATGGTAAACAAATCTGTGAGTTGTTCGCAGACTATTTTAGATGGATCATACACCAGCCGACTGCCCTGATCCTCGTGGTAATCTTGACGAACCTTGAACGAATTTTAATTACAGAGAAATAGATTTCGGATGTCATTTATACCTTGGACGTAAAAAAAGTCCTGGACCATGCAATAGCAGTTTTATAAAAAATTGTAAAGTTTTACTTATTAAACCCCACTTTCATATTTACAATCTTTTCATACGCTTTGGGGATTTTCCAGTTAAATGGAAAATATCCTATATAATTCCTCTGTATAAAGGAGGTGATAAACGCGATGTTAAAAATTACAGACCTATAAGTATAATTATGTATTTTTGGCAATAAGTTTGAAAATATTATTCATAATATAATTCTAAAAACAGTTCATAATATTATTTTGAAGCAACATCATTTTTTACCTCACAAATCAATTGAATCAGACGCAGGTAGATATCATATACACCGACTTCAGCAAGGCGTTTGATAAAATATCCTCCTTTAGCGTCTGGGTGATGTTGGTGTGCCTGACAATTTCTTGAGGTAGACATGGCCTTATCTGACTGGTAGGGAACAGTTGGTTCTGATTTGAGAGTTTTCAGACTGAGCCCTTTGTGGTGTCTTCTAGAGTACCGCAGGGCATCACCTTGGACCGTTATTCTTTATCATTTATATTAATGATATTGTGTGTTTAAAAATTGAAACTTCCTGCTTTACGCAGACGCCTAACATTTTTAGAGCTATTAGTGATTAGGGTGATTGCGATAGACTCCAGGATGATCTTTACTCTCTGGTGAGGTATGTGTGTGTATTGAAGATTAATGTGTGTCAGTTATGTTCTTTAGAAATAACCATTTACATAGTTTCACTTATTTAATTAATAAAGTAAATTTTAAATCTATCTGCGAAATTCGTGATTAAGGTGTAGTTATGGATGCTAAAATGTTATTTCTCTCCCATGTAGAATACATTGTTAATAAGTGTAATAGATTGGATTTGTTATACGAAATATTTATAATTTTAGGAATCCTAAATTAATTATTAGACTTCAATATCTATCAGGAAAGACTAGAAAGCATTCAAAGTAGATTTTTAAGGTTCCATTCAGGTAAAATAGATGTGATTATAATATAAAGTAACTACGAGCTTATCCGTCGGAAATTTTCAACAATTTATTTGTATAGACGACGCATGGTCTCTGACCTACTAATGGTTTATAAACTTTTAAACGGTATAGTTGACTACAATTAATTGAAGTCCAAATTAAATTTTGTATTACGAATTAGAGATTTAAGGCAACATAATACCTTTGAGATTCCTTTTTTCTATTCTGGACAGACCTCTCCTAGTTACAGGATGAGTCCTACAATTAATAGATACTGTCAGAGCATAGAATGGTTCGAAACGTCTATGATTAGGTTTAAAATATGTATTGTTTTTATGTTATATATATTATATTATATTATCGCACTGAAGCCTACCCACCAGCAGTTAATATAAGATGTGGATGCTTTGTGGACTTTTGTCTGTAGTATCCCTATTTTCCAATAAATAAATAAATATATGAACTATAGTATCTGCGTGTGATTCGTTTCGAGGAAAGATATTTTACTGATTTTTATTAGTAGCATAACATTTGAAACTAAATAAAACAGAAATAAATCGTATCTTAAAGAAACCGATTATGTTGAGATTAATTAATGTATCATCTTTCATACTAATAGATTGTTCGTATATTTTCTTAATAGTTTAACATTATAGGAAAGACATATTCGGCAAAGTATCATGTTTGATAAAATATTGTTTTTTTAGGTTTGATAAATGGTTTATTGCAGTCTATCCAAATAAACTAAGTATATTATAATAGTATCTAATTATAGCATTTTAGAAAAAAACGCAGTTATAAGTATATACATGGTAGATCTACCTAATTTGAGTACGCAAAGTTAAAAGAACAATAACATTATGTATTACGAAACAAATCTGTTCTTATTTCTAATAGACATTAAAATAACAAAAATATAAAACAAATCTGCTTTATTTTTGTATTTTGAGCAATATGAACCACTAATATAATGAAAATAACGGATAAGTTATCAGTATTGAAATCAGCAAAACTAATTAATTTGCATTGCTGCATAATACCTAATATGCAACATATAAACATTATTGCTGTCTAGGCACCGACCTAATTACGAGTCAGAAGTCCAGTAATTTTTTCTCACCCTGCGCAGTGATCAATTTTCCAAAATTAGGGTGAAAAATTCTGTAATAAAGACAAAGCTATTATAGTGAAAAACATCATTTTAGTAACTAAATTTATTTTAATAACAACAATACAATCCTAATTCTAATAACTGAAAACACAAAGTTAAGAAAATTGATTATACTCGTATAACCGCTCGAGAACCCGCTGATGATTCTCTAGTATTTTAAACAGTGACGGCTCGTACTCTAAAATTTAGGGTCGACCGAGGCTCAAGGCCAATCAAGGGCGGTTTTACGGTGAGGGGTAATGAGGTAATTACCCAGACTCGTCAAACATCATGTGTAATTTACATATTTTTACGTGAAAATTGAGATTAAAAACTTGGCTAAAAAACACTATAGCACAAGAGCGACCTGTTAGATTGGGTCTCTTGCATATCCATAGATAGAGTATTGATATAAATATAAACAATATAATTAATAAATTTGCTGCAGGAAAAAATTGGACGTTATTCTATAACTATTTATTAGAGGCTATTTTTTTTCGCTTATTCCACAAAAAATATATGTATTTATGTTGTTCTCACACCATTTATAATAAAATATATTAATACATTATTTTTTAAATTACCCCCCCCCCCCCAGAAAGGTTTCCTAAAATCGCCATTCAGTGTGTTAATTGGTGCCGCGTACAAAATGGTCAAATACTAGTCTTTTATTTTTTTCGTTTATTTCTTCAGTGATAATTAGGTAGGCACCAACCTATATAAAGCAGATCTAGGCTAGAGTATAAATTTAATAAATAAGAAAAAAATTTTAGTAAAACGCTCTAGTCAGTCAATTTAATTTTTTGATATTTTAATATATCTTGCCTCAAGAGGAAAATAAAATAGATGCCGAAGCGAAAGCCATACATAACCAAAAAAGTATATTGTCCAGCAAGAACCACGATGCTGCCGGACGACTTCTAAAACAAATTACAAATGATATTTTAAAATATTCACTAGCAGTTATTTCGTCACCACATTTAAACATGTAACATGGAGTGAAAATTGCTAATATAATATATTACCCATCATTAGTCATGACTAATGTAAAGGACTAACAAATTAATTTAAAAATAAGTAAGTAGTAATATTTTATAATAATTACAATTAATACCTGTAAAATGCTAGTATTCAATTGGAAAAAAGTCCGGGAATACGGCCACATCAAGACGCCGGCCCGTCTTGATGTTGGGTGATATAAGGTACGACGAACGTATAGCCGAAGTTATAGCATTGGGATATATGCGAATGTACTACGTACCGCGTGAATTAGTAGATACAGTCTAGCATGCGAGATGATGGAATCGGCAGGCCGAGCCACCATCTATAATAAATATATTAGAATATCTGTGAACGGTGGCCCGCGGACTGCTGTTAATGGCGTTATTTGTATGTTAGTCAAGTAAACAACGATAGTAGATACCTACCTATTTTGCTATGTGCCCAGGAAATAATAAAATACATTTTGGTTTTGTGCGTTTTTAGGATGTTTGCAAACGTGAAAAAAACGTTAGGTACAAAAGCCAGTTGCAAGCAAATTTGATAAAAACAAGCCATAAGATTTGTACCACTTTTCTCTGAATAGAACTGTACCTAATATAAAAAATATCCTTACAAAGCGCCCGTCCTGCTGTCACGACATTTAGAGATAAGTAAAAGATCTGTATTATTTGTATTATCCAATATCTCTTACAATATTATATTAAACACACCAAGATTCCAAACAGCAAGTTAAAATAAATAATCAATGTTTCTATTGATTACTGGATTTGGCACATTTGTAACTGAAATAATAAGGAAATGTTCTCAAATGCTAATAGTTAATAACACTACTTAAGTTCCCATCTATAATATCCATAAAGTTTTATAATAGACGCTAAGTGAACCGTGCAGCGGTTACAGATCCCCTTTTAACATTATTACCAAGGAATTTCGTGGCGGATTATCTAGCCACACAGATTGTGGGACGCATCTCGTATGAAACTCCGCCCAGACGCATCTTCATATTAAAAGCGCACGCGTCCAGCACGCGATGCAGGTACGCCTTTACTATCATATTTCATATTTTCAACCCCCGTAACCGCGGGACTGCACCTTCATTACCTTTTTATTGGGAGAAAAGTTAATTTCGCTTGGTTGAACTAAAACCCGCCAACAAGAGAGATATTAGACCTTGTCTATAGCTAACTTTTTTTTTACTATATAGCAGAAGATATTAAATTTATAATTGAATAGTTCTAGATGACTAACAGCATAGAGATTAATAGATGAATTGAGAGCTCTGGTGGTTAATCAGTGGAAATCTGTTGATTTCTCGACAGTAAACGCTGACTGCTGATAGATGCACTATATTATCTTTCTCTTTTTCTAATACTTCTATATTTTAGACACTATAATAGCAAGTCACGGCATATTATTGTAATTACTAGAATTTCTGCCTGGAATATGTACTGCATTACTTTTAAATACTTACTCATTCCACCGAATGACAATTTATCTTTTTTTAAATAATGCTCTTTATCTAAAAATGTTGTGAACATATTCGGAACCCAAGACGTCATTGTTCTTGGAATTAGACCGTGTTAAAATGGAATAGCGATGAAATCACGATCGAAGCCATAATCACGGATATTTACTCCACGACAACGGAACACAGAACTCGTAGAGTAAAGATCTCTGAAAATGACGAAAAGTTGGAAAGTAATCCCAAAAAACATGATTTTTTAAATTGACCAAAGCCGTGAAGAATTCCCTTGTATATTCTTGAAGTTTTAACACAATACCTGTAAATTCATGTTGCGCAAACTTCCTTATTTTTGGAGACCTAAAAAATCAGTAACCTGAAATGTTCTTGTTTTTTATTATTATTGCTTTAAAAGTACTTAATTATACATTGCTTCATTTTAGTTTATCCGACTAGTGAGCCGCGAATAAGGCAAATATAAAAAATAGAATTATAGACTCATCAGCTACCCTGCTGGCTGATAATATGACCGTCATTAAATTAAACTGTTGATATCAAGGATATTATGATCCCTGTTTGAATTTGTGAAACGATCATCGCAATTTCCTTTTTTTTTTTAGTTCATCAGGCCTCCATATATTAGCGAGTCTCGTGTAAGGCAAATGTCTTACTCGATTATGATCTTTGCAATGATGAGTTACCGGTTTGTAGGAAATATGTAAATATCTTTTTTATTGCAATCATATAGCTATATGTATTGCTCTGGATTTCCCCGCCAACTTTAATTTAATTAAAAAATATCAAGTTTGTATTTTATTTAATTTTTAATATATTTTGAGACCATATTACTTTTTTGTAAAAAAGTATTGTAACAGTCAAATATCTCCGTACCTGTTACACTTAACTATACCAGTTTTTGTACAGAAAGTTTTTTGATAATAATACGATGATATAAGCAATATTGTCATGTATAAAAACGAATAAACTTTATTTTTTAAAATCTAGCTATAACTATTTTTATATATACCGATGTTGCCAGGATTATTTCGGTCTTAAATATGCTATATATATTTAACTTATGTTTTTAAATACGTTTGAAAGCAAACTTCGTATACGAAATTAGATCTATCTCAGTGCATTAAAAACTGAAGTATTTGACTGTTCCTTTTACCTTTTACAAGAAATGCCATATTGTCAGAACTTCAAAAACAAGTAAAATAGAAACTGCTTTGAGATCAAATTAAATAAAAATCAAATAAATTGGCAATTCAAAGCAATAAATATAGCTTATATAGCTACGGGAAAAACATCGGGTTATCATACTTTCTCAAAACTTAAGTCGAATGGAGATTTCATATTATGATGCCGCAATAATATTAGCAAAGCAAATCGACAGAAATAAATATATTTAGATAGATTTTAAAATATGAAGTTATGTATTTTCTGGAAAAACAGTACTTGACAACATTGCCTATATTATGAAGAGTGGCGCGGTAGTAAAATCTTTTCAGAGGAACTAATGGCGCGCTGGTTCCATTTTTCTTTCTTGGTTTAAAACGCTCTCTCAATAGCCAAATTTTTTTCCTGTAGACTATGCCATTCGCAGAGGAAGCAGCAGTATTTGGTATACCCTGCTGCATTCCAAGCAAAAACGCCATAATTTTTAAACTTTTAAAGGCCACATGTTTCCATTATGGAGTAACCCAGCTTTAAAACTTACTTTCGAGGAATCAATCGAAAGTCTCCAGTCTTTTTGATCATAGTCCAGACAAGCCATTGCAGTTCTTGAAATCATACCTAGAGATCAGTATGTAATTGTTAATGAAGCAAGAAGTAAAACCAATTCGATAATACAGGGGGTACCACAGGGATCTATCTTAGGTCTTTTGTTTTATATTGTATTTGCCAATCTTATTCTCTTTGTAAATAACATTTCATCAGATACACTGTGAGTGTTATGCTGATGATACCAATGTATCAATGTACTGATCGTTAAGCTCGACCTACCATCGTTGTTACTGCCTGCCGAAGAGATGTATGGCAAACTGTTGCTATGGTTATAAAAAAACAATTTAATGGTGAATCGATCTAAGACCCAATTCGTTATGTTTTCCTCCGGTAGGCAAATAAGCAGCGATTTATGTCTGTTCCCAAACACCTCTTAAACCTTCAATGACAACCAAGATGCTTGCGCTAGATTTCAGTGGTACCAAAACATTAATGAACTCTGCATTAAGTTACGTAGTACCTGCTATGCACTGAGGTTTCTCTCCCACCATTGCGGCAGGGCCACTCTCCTGACACTATATTATGCCAATTTTTTCTCACATATTCACTATGGTATAGTACTCTGGGGCAGTAGTAGTCATACCAGAAGAGTGTTTTTGTTGCAGAAATGTACTGTGAGGGTGTTGGCCGGTCTGTCACATAGGGAAACTTGTAGAACTGCATTTGAGATACTTAACATCCTTACTGTTTATGATACATACATATTTGAAATTTGCGTTTTTGCTTTTAAGAATAAGATTTTACTAAGTCAAAATCTCTCTAAACATGAGTATAACACCCGTATGAGGGAACTACTGTTGCCTGACAGTCATAGATCGGCTTTCTATCAGAGAGGTATATCCTATAATGCCTGTAAATATTATAATGCACTTTGTCCGATTATCAGGGACTCTCCTAATTTAAATATTTTTAAGTCTAGACTTAGGACCTTTTTATTGCAAAAAAATTGTTGCTGTCTTAACGACTTCTTTTAGGATATCGCAATAGGGTATAAACTCCTGGACTATTTTATGTATACCTGGCACTAATGTCACTGTATGGTTTTCGTTTTGATTTTCCGAGGTTTTTAACCTTTCTGATTTAGTTTTATTATAGTGTTGATTTGACCTTTTGTTCAATTATTGTATTGTGTGTACTCTTTAACTGAATAAATAAAAGTTTTATTATTATTATTATTATTAAAGCCATTAATTCCTCAATGTCCCAACAGGCTATCAAATTGTTTTTTATGTTAAAAAATGGTGTTAGGTTTTTCTGACGGTTCGGTACACCGAAACTATTACTCAATTTTGAAGTAAATTCCATTGTTGCAATCAAGAAGCCACTAGTTCTGCTTTTTTCTTGGGCAATTCTAAATTCCTTATAGGGTCACATAAATCACTTTGACTTATTTTGTGAGGCTTTTTACTGTGAAGTTCACAGACAAAATTGGAGTCTTGCTAGTTTGATGGGCCGGTGATTTTTTCAGACAAACTACTGCTTGAATCCGTTTGATCATCTTCAAAATTAAGGGTATATTCCTGAGCTGGATTAAGTACAGGTAATTTGTCACTATGAGGGTACCGGGCGTAAAGCGGATTGTAAATTTAAATACTGCATCGCAGACCTTTTTTTCTCCAAAAAGACCATTTTTGATAAGAGGTGTTCATCAAAAGTAACGGTCAGTAACACGGTCTTTCGATTCTCGCCAGATCATAGGAACAGCGAAGGGTATTTTACGCGTTTTTCCTATTAGGAAGCCGCGAATGTTGAACGCACATTTGTTACAGCAGTTATAGAGAGCCCAATTTTTATCCTGGTCTCCAACTGCAGCCAAAACACAAGTGGTAAGCCTTTTTTATCAAAGGGGTAAAAGTACGTGTTTGTTTCACAAAAGTCATTTCACCACTTATATAACAAAAATGATCCGGCTTATTTAGACAAACTCGCGACATGTTGCTCGAAACTCTCTTATTTCTCAAATACGAATAGCTCTCGACCAACTGGTGGTTGAAATACAACCAACTAACAATTTAAGTTTATGTTATATGTATTTAAACCCCTTATGAAGTCTTATAAAATAAGTAAGATTTTGCTATTTTGGCCTCGGAAACATTTTTGCTGTTCCCCAGTGAATCGGAAGCAAAGAAAATGAGTACGGCGTAAAAAAATATAAATTTTTTTTTCATTTCCTACAAAACTATTACACTTGGCAATATTTCCAATATCATTATAGTATCGTTTATGAACAATAATTTATGTATACCAAATTTGGAGCATCTAGGTGTATCAGGTTCTGAGATATTTGACAATTTCTTTTGATGGAGACATACCTTTCAAATTTCTACCCGTTAAAATATCAATTAAGTAAATGATATGTGAAGCTATTCTTAAGAATGACGTTTATTCTTTCCAAACATCTTACATTTAAGATATGTGCTAAGTGGTCTTATCTGGTAGTTGAGAATAATTTGTTGAATAGGGTTTGGGAAATTGATTATGGTAAAAACTCAAAAAACTATTAATATCAAGAAAAAGATCTAACGACATGCTACAAAAACTAAATAGCAGTAAATTCGGAGCGAATTTCGAAGTGTACAATATAGTATCCTCAGAGAACAAATCTATTTGGTCTGCTATCGTAAAAGTTTCAGGCAAAAATTACGTCAAATGAAACAATTCACTGTCGATATTCCATTCGCAATGATAGCAATAAACGTTATTGAGCCATTTTTAGAGTTTAGTAAACCCAACAAATATATTCTAGTTGATATGGAATACTTTAGTAAAAGTCGAGGAATTTACTCTCAAGAACCTGGAAATTATCACAATCTTTAATAGACATGATACTCCAATTGAGTTTGATAAAGATCAGGAAGATATATCGAATCTGTAATTTTTAGTAGAAATGAAAAACAAGAAAATTAGGTTAATAGCATCATAGATCGACCTAAGAAGATCATAGAAGAATATCTGTCTAAAATATCAGCAGGATTGTAACAAAAACCTACCATTTTTTTGGTCTATAGAACAGCTGTATAATTCCACGTATCACAGTCCGGCCCTGATTGTTTTTAAAAAAGAATTACTACTGCCCTGTGATTGTATGATTGAATTTCTCCATGAAAATAGAAAGTAAATACAAGATTAAACTGAAAAAAATCAACGAACGTCTTTTTGAAATTCACGAGTTAACATATGAACCCTTAAAATTAACCAGTGATCGAATAAAAATCAGGCACGTCACGGCCAAACCTTCTTAATTTTCTGTAAATAACTTGGTTTAGTTTATATAATGCCATGAAAAACAAAGATTATATTGGTTTGGTTTATCGAATTCAAAGAAGTCTTAAAAGTACACTAACGGTAGGACATTTTGAATGAAGTGGTGAAATCTCATTGCGAAGGAATTGAAAATGTCCAGTGTAATGAAAGTTTGTGTTTTGATGATTAACGAGTAAATAAACACATCATCGGATCTGTGATAACCCTAGTCTAAAATAGCAGACGGTATTCTCGGCTAGACATTTAGAGAACTAACAAACAAAACGACGCTTAACAATACTACTAGATAATAGTAAGCCAACTAATGCCAAATTCAGGAAAAAGTGGATTCACTGAAATTCTTAAAGAGAGTATCGAATTCAGAGAGTCGCTAGTAAGATACAATTATCAAGTCAACAAGATTTTCGAATACAATGTGTTACTGATTTCAGACCGATCTTTTACCAACACTGGTCTATTCAACAGCGTTACTTACTTCGCTTAATAGGGGTTATCAAGAACAACTTAATAAAGATAATTAATGGAATACGTAATAATAACGCATTTCTTCTCATTTTCTTAAGCATACAGAGCCCATGGTGAAGAGGTGGAACACTTCTTCCATAACCTGCCACTACCATACCTGTTATAGATCTTTATTTATTATATGTACTGATATATCTTTTGATAGCCTGGATCGATTATAAGAAAACCTCACCTTAATTGCCACTGCATCTACTCAAAACATTTGCTATACCCGCTCCACTACAACAATACACTGAACAGCTATGTCGTTCTGAAAATTAATATTTTTTCCAATATCCGGAACAACCAAAATATAAATAGCGCCTAATGTGTTTAAGAGAGAAATCTTTTAGGGGAACTCTATAAGTAGATTGCTTTTCTGTAAATATCTGCCTATTTCAGTATTCCGTCAAAAACCCGTGGTAAGCGCAATCACAAGGTTACCTCCATTTGTTTTATATGGATGATCCCAAGCTTTATTTTACTGGTGACTAAGATTTGCAAAAATCTTTAAAAGTGATGCAAGAATATACCCGAAATACAGAAATAGAATTTGGGCTGTCCAAATGTGCAGTGCTTAAGCCTTCGAAGCATTCACAAAATATGGAAGATTTTCCGGGGCGAATAGTGCTTGAACTTTCCATGCATGTCATCAGGGAGGTAGGGATCTTATGAGTTAGAGCACTTGCAAAATAGGATATAATTGAGCATTGACTGCAAAGTTACGATTAGCGCATATAATGTCACAGTTGGGTCAAAATAATAAGATTGCCGGTATAGAGATTTATTTCTACGAAATTCTCAGCTTTTACACGGATGGTGATGATGCTTAGTCTCTTATAAGACTAAAAACTCAAGCTGTAAAAGATTCAGAGAGCAGAACAACAGCTGCTCTTTAAAGATCATGTCAGTAAATGCCAGTACGGCGTATTCTATAGGATGATCGACACGATATACTTATCCAGGAGACTTACCTTCGCCTGTTATATTTTCTGAAATTATGTTTTCCTTAACCCAACCAGGCTGCAAGCCAACAAAGACGTGTTAAATAATGGGACAAAGTCGATTTTAGTTATCGCATTTTCAGCCCCAGTTGTAATCTTGATCAAGGAGTGAGATAAACGTTCCAAAATCTAAAAGAACGTGGCACTTTCTGACGAACTTCGCGAATGTTAGAATATCGTTTAAGTGTCTGCGTTTTAGAAGATATTAAGAACTCCATAATTTTTGAACTTAAAAAAATGCAAGCTTGTGGAAACCCACTCGTACTAGAATGGTCCTTGTTTTAATTTTTCTAATTTTTTTTTGACTTTCCGAGTACTGTAGTAATTTCAAAGCAGAAAGCACCTAATAAAGATGTATTATAAAAAATTAACCAAAACTGTAAAATTAAATTGAGCAATAATAAAATTGTAGTAAATTGAAAGCCATAAAATAAGCTGTACCTGTTTTTGATAGATTAAATTTTAAACATAAAATGTAATTAATTCTTAGACATGGTATTTATAATTAGGATACGTTATATTTACAGATCGACAAAGCCTAAGCGCTAAGTTTTATTAAAGTTTTAGTATTCCCAGGTGAATTCTCATATGATCGTGCTAATTAAAACGAGGTTTATCGGTCCATTTCCTCATTAAATTTAACTATATTTTTAACAAGGATATGTATCAACATAACAACCCTTTAAAATTGATCATCAGCTTTGTTACATGGATAAGTCAACTGTAGTTAAAACACAGAGTTAACAAGCAAAATCCTTTCTAGTACAATGTTATTAAATCTCATGTTATCAGAGGTTAATTGGATAAAAGGACTTTGTACTGCGGATTACGATTTAATATATAATATAAATATATTTGTTAATATTATGTGTATTTCCCAATAAGCTTTTTAAACGTTTAGAGTTTTCTATATTAACATAATGTACAGTATATTGATAATACGAAAATTATAAGATGTATATATATATATATATATATATATATATATACATATATATATATATATATATATATATATATATATATATATATATATATATATATATATATATATATATATATATGTATACATATATATTCCTATTAACCAATAATTTAAAAAACATTTAGTAGTCAAATTACGAAGACATTTACAATTTTTTAAACCAAATTTCAAAATTTATAATATTTACAAAAAGTTATTGCAAGATTACTGAAATAAGGTTACCTACCTCGAAAAATGCATCTCGTTTCTTTATTGATATTTGATTGGTAGGTAGCGAGTTAGTGGTTTGCCAGGCAACAGTTGTATGTACAAAAGTGTTCTTATCACAGTTCAGGAGTTTAAAAATAAATTGTCCTTTATTTGTTAATTTAAATGTTAGATAGAATCAAATATTCACAATACATTTTAAAACAATAGCTTAGGAGGGCTATATTTTTAAAATATGAAATTGTGGTATATTTGACTTACATTTTATATGTCTTGTTTGTCATTTACTGCATTTTTTCTCTTCCTATGTGATTCCTTTCTTTGCTAATTAATTTCTGGTACAGGTTCATCTATGATTTTGGTTTCAGAAAAATTAAATTCCTGTTTTGTGTTTTTTTCATGTTTGTGCAATGCAATCAATGCATTCTTTGTATACTTATGTTATTTTATTCTTTTTTCTAAGTGTTGGGTTGTCATACCCAATATATTTCACAGGGCAATTTAAACAAGGAATATCATATAAGAGATTGGATTTTTTATTTTTAGGAATTTTAGTTTTTAATTTTGTAAATAGGGAGCCTATCATGTTTTGGACTCTATGGCACACAATTATGATATATTCTCCTAAGATATGTTTTAATTTTTCAGATAATCTTGTTGAGATAGGTATGGAATTGCAGTGTTTTTGCGTAATATCTTGTGTTATGTTTTTGTTGTGTTATAATAGATATAACTCCTTTGTTTGATAATTGTTTTTATCAGTTTTTCTGGAAAATTAGTAGCAATCAAGGTGTCTTTAAGTTTATTAAGGGCTTCAGGAGTTAGGACGGTATTCTGGCGAGTTAAAGATATGACACGGTCAGCTAGACCAATCACAACACTTCTTTTTTGTTTGTACGGATGGACAGAATTAAAATGGAGATCGTCCAGACCAAGTTTCTTTTGTAATTTTTTTTTCTAAATTATTTTTCTTTTGTCTAATTATGGTAAGGTCAAGAAAATTTATTTTGTTTTTTGTTTCAACTTCAAGAGTGAACTGAAGTTTCGGTTGGAAATCAGTGAATGCTAAAAGCAGTTCTTCTATTTTATTTTCTGGAATTGATGCTAGACAATCATCCACATATCTTTAAAAAAAGTAATATTAAAATTAAATTTTTCGAGAACTTCCTCTTATAGGTATTCCATAACTATTTGTACGATTGTAGAGGAAATAGGTAAGCCCATAGCACATCCAGCAAGTAGTTGATAAAATTGGTTTTTATATTGAAAAATAATTATTTGACATTATAAGATTTAAGGCTTGTAAGAATTGTAGCTGAGTTAAAGTTGTAAAATTTTTTAAAATATTCCATTTGCCTTTTATGGCATTATTATGAGTTTATTTGGTATATTAGTATACAAAGAAACTACATCAAGTGATATTAATTTTGAATTTGGTGGTATTGTTAATGTATCTAGAAAATGTTTAAATGTAAATGAGTCTTTTATGTAAAAACTATTTTTACCTGCGATATTTGACAAACAGTTTCATAAATACTTTGAGAGCTTGTAGAAAGTAGATTGAATACATGAAACTATAGGCCTAAGGGGAATGTAAGGATTATGCATTTTGACTGAATTATGAATGGACAAATTTCCGTTAGTTAATACGTTTTTGTTTAAGAGTTTTTTACAAAAGTATTATTTTTATTTCGAAAGATGTTAGTTGGTTCATTCTTTAAAAGTTTATAAATACTGGTATCTTTTAAGAGCTGATTCATTAAAGTAGTATTCATTATAACAGTTTTACTGCTTTATCTGGTTTAGTATGGCTATTTGAGGATTATGTTTAATGAATTGCCTTGTTCTATTATGTTGTTTCTGTATACCTTTTTGAAAATTGGTAATTTTATTTTTGTATGTTTAATTTTTATTTTATGATTGGTAAGTATATTTACTACGTCTGATCTTACCGTTATAATGTATACTATTGATTACGATAAAAATGAATCAGCTCGTAAAAGATACCCCTACTTACAAACTTTTAAAGAATGAACCAACTAACACCTTTTAAAGTAAAAATAATACTTTTGTAAAAAAACAAAAATCTATTAACTGACGCGCAAGCTAAAACTTTGCACCTAAAATATACGGGCTACCCAAATTGCAAAAACCTAACATTTCCCTTAGCTTTATTTTTTTTATTTACAATACTGCATATTAATTCGAAATGGTAAGAGCTATGCATTTCTTTAGCTGTCCTGTTCTTTTCGGCGCCTGTTGAAATTTTTGATATACCAAATTGCCCTGTTGGAAAATTAAGTGTGTTTGTACTTTATATCTGCCCTATTTACTATGACATAACGTATACTACCCTTCTTAAGAAAATATTTCCGAGGCCCTTGTATTTTTTTATGATATGAAACAGTGAGAATCAGAAAACTCTTCCTCACCCTTTGTCATTTGTAATTTGTCTATTGTCTATTGTCTATATGAAAGTTTATGTCAGCACAGATTTTTGTAGAGGTATATATATATATATGATAGTTCATGTTTAATTTTAATTTTAGTGTGGTTAACTTTTTGGTTGTGGTAAAATCCTAGGTATTTATATAGTTTATTTTCTTCTATTTGTTGAAATGTTTCGTTATTTAACGTATCTTCTTCCTGTTCTTTTGACCATTTTCCTTTTTCAATATGTAATATTTTACATTTGTTTATCCCAAACTCTATTCCTATGTCCTAGATATAATTTCAGTGATTTTAAGCAGTCTTTGCATTTGTGATTGTGTCAATGAGTATATCTTAATGAATGTCATCCATGTACAGGGTGGTCGAAATTGGTCTGTTTTAACAGAGAAAACCTATTTCCTGACTAGATAGAGCAAAACTGACTTAGGTGTCATGGGCTCGATTTCTGAGAAATGTTTAATGGCAAAAACCGCCTGCCGATATTTTCACTGCCAACTGAGATATAGGGCGTTTTTCAATTTTCGGCCATTTTGAAAATTGTCCATAACTTTTTTATTTTGCGGAATATTAACATTCTGCAAAGACATTCTAAAGGCACTTTTTTATGTGCAATCCAGTGGCATACTCAGATTTTTTCTATAGTTGTCCGTTTTATCATAAATAGGCAAAACTTTTTTTTTTCAAATGGAAATCATAGTTGGCTATAAATTATAAAAAATGCTCGCGTTTAGCCCTTTTCAGTGATATAAAGTTGTAGGTACTTATTTTCAAAAATAACGAAAATATTAGGTGTTTTTGGTTTACATCGAAGTAGGCTTTGATTTGTGATGACAATATCTCAATTATGTATTGTTAAGATTTATAGTTTGTTAGCAACTTAAACACAACTTTAAATAACACTAGCTAACGTTATTTTAATTATTTATTATTAATTTTTTTTATTTTTTTTTG
The DNA here is from genome assembly GCA_030620095.1 of Kuschelorhynchus macadamiae. Classification (NCBI taxonomy): domain Eukaryota; kingdom Metazoa; phylum Arthropoda; class Insecta; order Coleoptera; family Curculionidae; genus Kuschelorhynchus; species Kuschelorhynchus macadamiae. The sequence continues at coordinate 151,114 of JAUTXW010000775.1, read as the reverse complement.
TTTACATAGCAAAGTTGAACAAAATTAACAAACTAAACTACTATTTACAGCTACAAGTGAAAATAAAAAATAATTATGAAAATCTAGGTATTTAGTTAGATAGGTTTCTGATAAATATATTTAGAGAAGTTGTTCAAATTGAGCCCCTCCCTGTTGAATACAAACTAAGCATCTTTTGCGTACCGAGTTGCAACTATTTATTAGTTCAACTGGGCTATTAGATGCAAAAGCTTGCCTAGTGGCCTCTTGCAATTCTTCTTTTGTGTGAAAGGTTCTTCCTTTAAATATCAAGTCCTTCAATCTTCCCCACAAAAAAAAATCTAAGGTAGTTAAGTCACAGGACCTAGCAGGCCAAGGTATGGGGCCCCACGTACCAATCCAATTTTCTCGAAATTCGAAGTTTAAAAGATCAGTTGTGATCCTTGCATTGTGCGGGGGACAACCATCTTGTTGATAGTAGATATTTCTGGCATCAGCTAAAGGTATGTCTTCCAACAAAGTGACAATATATGTGCGCAAAATATTTACATAATCATCTGCAGTTAAATTTCCATCGTAAAAATAAGGTCCCACAAATCTTCCTCGGAATATCCCCACCCATATATTGAATCCACACCGACCTTGCCGGTCTTGTTGCACAACTACGTGTGGATTTTCAGTGGACCAGTGATATGAAATATATCTATTAAATATACCAGAAGTATCTACTCTGGATTCATCACTCCAAATAATATTTAATGGAAAATTCTCATTCTCCATGAATTTTTGCTCATACCACTGACAAAATCTCAATCTTCTAGCGGCGTCCCCTTCACGGAGTTGATGAACTCTTCTCGTTCTGTACGGTTTGAATTTATGTTTTTTGAGTATTTTTAAAACGGTGGTCTTTGGAACATTCGTTATATTAGCCAATGTTCGAGAGGAGGTGCCAGGATGATCTAATACCTCACCAATTATATTTAGCTGCTGGATTTCCTTTTCTTCCTTTAGTTCATAATGTCTTGTTCTTAACTTTTTAAAACTTCCGTAATTTACTAAATTACTTTTTAATGTTTGATAAATTCGGTTATCCGGTTGACGTCGCTCGGGAAATGTATTAAAATATAATTCACTAGCTGCTTCAGGAACTTCGTTAGATAATATGTAACATTTTAACATATCATACTTTTCATAATTCTCAAACATATTTTGTCAGCAACTTAACACAACTTTATAAAGATAACACCAAAACGCAATAATTACACCAGACTACAGTAATCTGACAGCAATATATTCAAAATATTGAACGCGCGTCATTATTCCAAGGCCTACTTCGATGTAAACCAAAAACACCTAATATTTTCGTTATTTTTGAAAATAAGTACCTACAACTTTATATCACTGAAAAGGGCTAAACGCGAGCATTTTTTATAATTTATAGCCAACTATGATTTCCATTTGAAAAAAAAAAGTTTTGCCTATTTATGATAAAACGGACAACTATAGAAAAAATCTGAGTACGCCACTGGATTGCACATAAAAAAGTGCCTTTAGAATGTCTTTGCAGAATGTTAATATTCCGCAAAATAAAAAAGTTATGGACAATTTTCAAAATGGCCGAAAATTGAAAAACGCCCTATATCTCAGTTGGCAGTGAAAATATCGGCAGGCGGTTTTTGCCATTAAACATTTCTCAGAAATCGAGCCCATGACACCTAAGTCAGTTTTGCTCTATCTAGTCAGGAAATAGGTTTTCTCTGTTAAAACAGACCAATTTCGACCACCCGGTACATGAGGTGGTTAATTTTGTGTAAATTATTTCCTTATTTTTGAAGAGCAAGAAGGTGTGCTCTGTCTCTGATATCCTGACAGTTCGATATAAGGTTACTCTGGAGAACTTGACATAACTTCAAATCTAAATTCTTCTATCTACGTGGTAGTTCAAAATGAAAGCCAAGAATTTAATGCAAAATTTGAATCAACGTCAGTACAATTTAAAATATTTTCAGGTAAAATCATTTCAAGCAAATTTGTTACATCGTTAACCGAACCTAAAAACGCGGAAAAACAAAGTGTGGATTAATCTCGAATACCAAGACTACCAAGTTTAAGAGACATTTTACTTTGTTTAAAAGAATTATTGTCAAAATTACAGTTTGTTATATTTTGAAGAGTATTTTTTAAAACTGAAGCATAGTCGGAAAGAGAGGTTGGTGTATTCCAACAAGGAGCACATCCTAATAAGAAATTTATACTGGGTATCGCAAATGAATGTTTAAGTAAATAGAATCCGATGTGACTATTGACATATATTATATTTTCACAAAATCGATTCAAAACAACGATTTTTTTGTTAAAAGCCTTTCTCATTTTATAATTTAAGAAAATACATCTTAATAAACTGAACTGATCAAATGGCACCTGTAAAAGATCCGGCGTCACTTTGCTGTATTTAGAAATATCATTGAAGCATCGGTTTTGTTAGAAATAACTGAAATTTTTCGTTTTTTGTAATTTATTTTTAACCAAATAACCGAATGGATTATTTTTTGTAATGTCGTCCAAAACTGTAGACATATTTCCAGAAATTGTTCCATCGTCTCAATACTATACATAAATTTCGGACTGAAAATATCTGAAGAATTGCTAAACAAAATAATGGAGGCCCAAGAGAATCTCCTTTCCTCCTCTCTTTCTTCTTTGCGACAAAATACAGCGATCACCAAAAGATAGAAGTGAATATTCTTTATTGCACTAAAAAATAAAACTTAAAAATTTGGAAAACATTATTTAATTCTAGAAATAATTATGTCCCTATTTACTATATCAAAAGCGTTAAAATAGTCGATTTCTAGAATTACCTTCTCAGAATTATGAGGATAGTAATGACGAATCGCATGCATATTTGCTTCTGCTCCACATTTGGTGCCAAAACCCAGTTGATATGGGCGAAATTTTGTAACTAAAAAATTGTAAATGCGAGAACGCATTATTTTCGCAACCAAACGGCAAAGACAAAAACCAACAGCGATTGGTCGAATTCCACCATCTTTTTTATTAAAAGCGCATACGTTAGCTTCGTAAAAAATAGGACCTATTGGTTTTTGAACCAAATCTTTAAATATATTATTAGTAAAAGATACGAGAGAAGAAAGTAAATTTGAAAAGAAGTTAACAATCTCCTCCGTGACTAAATCTTTGAGAAGCTGCGGCCTGCACGCAATGAACCAGGTTTAAATGAAAGGATAGCTTTCTTAAGTTCACAAATAGAAACATCAAAATTAAAATTAGAAACTTCTGGTACTTCTGGAAAACTTTTGTTTTATTTTTAACTGGGGTGTTTGGTCATCAATTTTTTGTACGTAGAATCATTTTTCTCTGCCAAGGTGTTTTTAGAACACAACATTCTTAGTGTCCTCTTTACATCTCCTTCACACAGTTTATTTTCAATCTTCTTAGCAAAGTAAGTAACTGTACTTTTTTTCGATGTTTGGTTTTGTTACCAGGTTTGTTTTCATATAATGGCAATAAAGATCTCAATGGTAATAATTGGCTTTTCCTCCAAAAATTAATGTTGTTTTTAACAGCAGATGTTAAAGAAGAAGACTTTGACTTAGATTTAGTTGGGACCTTCAAAAAAAGGGCAATCGAGAACGAAACTTCATTGTTGCTCACACATTTATTTATTAAAAAAGTTAAATCTTCTGCTATACTTTTAAACCTTTTTGGACAAAAAGTATTTCAAGTCTAAAGGTTTTAAAGCCTTTCTGTATCAAAAAATGGTTCATCCGAGCTTGAAAGATTTAATAAGCTATTGACATTATTTCTAAAGACCTGGTGAATTTTTAAAATATGAATTTTTAAACCATTTGAATTTTTGAAAGAGATATTACATAACTTACAAAATGTGGTTTTCATGCTATCGATGTCTTTTGAATTTATCAGTAATTCAAAATGTGCATTATTTGCATTACCAGTAAAAAGTAGTTGTATTGAGTTCATATGATTTTCATAGGATACCTTCAAGAAAACTAACATTATCTCCGAGTATTGTCTTCGAATCTTTAAAATATACATTAAAATGTATTTTTAATATGTCTGATAAGGCAAGCCTTTCAATAGTTGTTCCAAAAATTCAATTTTTGCCCATTTTTACGCAATACTCGTCTTTACTTAGATTTGGCTTGAGAACAAAATCTTTAGCTTATCTCATTATTTATATATATATATACAGGGTGGTGCAACCAAGATGGGGTGGACGATTGTAGGCAAACGGAGAGGAATTTGAAAAAAAAAAATTGGGATATGATTGATAGTCAAGAACGCTGTGTTTTAAAATTATACCCATTATACAGGGTGGTCTGAAAAGTTCGTGGTGAACCAAATTTGTGTTTTTTTAAATGGGATACCCGGTATATTATTATTTTAGTTGATTCTCCTATTCGTTGCGACCATTCTGATATAAGGTTAGTTGGGTCTAAAATTTATACCAAGGGAATGGGACGAGGTTAAAGTGGAAAAAAGGGTTATACTCCGGCCATTTTTTGAAAACAATTGAAGCAGGTATGGAAAAATTAAATATTCTATAAAATGTATTGTATCTAGGACTACAATAATCGCTTGTAAGTCGTTTAAAATTATTCACTGTTATACAGGGTAGTCAAGTTTTGCAAATTTACCTTGGATTGAATTTTTTTAAATGGAACACCCTGTATATTTTACTTTCATGTTAAAGATAAGATTACTAGCTTTCAGAAAATACCATATTTGATACCTTTCTGACCAACAGTTTTTCAGTAAATTAGCTGTGAAATCAAAATTTCTTCATTACTCTGAATTCCCGTTGTTAAAATTGACAATTTAATATTAGGAGGCCATGATATCATCATAAATTGAACAAAAAATTGACAGTCCTGTCAAAACAGCAAAGTGTCAGAATATTGTCATCAGTAAATAAATAAATATTGTTCTTTGATGATGCGATGCCGAAATAAAAACAAGATAGAAGCTTTTGCAAGTTAATCATAGAGATTTCAAGAAACAGGACATGTTGCTTTCAAAAAAACGTAAAGTAATTAATAAACCAGTTACCAATGAAGATAATGCTTTGACAGTATTAATAACAGATCTTTTTTTACAAAAAAAATAAATTTAATATAAATCAACAAAAACAATGTAATTAAAACTTATAAAAGATGTTCAACTAAACCACCGTTTTGCTGAAGGCACATTTCGAGTCTATCCACAAATGAAAGTTTCACTTTTCTCAAAGTCAGGTCTGAAATGTTGCGAAAACTGCTTATTATTCTCAACTTCATATCTTCCACTGTGGTTGGAACCTCTTTATAAACTTCTTCTTTAACATGTCCCCACAAAAAGAAATCTAGTGGCGTTAAATCGGGTGACCTCGCAGGCCACTTAACTGGTCCACCTCGCCCAATCCTATGCTCTCCTTTCCAATTATTGAGAAAATGTCTTACATGCCTATGGTAATGCGGGGTGCTCCATCATGTTGGAACCATAAGGAATTTCTTAACATCAAAGGTAAGTCTTCGAGCAATACGGGCAACTCATTTCTCAAAAAATTTAAATAGACTTCTCCCGTTAAATGCTCTTTAAAGAAATATGGTCCTATAACATGAGAGCCAATTATACCTCCCCAAACATTAATTGACCATTTATTTTGATGGTCTACCTGACGAATCCAATGTGGATTTTCGGTTGAATAATAGTGCATATTATGTTTGTTAACCAAGCCGTTGCTTTTAAAAGTTGCTTCATCTGATAACAGCACCCTATCTACAAAACCTGGATTATCCCAAATTGTATTTAAAAACCAAATTAAAAACTCTTGTCGTTGGATGTAATCGCGATCACACAGTTCTTGGTGTAATTCAATGTGGTAGGCATGATATTTATGTTGTTTCAGAATCCGTTTAATAGTAGTGCGTTCAATATCAGTAGCTCTCTCAATTTCCCTGGTACTTGTGTGTGGATTTTCTTGCACTGTTAATAACACTGTCAAAGCATTATCTTCATTGGTAACTGGTTTATTAATTACTTTACGTTTCTTAAAAGCAACATTGCCTGTTTCTTGAAACCTCTCTAATAAACTTGCAAAAGCTTCAGGTCTTGGTTTTTTTTCGGCATCGGGATATCGTACCGCATAAACCCTGCTTGCTAGTAAAGGGTTTTTTTTGACACTCGCCCAACATAAAAGTCATGTTTATCAACTCTGGAGTACTCAAACTCATTGTTACTTAACAATTTCTCGGCTTATCGTCAAAAAACAATGGTAATTGATGCCAATACTCTGACACTTTGCGGTTTTGACAAGAATGTCAATCTTTCTTTTCATTTATGATTATATCATGGCCTCCTTATATTATAGGTATTCAATTTAAACAACGGAAATAATACCGTTTCTGTTAGAATGAGTAAATTTTGGTTTCACGGTTAATTTACTAAAAAACTGTTGGTTAGAAAGATATCAAATAGGGTATTTTCTGAACGCTGGCGATGTTATCTTTAATATGACAGTAAAATATATGGGGTGTTCCATTTAAAAAAATTCAATCCAAGGTAAATTTGCAAAACTTGACCACCCTATAAAACAGTGAATAATTTTGAACGACTTACAAGCGATTATGGTAGTCCTAGATACAATACATTTTATAGAATATTTGGTTTTTCCATACCTGCTTCAATTGTTTTCAAAAAATGGCCGGAGTATAACCCTTTCTTCTATTTTAACCTCGTCCCATTCCCTTGGTATAAATTTTAGACCCAATAAACCTCATATCAAAATGATCGTAACGAATAGGAGAATCAACTAAAATAATAATATACCGGGTGTCTCATTTAAAAAAACACAAGTTTGGTTCACCACGAACTTTTCAGACCACCCTGTATAATGGGTATAATTTTAAAACACAGCGTTCTTGACTATCAATCATATCCCAAAAACCGTTTTTTCAAATTCCTCTCCGTTTGCCCACAATCGTCCACCCCATCTTGGTTGCACCACCCTGTATATATATATATATATATATATATATATATATATATATATATATATATATATATACTTTATAGTTTACATGAAAAATAATTCACGGATCTAAAAAGGCAATTGCCATCTCCTAAAATGTCATTTTTTTTTAAAGTTGACATCTAACAACATTGTCGGGATGACTTTCGAAATTTGTCAAAAACACTTTCATAAAAAAAACAAATTACTTTCAATATCCCGCAGCTACAGCTTATTCTTTTTTTTTTCCACCACATATAAATTTTAAATTTCAATTGAATACACTTTATGTAAATGATTTCTTCCTACTTTTTTCTAGAAATGTGTTAATTTTTGATGTTAAAATTTGAGGTAAATGCACAGATCACCGACTAATTTTTAGTGGGCCAAGCTGCCATTTAACTCATAACAATATTTTTTGACGTTGCGCTGACATTTCTAGTCCGAGTACCGAACTAAGAGCATTTAGCCGCTTAAAATGATACAGTTATCTGTAATTTCATCTTGCAAATTGGCGCGCTTTTTAAATACTTCTTATTTTTTTAAAGAAATATATATTACCAACAAGCTCACACTATATGGGAAACTTTTGATTATTCATTTCTCGGGAAATTGTATTATTGAAAAAAGTTTCTGCATAAAGATAAAATAGTCCTGAAAGCATCAAATCTTAAGTCGGATATACAGATTGTTCAGTAAAAAAAATTAATCTCCGTGACTGCAGTCTTGAAGTAAGAAATAGTCTTAAATAAAAGCTAAATACAGGATTTCCATATTAATTATAGCTACAAAGATTCCAAGACTCTAAAAATATATTCTTTATTCTTTCTTTATTCAATATGGTGCGGACGTGTTGGTAAACACTATATATTTAGTACCATACTTAGCCTTCACTGTTGGCTATAAAAAACGATAAATAGTGAAATACCTGAACGATCAGAAATAAATAACACAAGGATTATAATTAAAGTAAATAGTAAACAATAAAAAAACCGTCAAAAATTACTAATAATAATAAGTTTTTGTTTTTAATAACACAGACAAATACAAATTTCTACAATTTCTTTCTTCTCAACTTTTCGACAGCATCTCATCAGACTCCCAATTACGTGCCACCACCACACACCAGGTGATCTACGATATAGAATAAACAAATGTTTACATTTCCAATCAAAACAAAACAATGTCTGCTCCTATAACTTTTAACCTTTATACATGTCTAAAAAAAAGTAGTAATTAGGCTGTATCTTCCGCATCACGCGATAAGCTGGTATTGTCGCTGCTGTTTGAAAAAAAAAAGAATGATAAATCATAGATATATTTGTTCCAATGCAAAAATCCAAACAGAAAATTATTACTAATGACCGAATCGCCCTAAAATGTCAATTACATTTCTTAATGGTATAATAATATAATAATATAATAATAATTTAATTTTGCGAACCAAGTATACAGGGTGCCGTTAATATCCTGTTATATTATCTCCTTTTGTTCATTTTAGACCAAATATGTATATAGGTCCATAGTTAGCCCTATATTGTAAGGGACAATTTTGAAATCGAATACCTTAACAACAACCGATCCAAGTATAGATATAATATATATTTTTGACACAAGGATAATGAGGAGAATCTAAAAATTGCAAAATATACAGGATGTTCTTTTTAAAATAAAGAAATTTATCGTGATTTCTAAATTTTTCGTTCGGCATTTGTTTTTTAATTTAGTATAGTGCAAATATTTAATAAAACAGTTTCTACCTATGCCACACTTGATTTTTGGACATAATATAAAATAAATCGAATGAGTGGTTTTTACAACGATTTTTTTAAGACCGCCATTTTGTTCCGTCATTATGAATTCATACCAGTTTATCTCTATATCACACTTAATTTGAGGTGAATTGATTAATAATATATTTTTTACGCTGATTTTTTAAACATTTTAGATGATTACTATTTTGTTCCCCCTTCTTAAATTCGTATCACAATTTTACTACTTTATCTCTATATCACACTTAATGCTTGTACAAAATTTGAAATCAATCAAATAACTAATTTTTTTCAGGCTGATTTTTTAAATATTTTATTAAGCAGCAATTTTATTTTGCCATCTTGGATTCGTACCAAAATGTAACTAGTTTATTTCCACATAACACTCAATTTTGTGCAAAATTTGAGGCAAATTGGATAATTAGGTTTTTAGTAATCATTTTTTTACATTTCACAAGGCCGCCGTATTGGTTTTTTACTAAAATGTTACCAGGTTATCACCATATGACCCTTAATTTTTGACCAAAATTTGAAGATAAGCGGGTAAGTAGTTTTTTAGCTATGATGCCACAGACAGCAGACCGACGAAATTAAGAAAACACGTTCTTCAGCATCTAGGAATCCTGAAACGTGGGGATTTGAAAAAATCTTTTGATCTTGTGATTTTGACAGTTATTTTCTTGATAAAATAGTGTTGCATTGCTGATATTTTGATATACCTTTTCTTGTTTGTTTAACCTGAAATTTTGCATACATGTGCATGTATTCTGCATATATGATATATATTATATTTTTACTGCTTGTAAATTTTAGGGTTAGAAATTTTCGCAAGATTTAATCAATTCTGTAAAATCAAAAAAAAAAAACTGTAAAAGTTTGTGGAATAATAATGCAACTGCAAGCCCTGCAACTCTAAGGATCGTCGGTTTATTCTGTTAGCGGATGATACAACCATTGCAGTTACTGAGAGAAACAATGGAAATGTTTGCATAATTTTTCCCTAGAACAGGATCTAAATTGACTTACATCCCTGTCGTCATGAGTAACTGACACACATTTGGGAAACTTTCATATACTTAGGTCTTAAAAGTTGAATATTTCTGTAGTTTTGGAAATGTGTGGATAAATTATTATGCACATTACTTTAGATGCACTGAGTGGCTAAGATAACAAATCTGGTTTTTCAAAAAAAGTGCAATTATGTTTGGATTTGTTTAAAACATTTTCTAGGATATTTTTAAAGGTTATATTTTGGTCCACCACACATTAGAAACTGTTTTCTTTATATATTATAAAGCATCCCATTTATACCAGGTGGTCAAAAGTTTAAGACAAATGAAACATTTCTTTGTTTCTCAGAAAATTGTATTCCTGTGATTAATTTCTGCATAAAGTTAAAATAGTTTAAATAGTTCTAACTAAGGACAGATTAGGGCTGGAAAACAGAAACACATAATTAAACAGTTGAAACTTTTGCCACATTGTGCATGAGACAATACAAATTAACTTACCATCAATTCTCATTCGTTTAGCAGGTACAGTATATGCAGAATTGCTTGGAATTGCAGCATCATCACTGCGGTGTTGAGATTTAGAAGCTGCTTCAGGGACAATAAATAGAAATCCTAAAATAATTTACAAATATTAATTTCTATTGTGTTTTCAAGAATAAAATAAATTATGGGCTTAATAGATTTTAAAATTGAATAAAAAGAGAGAAATTAAAAGTCAATATCCAACGAGAGATATGTGTAATTATTGGTATACTCGCAATCTACACTATATTTTTGGATTGTACGATGAATTCTCGACATATTTTAAGTAACCATGCAGTCTTATTTAGGTCATACCAATTACTATCTCCGAAACGGTAAAAGCTACTAAGAAGATAAATTTAGAGAAAATATATCATTTTCAAGACCTATTTATAATCTATTTACATTATTACATACATATTTACTGTCTTAATTGATGTTTAGATGCATGTAATGGATATACAGTATAGTACAGTATAGCATTTAACTCGAGTATAATGACCGATAACTGACTTAAAACACTGACTAGACTTTAACCTCATCTATTTTATTCCACGTTATACTCTTCTTCAATAATATACTATGATATCAATTAAGCAAAAATAATGTAGAATATACATACCTGGAATATGTAAGCAAGGAACTGCTGTTGGTTTTAGGCCCCATCTGCCTGGTACGACATCGGCAGGAAATGTGCTTCTCAAAAAAGAAACCAATCGTACATTTCCTCTGAATTCTATACCTCGTAATTATGAGGTTTTATTCTTTCCAATCAAGCAGTTAATAAATCTGAAAACTTTTTTGTACTTGGAAAGCGATATCGCTTGCTTTCCCGATTTTTGCACCTCAAAACACAAGATTTTAATTTCGATGTTTGTTGCTTGAAAAAGTTCATCATTTCCGAAATTACAAGGTGAGATTGCTGATTAATAACTCTTGCAAATAAAAACTCCTCGAAAAAATTGTACTATAAATTACATAGAACAGCCAAACACAACGTCAAACTTCAACTTCAAAATTTCAAATACAAAATGGCTGGGCGCCAAAGAGCACTATGATTGCAGGACATATGATTTCGCCGCAGAGCCCTATCTAGTCCGAGTACCCGAACCTAATAGGTAAAGAGCCGCGTCCTTTAGTGATTTTACTAAAAAAATTACGTATACTGTGGGTAAATGCACTTTGAAATAAAAGAAGTGTTTAATTAGCCGATGGTTTTATAGATTAAGCAGTTGTTATAGCAGTTATGGTGCTTATCCGAATTTAACGTATGATTTAAAACCTTAAGATATATCTTAATCGGCTGCAAATTTTGATTGCATACTTAACTCTATAGTGATTTGAAATATATTAATTTGTTAATTTGGACAAAATTCCACTGAATATTGTCACACCCCATTTTGTCGGGCTGTGACTAGGGACGTTGGGGATCCTTACCAAATTATAACAAAGAACTATTTTCCAAAACAAACTATATCTATATTAATACAAAAACAATATAACAGAAGCAACTGACTGTCTGATTGTAGACTGCCCCCTTCCTAAGCATTTCCAAGCCTTTAAATAATCAGCCAATAGTACTGTGTCAGCGATTGCTTTTGTATTCGCCATATTATATCTGCCGAACAATTACTATTCACCGATTTGTTTATTGCTGAAACTGCTTTAGGAGGTTCAGTTTTCCTTAATTGATTAAGCAATACTTTACTAAGCATGTAAAAGCGGTCACTGAACTAATAATTTTTAGAATGTTTAGGCTAATGAATTTAATAGGAAATGCATTGAAATATTTTCACCCTTGACAATATTAATATACCAGTGGTGGTTCGTGGTGAGTTATATGGGGAGGTCAATAACAATTTCTACTCTTCGTTCTTTAGAATTGGAAAAATGCTTGGTTAAAATTGCACGCACATTCCTTTCATAAACGTTTTCTCGATACTTAACATTGCTTAAGCGGATAGTCTATCTTGGCTCAACTTCTCTTCTTCATTTGTGCGAATGCTATTTGTTAAATAAATTTCTTAGAAATAAGTATTCCAATTTTTTCACAGCAAAATCTAGTTGCACGAGGAATATTTGGTGAGATAATTTCCAGTTCAATAAATAATTTAATACAACAAACAGTAAGAATAATTCATTAAACAAAAAAGCATAATATAACTACTTCATACTAATTGTAGTTTGTCAAACTTGAATGATATTTTTCCGATTGTTTGTCCGGAAAACTGCTTTGTCAGGAAAGTTTTCCTCTTAAAAACATTAAAGTTCTTATCTTATAGTGATTGGTCAAAATTTGTAGGAATGAAATAATCACTGAAACTTTATTTTGAAGATTCACCTCTTTAGACCCGCTAGTTTATTTGTTTGCTCTTGGCGGAAAATTGTACAGAGCAAATTAAAGATTCAATCTCTTCAAAAACAAAATCATCTATTGCTCGTATCTATACTTAAATAAGCTAACAACTCGAAGTTTTTAAAAACTTTTCGACTTTATTTTTGCTACAGTAATATACAACCTGCTACAATACATTGTTCTCGCATTAACCTAGTCCACAAACTCAAATTGATGTTAATTCTTGTTACAGCTAGCAAAAACATGAGTAAGGGCTCATTAGATTTGGAATGACGTTTAGAAAAATCTTCAGAAGTTTCATATCCGCACCTAAACAATTTCAAAAGTTAATAACACATTAAGGCCTTAAAAAAGAGTTTAGTTTTTCCAAATAACTCAAAGGCTATTAATATTTAAGAAATGTTAATAAAATATTCTTAAGGAGGAAGAAATTTCCTATAAAAAGGTTTTACTCTAAAAACTCTGGCCCGGAATTCCGTTAGATGGAGCTATGAGTTTCCAGTGAAATTATAAGAATATGGGGTGCATTCACCAGAACGTCCAGAAAAGTTATTGGAGAAAAACATAATGGTTTTATAGAAAAAATATGCAATAAAACAATATAAAAAAAATAGTGTTGAAAGATCTTGGTAATTAGACGATCAGGCAATTTATTTGCAATTTTTTATGGTCATTATTAATTAGTCCTTACAACCAAGACGATATTTAAGCAAAAACTTATGAGAATTAAACGAAAAAATATGTTTAGTGTAGAAATCGTACAGGAAATCAGTAAGCAAAAAAAAAAAACAAAGTAGTGGGTAATCTTAAATTCTTTTATTTAAACGGTAAAAGGATATTAAAATAACTTAATCCGAATGACTTTCATGAGCTGACAAGTGACCCAATGATAAAAGCATAGATAAAGCTGTTGCAGAAAATGACTTTTTATTTACTTTGGGAATTCTTCTAATGCCCGTAATAAAACGGTTAGGCGAAAGAAGCAACCTCTTAAAGATACTTATGTTTGTTTTGGTTCTACATACTTTTCGAGAGAACCTTTCCCTCTGTTCTTTAATGTGTTTGTTTCTGCTTTCATATGGCATCATTGATATGTTGCAAACAATATTCTTGCTCTGATTAAAACGTTATAATAAATATAATATTTTGCTTTGAACAAAACGTCTATTCTGTTCGAAGAAGGCACTGTGTGACGAAACAATTGTCTTGGTTTAATGTAATATAATGAAAATTAAAGTTATAGACGTTTTATTCAGTGTATAATAGATGTCCATCAACTATCGGCTAACTCGATTGAATTTAATATTCTTGCTGTTTGAATAGTGTAAGATTTAAACAAATTTTTATCAATTCTGTTATAACTGGTAATGACTTCAAGAACTACGGACAGTATTTTTAAAACTTTCATATCAAAGTGACTAATTTTCGCTATATTTGGGTTCTTAAAAAAACGTCTTGCAATATTGCCGTTACTGCTACCGAATCCCAGCTTTGGCTTGTCTAGGTGTGATGAAACCTTGTTCTTTAAATTCTTTTTGAATACTTTTTTGTTTTTAGTAACTTTTTCTTTGTCTTCTTGTGATCTGACAGTCCAAGATTCAACTTCCTTTTTTTAAAACAGGTAAAATAAATACTCAAAAAATCGGATTCTAGTATGCGGTAATACCGGAATGGCAAATTGGTAACTTAAAATATTGCATAATTTTTCTAGCATTATATTAATATTATTAAAATCTTTCTGAGTAGATAAACAGATATAGTAATTTTGAGTACATTTATTGCGCTTCAAACTATTTTGGATGTTGCCACCGACCATACTACGAATCAAAATATGTTTTACTAGAATGACTCTGTTCTTAATTTGAAGGCTGGTTTTTTGTTCATTGTCAATATGACTTCATATATAAAATTTTTTTGAAAGAATTTTCTGTGGTCTTTCTAATAAACTGATATTGGCCTACAGTAACGCGGGAAGTACGTGGGTTGAACTACATAACTTTTTTTTGGGTCAATGTTCGACGATTCTTTAGTATCTAGATTAAGTGGCACTAACCATGTAACAAAAGCACTTTCTTTTGACTCCCCCGAATTTTAGAATTTCTGCTTGTCTTCACTGTACCCTGAACTTCGATCGAAGGCATATTTACAAATTAAAAATAAATTACTTAGGTCGTAATCATTAAATTGAATTAAAATATCTTTTTGCAAAGTTAATAAAACCGTAACTCGTAAAACCTCCTTCAACTAACACTGAGAGCTTTTTCTGGAGTTAACATTGATTGTTTAAATATATTAGTATTGCCCAAAGCACTTATGAATTTTGATGCTCTATTGGGACTAGATGAGTTTACTTCGCCGTTTGTGTCGCTTACCTCGTTCGCTACCAGCCCAAAAATCCATGAGAAGACGACCACATTTTTGATGTTTTTTAAAATATTTTTAAACTTAATGTTGCCCTTAAGCCATTTTCTATTATTTTCTAAAAAACACAAGAATTCTGGATGCTAGATACAGCAACAGAGATTACCGAAATATTTTCATCTGGACATTTGGTTGTTATTTTAACATATTCTTTAATGTACCGATGCTGCGCGTTGCTTTGTACAGAAGGGCATTTT
Organism: Kuschelorhynchus macadamiae; assembly: GCA_030620095.1. Taxonomy (NCBI): domain Eukaryota; kingdom Metazoa; phylum Arthropoda; class Insecta; order Coleoptera; family Curculionidae; genus Kuschelorhynchus; species Kuschelorhynchus macadamiae. Next base: position 135,824 of record JAUTXW010000775.1, on the reverse strand, counting down.
CGAATCTTATTCCAAAGATAGCTGCGACTTATTTCTACGTAAGCAAATTCATTTTCTGAATCAAAATTAATAAATGTTATTCACACACATCAGAAATATTGTCATTTTGTACAGAGAAACTTATAGAAATATTCTAGCGTTATATGCAAAATATCGCAAAAGATTTTATTCGGGTATTTTATTATCAATCACAATTAATAAGGCTCTATAAAATTTTTATATGATATGGCGCAATGTGTGATTTGTTGTCAAAGTAAACCTACAAATAGTACAAAACAAGCATCAGGCAGCATCTTAAAATTAATGACTTACAGGTTTTGAAATAAGAATTATTTAAGTTATATTAAATAGAAATTACCTACCGGATTTATAATTAAACATTATCCTTAATCTTTTTATTTCAGTTTTCGCCCTAAAAATATAGTTAAATATCGCACATTTTTTTAAACAAAAGCTCTCAATAACAAGAAATAATTTGCGTAACGCGTTTTGAGAAGCGTTTTTTGACTGAGAGCGTGTTGTTTGTTTCAAGGCTAATGTGATTTAATATAGGGAAAAGTTTACTGGACTTTTGATTAGTTTATTTCGCAAATTAATGAAATTTGAATATGGATTTTTTTCCACGTTTCGGTGGCCCCTTCTGCAGTGTGCGACTTAGCGTTAGGATGCCCCAAAGCAGGCCATAACAAACAAAAAAAATTAAACTAATTAATATTAATTTAAAAATTATAAAAAATAATGGCGTTAATTAACGATTTACTGGGGTAGGGACTTTTTGTTATTCGCACAAAATTTAATGTAATTATTGTTTCAACCTTATGTGTGCTTTCTAATTATTGTCGGAAGAAGAGAAAAAGAACAGTAATTTTTAAGGAACATACCATTTGGATATACAAATTGAACACATGTTTGCTATTTTTATTATGACATTAAAAATATATAATGTAGGTAAGAGGTTTGGCTTTCACCTCTCTCCCAAAAGGTCCTTTTGTTTTGGAAAGCACGAGGTTTATGAAACTTTTAAGCGATATATTTTTATAATTTTTAGACAATTTTTTAGTTCATGTTCGCTCGCAAATATCGTAACATGTTTTGAATCTCAATCGTCCGTCGAAATACTAATTCTATTTTATATGAGTCACGAGAAAACTGCTTTTTTATTGTCACTTCTTTCTTTCATTACTAGACATTGTCAAGACCTTTACTTACATGTTTACTATCTGTTCTACATTACGTTTTAATATACTTGCATGGTATTATGATAAGTATTACAACCTGATTCACATGATCTTTGTAAATTTTTTCTGACATTTCACAATACATTTTTTTAAGTATTATCATGGAATATAAATAATAATATAATTTCTTTATTGTATTAAAACACATAGTCCTAGAAGGAACGCATGCGAATACTACAACATAGTAAGTGTCTAAGAATTGATTTGCAGAAGTTAATAATGCTTTAAAATTCATCTCACGGAGTTTTCCTGAAACCCACATTCATTCCTGGTATTAGAAAAGCATCAAGCAGAAATATCCTTGAGTCCAACAAAACTAAATGTCTAACCGTTACAGCTTTTGTAAAATATATAAGCGCTAGTATTTTCTAACATCAAAATAATCAAAGAAAACATCGAATATTAACACTGTTTTCTATTATCTGGATAAACGGATTTTTGTGGGGCTAATTAACTTTAGTAACAAAATATTTAGTAATATTTTTAGCAAAAGGCTAGGATTTCATTTTATTTATTCCACATTTTATGGCAGCATGGCCTCTTAGTTCGCCACTATCTTTAATTTACTTTTGACAACGAGTTGAGATACCCACCAGTCAGAATGTTGCATATAAATCAATCGTAAAGATAATTGAAATATGAGTTGTAAGACCTTTTCGTAATCATGAGTTTAGTTCCCCCAGTTAAATCTAAACTAGTGCGACCTCGTGGAACTTCGAGGGCAGCTTTAAAAATATACCTGCCATTTATAAAATAAAAGCATCCTGTTAGGACTTGACGATGTGGATAATTACAAATGACTTCTTTTTGAGCTTCTTTGTAAATATTTTTAGCAGCATTTATTATATATAGTATATTTCAACGTTTTAAGCTCTAAATCGATAGAGATAAAATCAACTCCTAATAAATCTAATGACTAACCTAGGAAGATAAAATTAAAACTCAAAAATACTAGGAAAATAGAAACAATAATACAACCTTAATCAGAACTCTTAAGGATAATTTTACAACTTATATAATTTTTCATACAATTATAAACAGTCGTACAAGACAAACAAACATTCAGGTCTTTTTAAGGAAAGTAGCAAAACTGTAGTTAATAAGACATCAATAAAAAGTTCATATCTGTAAGTAGGAAATAGCTTTTAATTTTAAAGTTTATTAATTTTACTAATTTCGTATTTATTAGAAAACGTACGTTTCCGATGGGACAAATATGAATAAAAAAATCATCTTTTACTCTTTCATAAATGCGGGAAATCTGTGCTGGGTTTCCCGCATTTATGTCATGTCAGTTAAGATTTTACAGGCTGTGTTACATTAAAATAAGGAAGTTAGACTTGTCGTCAATAATTTCACAGGCATTATAATTGTACATAACGATGGTAAGTAATTAGTTACTAGATAACAATGAATAGATCTATGTTATTTACAATAAAATTTTTACTTCTTTTTTGACATACATTTTTTATGTCGCTTATATTTTTAGGAATTATATTATATGCTAAGTAATTTGTGGATTTTTGACTTATTGTTTTTCTATTATTTTAAGAGATTATCATTATTAGTCACATCTTTGGTATTATAACAAAAAGGAAATTAGTTGTTGTTTATCTGATTGTTTATATACAAAGTTGCAAACTGTAATTATACATATTGCTTTAATGTTAAAAGTGTTTAAATCTTAAAAAAGACTTGTTGACTACAATTTTAAATACTTCAACAATGTTATTTATTTATAACTTTTAGAGGCTCTAAATATGCGTTAAATGTTCCGGCACACATCAGTATTCCTTACCGAAGAAGTCTTTCCTCCAATGATTTATATAATTATAAGCAGTTTTCTGTTCATAAATTCTCTTAATAAGTGAAATTTGCATGTTAGAAATCTAATATGACAGTTCCACTTCAGGTTAGAGTCAATTATAATACCCAGATATTTGATTATATTAACTCCCTTAATTCGTCCACTCAAAGAATCGACAAAGCCACATGAGTGGTTTTTTTTTTAGATTAAGTCAGTTTAAGATTATTCAAAAACAGTTTAACCTTATTAATATCCTTAAATTATAAGTCCTTGACTTCTTCCCACCATGAAACCGTGTCATAAATAACCACTTTACCTTCAATGTCAACATTACAAATAATGTTGATATACATGCTTAAAATCACAGGACTCAGTCCTGTACCTTGTGGTACTCCAATTTTGATTTCTTTAGGCTACTCGCTTCTGCCACTTAGATAACTTTGGAAAACATTCAACACGGATCCCATCACACCATAGCTAGCCAGAAGGTCCAGCAGCATAGTGTGAAAGACCGTGTCGAATGCCTACATCAAATCCAGAAGTACTGCTATTGTTTTTTTTCTAAGTTATTTGTAATATCCCCAATTAAGTCGTAACTTGAATCACAAGTACATAAGTTTTCGATAAATCCGTGATGATTCTTAGGTAATATATAATTACTAAATAAAAAACGGCTCAGTCTTTATTTCAGACTTTTTCCAAATATTTTTCAAAGGTTATTTGCTACACTTATGGAACGATAATTACTTGTTTCTTTTTAATTACCTGAATTTTTATATAACTGATTTATAATTGAGATTTTAAAATGATCAGGTACTTACGTTTTAAAAAACAAGTTAATTATATTAAATATTGGGTTCAAAAGATGCAAATGTAATGTTATAAGAACTATAGATTCAATTCCATCCATATCAAGTCTACAACTATTTTTTAAGCTGCTAATATATCTTTGTTTTTCTTATATTGCTGCCTATTCTTAGCTTCACTACTAAAATACGTATTACTGCCTGTTTTTCCTTTGGTAGAAGTATATTCTCATTATTTAATATTTGCAGTTGAATGTTGTCTATTTTATTACTTTTATTTGTAGCCTCAGATACAATATTATAAGTTTTACTTATATTCTTAAAATGTAAGGATATTTTTTTCATTTTAACTATTTTTGGCAATATTTCTAACTTTATTAAGGTTGTTTTTAATTTCACTATATCTGTTAACGTTTTCCAAGGTAGGATTTTTTTTATTTTATCTCGATTTTTTATATATAACAGCATTTAATATTCATGTTTTAATTTTAGTGCGACCTTGAAAAATTTGTATTTGAGATTCAGATTTTAGTATTATATGTTTAATTTTGTTTAGATACTAGGATCTTAGAAGCTAAAAGAGTTAGTTTTATCTTTGGTAACCAGTTTAAAACAAAAATTATGGTCGTTTTTTAGGAACTGCTTCATACATCTAGCCTACCCTGGATAATTAAAAAAAAAATGCTTTTATGTATACAAAATAGAAGTAATTTGACGTGTTTCGCTGTTTTTCGAAATATCAAGTATCTACGCCAATGACTTGCACAATTTTTTGTTGTCAAAATATTTATCCCAACTATTTCTGTTTTTAATTTGATTTATATATTATATTATATTCCTTAAAAATATCAAAAATCTATGCCCATGACACCTAAAACCTAATCCTAGCTAGATGACCCAGGCTATTTTTAGTGCAAATTTGAAACGAATTGATTTGACCAGTTTGAGGCTATCGTTGGAAAACATTTTGTTTACACACGTACCCATACGTACAGACCTCATATTTATTTTTAAAAATATGTTTTTCGTAATCTAGGGATTCCAAAACGTTAAAAAATTCAACCTATACTTTTCGAAATTTTTTGCTAATCCGATATTTTCCCTATATAGCCTATATAATGTATTAATAATACAATATATTGGCTGTGATATGAGGAACAAAAATAGTTAAATACCCCAGGGAGTGGAGGTTACAATAGTTAAAAACTACACATTTTCCTATATTTTTAGGATTATAATACCCAATGCAGCCCAATATGTCATATATAAGTATATCAAGGTCAGTTTTTATGTATCTTAGTTAATGTTATGATTATGTCTTGCTAAATAATTTTTCCGAGAACGACAAAAATAAACATACATTTTCTCTTAAAACAGTTTTTGCGCCAGTCGGCGGGAGTCGTCACCACAATTTCTCATTTAATCGTGTCATTTACAGGCACTGTTCACAGTACGAACAACAACTCGTTTCGTTTTGCTTTTAGTAACATTTCTTATAATATTCAATAAATCACTGCGCAGGAAAATTAAAGTTGAGGTAGCGAATGGCTATATAAATCCCCAATTATTTTCTGTGTGCAACAGTGCAAAGTGAATCCATTCAGGGCATTAAAGGGTTAGTTTTTAATTGTAAATAATTAATTGGTGCTTAAGTGTAGTATCTATTGTTATGCATAAATAGTGTTATTAGTAGCTAATTATCATAAAACAGTGGTACGAGTAAATTTAAAATAATTAATTTTCCCATAGATTCTACATACATCAGTATAAAAAATATAATATTCCCCAAATAAGTATGTACGTCAATAGTTTTATCAAGTTGAGGTATATGCAAAAAATATAATAAAATTGTCGTATTTTGGCGTCTTTTAAATATATTATTAGCTTATTTAAACAATATAAAATTTTAATTTTGATTTTTAGTGAACTATTTTGTCCTCATTGATTAGACCTATATAAATGCTTAGGTATGCAAAAAAAGACACAAATTTGCCCTGTCTTACCCTTTTTTTTAAAGCTGAGCGTTATGTAATTAAAAATATTATTTGCATTTTTAAAGGTCTTTTGTATTCCCTAGGGCTACCCTGTGTAGTGAAAGAAAGGTTTTGTAAATAAAAAAAAATTACAAATTTTACGGTTTGTTTTTTTTTAACTTATTGCTTTAAAAGAACCGATATTTTTATTTTTTTTTGGACTGCTTCATATTTCTAGAGCTATGATAAAAAATGTATTTATATATAAAAAAAATTTGACGTGTTACTCCGTTTGTTAGAAAAGCAAAACGTTCTTGAAATATATTTTTCCGTTTTCAGGGTGCTGTTTCATCCTATTAGGGCTATCTTGTATATTGGAAAAATGTTCTTGTGTACAACATTATAAAGAAATTTAACTTATATTACTCTTTTCTATGCAAACTAAATGGTGCTAAAGTATATACTTTTTTAATTTAGAGAGGTATCTTTCATCATCTTAGGACTATCCCGTATAGTTAAAAAATCGTTTTTATACATCAAAAATTAAAGAAGTTTGATATGTGCTACCATTTTTTAATGTTTTTTTATTTCATTATTGTATACTGGAAAAACATTTTTTGTATACAAAAAATAAAATAAATTTTAGATGTTTCGCCATTTTCGAAATATTACTTTTTTTAATAAATAATCGAAAAAAAAATCAAGTATTTACGTCAATGACTTCTACACTTTTTCAATGTCAGGATATTTACTCCAACTATTTCTGGTTTGTCATTTCACTGTTATCCACTAATTTCCAAAATAAATATGAATTTTATACATTTCCTTAATCCTTAAAAATATGACACCCAAAAATCTAATCTCCGCGAGATACAGACCTTGGCAATTTTTGATGCAAATTTTGTTCCAAGTTAACTCTTTTGACAGTTACAGAGCTTCAAATTCTATTTTTAGCGTCATTTTCTCAAAAACAGTTGGATTCCGGTGTAGGGTATATAACGCAAACGTTTTTTAGAATGTTCAGGACAATAGAAAAATGCAATAATATACAGAGCATTTCATTTAGAAAACGGATTTTTGAACCGATTTATAAGTAACAGCGGCAACACCACATAAATAAAAATATTAAAATAAAATATGCTCACCTATGGTCATAATCAAATCTTTAAAGTAACATATTCATTGGTTCTCCAGGTACTTCTAATACGCTTCTGCGTTTAACGTAGCAGGATTTTATTTTATGTATTAGAAATTGAACTCTTAGACTTGCTGGTACAGGGCGGATCTCCCCCGCCGCCTCCTTTAGTCCACCAGTGGTTTAGTGAAGTATTTGGTAAATGGGTAGGAAATAAACATTTACAATTTTAAAGTATTAATACTATACAGCTATCTGATAACTTACCAAAAAATAGCAAAAAGTGTTGTTTTTATGACTTTTTCTGTAGAATTCAGTCGCCTTCAGAATAAGTATACGGGGCCAGGTCAAAAATGTATCGGACACTACTTTGTTTTTTTAAATGGGACACCCTGTATATTATTATTTATATTTATTAGGAGTAATGTGGGCTTTCCAAAAATATATATACATGTATGCAGCTCAAAATTCGACATTTTCGAAAATTTTCTTTTGTGTCAAATTAGTAGGCAGTAGGGTATGGCTGATTTGTTTGGAACAAAAACCAAAATGTCAAAAACTTTGCGATTTTCTCAGTGTTTGATTATTAATATAATATTTTTGTTGTTTTGGTGTTCCTATTTAACTGTATACTATATTTAATTTACTTTTTTTACAATAATGGTGGTCTACGAAAATTATGAAAAATATGATATGTTGGTTTGTTTCATACAAGGATATTATCTGAGCAGTCCTTTTTTATATTAAATATCCAGAGAGATGACAACCTTTCCGAAACAGATTTGCCCGCCTTAAATCCAATTTAGAAGAGCACGGATTATTTATCTAGCCCCGTCCTAAAGTATACCCCAAAGAAGATAGAGAGAGAAAAGGAATAAACATAACAGGTTATGTAGAAGCGACGCCTTCATCTTCTTGCTAGCAAATAGAGGAAGCAGTTGGTGTACAGATTTTGTTCCAAGTTAACTCTTTTGGCAGTTACAGAGCTTCAAATTCCATTTTTAGCGTCATTTTCTCAAAAATAGTTGGATTCAGGTATAGGGTATATAACGCAAACGTTTTTTAGAATGTTCAGGACAATAGAAAAATGCAATTATATACAGAGCATTTCATTTAGAAAACGGATCTTTGAACCGGTTTAGGGTAACAGCACACACATAAATAAAAATATTAAAATAAAATATGCTCACCTATGGTCATAATCAAATCTTTAAAGTAACATATTCATTGGTTCTCCAGGTACTTTTAATACGCTTCTGCGTTTAACGTAGCAGGATTTTATTTTATGTATTAGAAATTGAACCTCTCGACTTGCTGGTACAGGGCGGATCTCCCACACCGCCTCCTTTAGTCCACCAGTGGTTTAGTGAACTATTTGGTAAATAGGTAGGAAAAAAAAATAAAAAAAGTAATAATACTATACAGCTATCTGATAACTTACCAAAAAAGAGCAAAAACTGTTTTTTTATGACTTTTTCTGTAGAATTCAGAAAGAGCAAAAACTGTTTTTTATGACTTTTTCTGTAGAATTCAGTCGCCTTCAGAATAAGTATACGGGGCCAGGTCAAAAATGTATCGGACACTACTTTATTTTTTTAAATGGGACACCCTGTATATTATTATTTATATTTATTAGGAATAATGTGGGCTTTCCAAAAATATATATACATGTATGCAGGTCAAAATTCGACATTTTCGAAAATTTTCTTTTGTGGCAAATTAGTAGGCAGTAGGGTATGGCTAATTTGTTTGGAACAAAAACCAAAATGTCAAAAACTTTGCGATTTCCTCAGTGTTTGATTATCAATATAATATTTTTGTTGTTTTGGTGTTCCTATTTAACTATATACTATATTTAATTTACTTTTTTTACAATAATGGTGGTCTACGAAAATTATGAAAAATATGATATGTTGGTTTGTTTCATACAAGGATATTATCTGAGGAGTCCTTTTTTTTCATATTAAATATCCAGAGAGATGGCAACCTTTCCGAGACATATTTGCCCGCCTTAAATCCAATTTAGAAGAGCACGGATTATTTATCCAGCCCCGTCCTAAAGTATACCCCAAAGAAGATAGAGAGAGAAAAGGAATAAACATAACAGGTTATGTAGAAGCGACGCCTTCATCTTCTTGCTAGCAAATAGAGGAAGCAATTGGTGTACAGAATTCTGATCCTCAAAGAATTTTGCAAAAATATAAGTATCACCCGTATAAATTCCACACAGTTCAACATTTAAACCCCAGCGATGCCGAGCGACGAATGTTATTTTGCCAATAGTATTTACAACAAATCTATACTGAAGAATGTTTTGGCAGACTCGTTATCTGGTCACATCAATCTTATTTTTCAAGTGCGGGAATTTTCGGTCGCTATAATACAAGAAATCACGATTTAATTTTTTGAGAGGGCACAACAAGACACTTTGAGGTTGGGGTGTCATGTTTCATTTTTGGATTGGCCCCCTGTAAGATGGCCCAATCTCCGTTTCAAGCAAAATAAAAAAATATAAAACACGATAGATAGATAATTATGATTTGGTTTTGAGTAAAATTCAATAATTTTCTCATAAGTAAGCTAAAATGCTGTAATATAAGAGTTGAGAATTAAAAAAGATCTTTTGAATTAAGTTTGAAAGTATTACATCTTTAGTATAATAATTACTTAAATGAATTTTCTTTTTAAAATTCGTAGCTTACTACGAAATTTGAGCTTGCTTTTCAGAATAACTGCATATCTGTATATATTTTTGGAAAGCCTACATTATTTCTAATAAATATAAAGAATAATATACAGGGTGTCCCGTTAAAAAAATAAAGTAGGGTCCGATAACTTTATGACCTGATCCCGCATACTTATTCTTAAGCGGCACTAAATTCTATGGAAAGGTCATATAAGGAACAGCTTTCGCTTTTTTGATAAGTCATCAGATAGCTGGGATACAAGGGGACCTGAAAATACAGCACAAAATAGGATACCCTGTACATCTCGCACGTATAAATTCACTGGTATATAATTTCCTCTGCAAAAATATCGTTTGGGTATCAATTACAAAACAATTCTCAGTTCGAAGCACCAAATCACGCTGTAGATATATGGGTCACAATTATGGGATTAAATCTTAATTCTTGCCGTTACTAAACATTTATTTTACAGAGATACTCAAAAGTAGATAGATGCTATGTATTTGTCTATCATATAGAATTTAATTTAAAATCTGAAAATTTTTTCCGTTTTTTTATAGGTAATTATGGATAATATGGGTCATAATTATTGGATTAAATTTCAATTTGTGCCCTTTCCAAAAATGTATATTACATAGATGTTCAAAAGTAGATCATTGGTTATAAAATGTTTATTCGAGGAAAAATGTTATTTATTTGTGTGTCGTATAGAATTTAGTTTTAAATGTTACACATTTCTTTAGCTTTCAATTTTTTTCTATTTTAAAATATTATTAAGATCTAAGAAATGCAAGGTAAATAAAACGTTGTTGTATACATATATAAGGAGAATTAAAAAATTAACCTACATTTTTGGGTTCACCTATTTATTTTCAGCCTTATGCTTTGCGGATATAATTGCCACAAACTTAAAAATTATTTTTTACAATGTTTCTCAAAATTCAGCTTTAGATAAAATTGCAACAAAAAAGTGTGTGGTTGCTTATTTTAAAGCATTTATTAAATACCCACAATTTAATTTATTTTTTTTTGTTTCTAAGAAATCTTATGTTATAATATCTTTATAAAAAAAAATTAAATTTGAAAACTTAAAGGGCTGTGTATAACTACTCATCATTAATGCTACTAGCCAGTGAATGGCAGAAAAATATATTATTCTAAAATCAACACACTTAAAAGTTTTTACATATTACAACGACAAAACAAAAGTTGAAGAACATAAAATTACATTTTAAAAACTTTTTTTAAAACTTTTTATTGGTCACATAAAAATTTTTTCGTCTCTTTCTTCATGCCTACGTAAAATATGACGGTTTTTAAGCAATACATTTTTTTTTAAATGTAATTTGGCGTTTTATAACTTTTGTTTTGTTTTGTTACACGTAAAAAGCTTTTTAATACATTGATTTTTAAACAACGTATCTTTTGCCTTCACTGACAAGTAGCATTGATGATAACCGAAAGCGATCTGCTATAATTTTGTACACGTTATACCCGTTATACAGACAGATCCTTTTGTTTCATTTTTGGTTTTTTGAAAGTATTATATATTAAAAATAAAAGAAATAAATTTAAAAAAACAATCACTGAAAATTAAAACTAACATTTCAAACGACCCTAAAAATTAGACTTATGAAATCGGTGTCAAACTAATATTGATTTACTAGTAACTAAGAAAAGCTATGTATATGCTATTAGTTGCTTTCTTACAGAATCCATACTGTTTAGATATGATACTTATTAATGTTCATTAATTTGACACCGAATTAATATTTTTAGGATCGTCTAAAATGAAATTTTTCAATTTTTAGTGCTTTTTTAAAGTCGGCTATATTATATTTCCATTTTTAATTTTTATTATTTTTAGTTATCTTTCTATTTTTATATTTTTTAGTTTAGACTTATTTTTTATCATATTTTCTACGTTTTTTTAATTTACTTGTTCTTTCATTTTTATTTTAAATTCTTATAAATAAATAGATATGAAGATTTTTTTAATCGGTTAGTTTTGGAATTGAATTTCCTTTCTTAGGCACTAAAGTAATTCGAAGTATGACAAACACGATTATACTTCACTGGTATACAAAACGTATTAGCTCAGGTAGATATATAAATAATTATCACTCTTACCATATTGAGGCAATCAAAATAAATTTGATGTTAATATTGAAGCAAAGAGTTGAGAAACTCTTCCATCACTCATTAACACTGAAAATCTGTTTAACATTCTAGTTGATAAATCATATCCCAAAAAGCTCTTAAAAAAATTAATATACAACACAATGAATGTTCGTCATGTGGAGGATATCGATAGAGGAGAAATAACTCCAGATATCTCTTTCTTTATTTATCGTTTCTCAGTACCATATATTAAAAATGTCATAACTAAAATAATAAATGTTTTCAAAAACGAACATTGCCTTAAAAATATTCCAAGATACTCAAAAAATATTGGACTCACTTATTTAAAATTAAAAGATAAAGATTCACCCCTAAAAAAAATTAGGGGTCGTATATAGAATTCGTTGTTTAGGATGTTAAAACGCGTATATTCGACAAATTTCCAGAATACTAAATGATCGTGTTATATCACATAAAAGTGGTTGTAAGAATCAAAAACAAACATGGGCCGTCGCTTAACATACTTTAGAAATAAATCACATTTTTAAATACAAAGAAGCATCAGTACTATTATATGAAAAAAAAAACAACAGAAAAAGAAAGTTTCTAGAAATGGTTGAGATTTGACTTGATGCCACAGTTATTTTATAATAAATCTGGAAGATCTTTCTTTTCACTTTCACAAATCATTAAAAATGTTTACCGATTTGGTAAGTGGGTGATCCTATTGCACTGACGATAGGTCGAGGTGGTATATTAAGTAGTTCATAGGACCGCGGAATTATTGAGCTGCTTGACCTTAAGTCTAGTCTGCTAGTAGGTTGGATGCGTTTATAAGGCTGCGTTTTAATTGTGGCTTCGATGAATGATACTATGTTTTCTACAGCTATTTCCCTTGGTGTAATGGTGAAGTTTTGGTTTTTGGAGAGGGTGGATTTACACACAGACAGGTTTATTACGGTGTGCAGTGGTATTACTGCTCTTTGGTTGTCTAGAAGTCCTTCGAACTGTTTCTGCTACTTAATGGTAACGGCTTGATGTATGTTTTGGTATTCTAAATATTTGATATTCAAGTATAAAAGCTTATTTTAATAACTTAGTATTTATATCCAAATCACGATGAGTAGCTTTTATTCTTTTTCTTAATAATGCCATACTGACTCGTTTGTAGATGTTCCTTGCACTTCTTGATGTTATGTGATGTATCATCTGTAGAGATTATAGCACTACGACTTCAACTTGACATCTTCTTGTTGTTCCTGCCAAAAGCCAAAAGTTCTGGCATCCTTCTTGATTAATGAATAATACCAAACAAAAAGTTCACATATGTTTTTATTCAAAAGTAATAAAACTTTGTATGTAGAATGTACAGTCCCTTTAATCTACCTTGATAGCGTTTTAAAAGTTAATAACTTTTTTTTGACTTATCGGAATGAACTAAAAACCAAATTATAGGGTAACATTTTTTTTCCAGTTATCAGAAAAACAAAACATTGTTAATTTTACAAGATATCACCATAAGTTGTATATTTTTAACGGGATAACCTGTATATTACATGTTGGATGGAAAATGGATCTCTTTTTGCTGATTATAAATACACCAGGTTTACCTTTATTTTTAAAAACAGCCGTGAAATTTGAGAAAAAGCCTACTATAAGAGGCAATATATTCCCTCCCATAGACTTCAATATTTAATAGAGGGTTTTTCGTCTCTCTGTAACACACAGCCCCTTGGAGTCGTCTCTGTTATAGCCAAAGTCGTGGTTTAGATATGTAGACAGTACTTTTGTAATATCTAATATTGTTATATAAGTCTGTCACAGCTCATTCAGATTTCTGATTTCGTGAAGTAAAGATCTCTCAAAATTTTTCGTGCAATCGGAGGCGAAACGTCGGAAAGCGATTCTGTTTTGACACAGTTTAACCCCAAGAACCATTATTTCTATTTGATTACAGTCGTAAAAGCTTTCGTTCTATATTAACCTTACTTTCTTTCGCAGACACTGAATGTGACCCGTATTGTAATATTACTGAAAATAGTACTCCTAGAAGATGTAATTTCAAGCATGAGAAATACAATATGGTAACTGCATGATGGAGTTAGTTCTTACTTTGTTTTAAAGTATAGAGCGTGTCTTAATAATCTTTATCCTCATTGTTGGATATGTCAAGAAGGACTAATGAAGCCGCCTTGTTCGCCAGATCTCAATTCAATATCTGGATTTTTACTCTTGGTGTCATTTTAAATACATGCATTCAATGTTACATTAGTAAAAATCCCGTTAATTTTCAAAGTGTTAAAGATTCTAGTTGAAAGATGCATAATAACTAAGGAGGACACAGCAGCAGCAGTTTATTTAGTTTTTACCCTAATAATATATATATATATATATATATATATATATATATATTTGTTCGGTATTGTTTTATTTAAAATATAATTTATCTCCAAAAAAAGGCGTACTAGTGCAAAAACATACTGATATAAAAATAATTCTTAAAATTAATAACAAAAAAAAATATTTAAATCTAGAAAATGACGGAATTGTCTTAAAATTCCCAACCTTAGTACAAAAGCAAAGAAAAGAAAAATCTTTAAATAAACCGTAAATTTACCTCTTGAAAACAAGTTACTCCCCAAATAAATCATAGAATGGAAATAAAATATCTTTGAAAATCCCTCAACTTTAATATTCCACCGTTTACGTAAAACCCCATAAGTCACCACAAAAGAAGAATTTAAGATCAACTATAAGAAACAAAACTCTGACATAGACTGAATCTTGTTTTAGAAAACAGAAAAAAGGTCGGCACCTAAATTAACAAGAACTGCCTCTCGTTGGCTGAAATACATTGAGTTGTCATAGACGCACTCTGATCCCTTAATTAATAAATACTTCATATGTGTCGCATAGAGTTCTACTTTATGTATGTAACCGAAAAAAATAGTTACATTTCCTTCTAAATAGGATGAAAGTACCCTCTATAGAAATGTCTAAAACTTAAATTAACTTATCATGTGAATTACAAAATACTCCAAAATTCCAAATAAAATGTTTCAATTATTATTAGCTTTAACTTAAATGACCTACGCCACAGTTCCATATGGGACCATGAACTCCCGAAAGGGATAAATTGTAACTATTTGAGAAAGTTTATCCTATACATAAATCCATCTATTCAGTCTAGAAGATAGCGTTTGAGATATATGATATTTATTATTTTGTTTAGGTTTTAAAATTCTCGAAACTAATATTAGAAAAATCCACTTATATTTCCTTTGAAATAATCAAGCCTGTTTAAGCGTTAACGTGAGAACCAACAGTTTTAGTAAAATATTGTTTGAATTACATTTAGAATATATAAAAAGTTGTACTCTATACCGTTGTTATAGTCTATTCTGTTACACCACCGATATTTTACTAGTTTCCACCTATTATGCCTCACTTAATTTTTGGGTATATTTTAAATAAATTGTTTGTGATGTTAAATTCCTATATCACATTTAATTTTCCTGCAAAATTTAAAGTCGTTAAACATTTTATTTAGCAGTACCATAATTTTACGGTTTATATCTATGCACATTAAATCTAATACGTAGTTTTTTAGACTGTTTTTTTAAATATTTTATTAGGCCGCCATTTTGTTTTGCTATCTTGGATTAAAACCAAAATGCTACCAGTTCTTTATGTAACACTTGATCTTTGTTCAAAATTTTAGGTAAAATTGGACAATTAGTTTCTTGATAATAATTTTTTTATCGTTTCACTAGGCCGCCATTTTGTCCGCCATACTAGATTTTTACAAAAATATTTCCAGGTGATCTCCATATGAGCCTTAATGCTGGTAGACAGGTAGATAGACTGACAGGCAGACCGACGGAATTGATAAAATATATATATTTTGGCATCTAGGGATGCTAAAACGTGAAGATATGTAAAACCTAGTAATTTTTTCACGATAAAAAACATTTTGTTTGGCCGCCATTTTATTCCACCATCTTGAATTCGTTATTAGTTCATCTCTATACCGTAATTATTTATCGCACAAAATTTGAAATCGACCCAATAAGTAGTTCTTTCAAAATAAAATTTTTTAAATTTTTTATTTATCCGCCATTTTGTTTCGCCATCTTAGATTCATGTCAAAATTTTACCTGTTAATTTTCTCATAATACTTCATTTTTGTGAAAAATTTGAGGTAAATTGGGTAAGTAGTTTTTTAGTAACAATTTTTTTAACATTTCACTAGGCCGCCATTTTGTTTCGCTATATTGTATTTTTTCCAAAATTCTGCTAGGCCATCCCCATATAACCCTTAATTTTTAACTAAAGTTTGAAATCGATCAAATTAGTAGTAGCGAACAGACAGACCGACGGAATTGAGAAAACATATTTATCGGCATCTAGGGGCCCTGAAACGAGATTATCTCAAAAATAGTGATTTTTTTTGCGATTACATTACTTCCTTTATAAGGGAAGTAAAAAGACAAAAGTGTGTTATTTTGTGATTTAAATTTGTCAAGCACAGAGCTATCAGATTTAAAAGATATATTTTTATAAACAGTTTTTTTTATATAATATATTATATAATATGACTTTTAACTTTTGTTTTAAATTACTGAGTATTTTTTAAATAAGAATGGTCACTTTTCTACAACATATGAGTTTAGTTTAGGCTAGTACAGGTTGGCTTAGGTAGATTTGGGTTAGCGGTTAAGTTATTGTTACTTCACTCACAATCCATCAGAAATTTTAAATCATTAAAATAAGAAGAGCTGAATATTATAGCGGATGTTTTTTCTTTCCTTTTAATTAATATAACTAATGAAACTTCACCGATTTAAATAAGCACCTCCTTAGTTCTAGAAGTTACTGACTCTACATATACATAGGTTATAATACAGAATCAATCTTTCTTTTTTTATATTTAAAACATTATAAAACTCAATCTGCTTTTCTAATACCATACCCTTGTCATATAATGTACTAAAAATATATATTTAAATAAACGTATTTATAAAGTGTAGAAGCGACATCGTTTGATGTAAATCAATTGTGGAAAATTAATGCTGTCTATAACACCCCTATCATCATTTTTTTAAGAAGTTGTAACTAATAATTGTTATACAAAAATGCCTGCTGCGTGAACGAAGCACAACAAAACGCTTCACAAATATAAATAGCTAAGTGCCTTTAGAATTTAGAGATTTAGAGAATTTATAGATTTAGAAAATTAGAGTTTTCACGATGCCAAGAACTGGTGCTCGAGTATTTTAGAGAATTTAATTTAATAGAGATAAATTTAAATAAATAAGAGAATTATAACGCATTACGATTCAAAAGAAAGTGTTCTAAGAACAAAAAGAAAGTTCTATAATATTATTGAGAAAATTGAGAAATAAAGGAAGGAGCCGTCCAATAGCAAGTTGTCCTGCAATAGTTGTCAGCTCAATAAGTCGGAGAGTACAGGAGGTTTTGAAGTCTCGACTGGCGCGGAGCCACCAGTTGCAAACCAACTCTAAATCTTGATGTTACAGGACCTTGCTTTTGCACAGTAATGCACTAATAAAAACCCTGTGAGCTAAATAAAATACATAAAGTCACAAAAAGTATGTATAGATGGTTAATGCAAAATAGTAAATAAAAAGATATAAAAATTTTATGATCAAATTGGGTTCATTCGGTGTAGTATAAAGTTGTCCGGAACTATACTCTGCCTACAAAATCAACAACTGGTTTGGAAAACCAAAACTGATCCCAAAAATGAAACCTGTCCAGATAAGCAGGTACCAAAGGATGGGTTCAATAACCGGTTCCAAAAATCATACTTTTTGACAAACATTGCGGATTCAAAAAATAATATACGAGGATTTTAAACCTACAAAATTCATTCAAATAGCAAATGTTCGTATTCGGTAAGTTATAAAATGTAACAATTTACCAATAAAATAATGTAAATTTTGCAATTAAATATAGATATAATTGAATTTAAGATATAACAGTCGCGGCTTGTGGTCAACTTTTCAGGGGGGTCACAATACAAAGAGTCGTCTGAAAAAATCAGACACATGAAACAATAAAATGTCTTTGTTACTTCACAACCGCTTTTAAAGTCTTAATATTCTAAAACACTGTTGCTATTTTTCTTTAAAACATTAATTCAAACCACAGAATCAACAAACAAAATGAAAATAAAATCTATAAAAATACGCAATCGTAACAACAACCTTTCACACGATCCACATTAAACGCATCAACTGACAAAAATATTTAAGTTTCGTCGGCGCGGCTGTTGACCCAAACTTTGCCAACGTAAGCCGTATTCCCGTATATTACCTATGCACCCCTATGAAAATCTGCTCGGGAACACTCCGGAAAAACTCGCCTCCGTTTATAACCATGAGGTTAAGGCGGGCCGCCAGCCGATCGACGAAACTAAACCTCCGGAGATCGCGGTGCGAGGCATCGATAGTGTGTCGCGGAATTAGGTGAACGGTCAACGATTTTATACGCTTAGAATAATAGAGGGATTTTCCAAATTAAAAAACAAATTAATAAAATATAAATTATGTATTATTTTATTTATTTGTTTCTGTTTGGAAATATTTATTGGGGGTCATTGACCATATGACCTAAAGGAGGAGCCTCGACTGAGATATAATGAAGTTCAAAGCAACAATCTATAGATAACACATATAATAACAATATTTGCAAAACCAAAAGAGAATGGGTCGTATAATATCTGATTTAAATAGCAAAAATTCGAAAGGTAGGTTATGTGACCATTGTATTGCAAAGTAAACAGTGTTTGTGTTTGTTTATTGTCGAAACGAAAACGAAAATAGAATTAAATAAAACGCTTTGTACGTTTTAGCGACAATAAGAAGCCTGATTTGGACAATATAAAATTTGCATAAAAAGAAGGAATGTTATATCATTCTAACGCGGTTTGGGCCTTCGAGTCTGAACGTGAGTAGTTACATTTATACAAACACTCCAATCTTGTTATCCTTGTCACTTGTTTTTTGGTGGAAGTGTGTATTTTTTTCACAATTTTGCAATGTGTAAGATTTGTTAAGAGGTCTTGGACAGAAGATAATTTAGAAAGATTTACAGAATTCAAAGGGTGTGTGGATAAATGGCAATTTTTCGTTATGTCATTTTTGATCCATATTTTTCTTATGGTTCTTTTTTTTTGCTTGAAAAAAAGCTATATAATGTAGCATAATCTATTGGCTGCGTTTTTAATTTTTTCATCGAAAAGATACTTATCTTTTTAACACATATGAAATTTCGACGACAACTACAGAAACCAGAGTTTCCAACTCAGCAGAAATTCTACACGGCACTCCAACCTTTTTCCTTTTTGCGTTTACACAAATTTTTACTCTCACTCCAACCTTTAATCCTGATGCACAGTCGTGGAGTGTAAGCTATTTGTAATACACGCGCCAGAAGCGTGTCCTCCAAACCGTTGTTCGTGTGTTGCGCCTAGAGTGGCACTCCAAAATTTTGTAACATTTCAGTTCTTGCATAAAGTATATTTTCCATAATTCATTTGAATATCATTTATAGGAGGTACTTTTAAAAATAATTGCATTTGTATTCGATTAGGTTCTAATTTTATAATACGAAATATAGATCGTATCAGGCTCAGACAATTTATTTTTAAGCAATTCCAATATTTTCAGCCCTATCAATCCGGGATTTGTTAGAAATGTTACAAACTTACAAGTTTCTATCGTTGTCACATGCCGATTTAGGATCAAATAAGGTCAATTTTAGATTTTTTTTACTTAAAAAAAAAAGAAAAACGGGCAAAAATGCACAATGAATGTTAAGTTGATTTATTTCTTTTATATTTCACAGAGTAACTAAGCAATAAAATACAATGATCTTAAAAACCTTGACTTCTTCTATCTTACGTAAGTAGTGAAGTCATGTTATACTTCTGATGCTAAAAATATACAGACTTTTGTACTGTCTAAGAAAATTCGAAATATAAACAAACGAAAAATACTGTTGATTGGACTATTTAATAATCATATCTTTGGGGTTTTCAGCCTTTTAAACAAGCCACTTTTGTTAACCAGTATTCCTTGTCCATTCTGTTCTATATTTGTATATTCACTTCACACATTCACACATTATTATTATTGAATTAATATCATTCAGTGCTGTTTTGAACTATATACTGTCTTGACGTTTCTTATTTCCACAGTTCCTTTTAGGATGTCTAAAAGATTTAAATATTAATAATTTAATTACAATACAATTTGTATTTTTGTATTATACTTTGCAGCTGAAAAATATATGCATGCCTTAACCACAACATACCTAAACAAATTCAGTAGCCTGTTCGAGAATATATTATTCCATCAGGTCTTCTATTCTTTATTAACTTATTATTTTTTGAACCCACAATAATGCTAGTAGAAGTATTGTGGACATTTGCAATTTTGGGTTATGTGTGGGAGTGTCAATGCCTCTAGGCTGTCATTTGGCGTATTCGGGTGGTTTCGTGTACTTCCGTTATTCTCCGGGGCATGGTGGTCTCGTGGTAATTGGCACTAATGTCAAACTTTCTTTTTCTTATAGATTTACATGGCTAACAGCTTAGTCAGTCATTCATTTATTGTTGATTTATATCTCTAGTTTTTCAGTTGTTGAGGTCACTTGGTAATGTGTGAGCCATGAGTCACTGTGCGGGTTGCTCGCAGCACGCGTGTGCGACGTCAGCTTATCTTTGAAGAAGAAAGATCGAGGTATGCAATATATGGAAAACTTTTTTATTAGATATTAATTATTAAGAACATTTTATTAAAAAATAGTTTGAGAGTACTAGACTTTAAACATCATTCTTTTCGGTGTTTGCCCTTAAATATCTCTGTCTTAACTATACTGAATATGGGAACAGTTTACTTAATTTTTATTTACGATTTTTTGTAGGTTTCAAACTGTCGCCATAAAAAATTTATTTTTTAATTCTTTTAGTTTTTGAAATTCACTTTTTTGAATTTTTTGAACGATCTGTATATCTGACCTAAAGTTTAATACTGTCGAAGATATTTTTTTTTTCAAACAGGCACCAAGCCTAGTCGGTATCACTTTTCAGAATGATCTTCGGTGGCATGTTCACATCACCTGAATTGCTACAAAGTGGGCTTTCTTTTCCGAGCTCGAAAATACTTTTCTTCTGTCAATCTGTTTACCCTTTACACCTTGCAAATCAGACCCTGCCTTGAGTATTGCTCCCACATAAGGGAGCAGCTTCTCCTTCTATCTTTAGCTCTGTTCAAAGAAGAATTACTCGTCTGAATGATGATTCAAACCTCACAAGGAAGCTTGCATCACTAGAGCATCGTCGAATTATGGGCGATCTTTCTCTGTTTTACACATACTATCACGGATTCTGTTCTGATGACATAATATCATCCATTATGCCCTCCGTAGTCGAATGAATAATGACAGGAAGCTGCTACTGCTCCTCCTCCCACTTTATTCGCTCCTTTATTCCCAGAGTGTGCAGATTATGGAAAAAGTAATTGTCTTTCCTTCTTCTCCTGATCTGCAAGCCTTTAAATCCCGCATCATTAAACTTTCCATGTCCTGATTTAAAGCAACTACGGTACCTAGTACATAGGAATTCGGCCTTCGTGGTCTGCTCATCTGATAGATTAAAAAAATATATATATAAAAAAAACAATTTTTATCAAAACTAAAACTTTCTGAGAAATAAATAATAAAAAAAGTTTCCCGTATGTTGCATACTTTTTTGGA
This sequence comes from Kuschelorhynchus macadamiae, assembly GCA_030620095.1. NCBI lineage: Eukaryota > Metazoa > Arthropoda > Insecta > Coleoptera > Curculionidae > Kuschelorhynchus > Kuschelorhynchus macadamiae. The sequence continues at coordinate 114,274 of JAUTXW010000775.1, read as the reverse complement.
CACATTGTATATTAAAAAAATATGTTAACTGGTAAAAATGTTTATAGCTGAATTTTTTTACATATAGTTTATCTCGTGATAAGTAACAAATTGTTTTACTGCCACCCATTGGGAGAGGCGATCAAAGCTGCCGCGTCGTGAAGCATAATATCAGACTGAGTGCTTTTTTGTATTATCTTCATATTTCAACATATTTAAAGGTGATTTTTTTGATGTTATATTATTGTCATAATTTAAACTGTTAATAATCATTTATTAAAACATCAGCATATTTCCTTTACCCAAAATTTCCCTCGTTTGACCCAATTTAGTTCAGTACATATTTATTTAGTCACATATATATCTTGTAGTTTCAAACATTTTTATTCAGCGCTATTTTGCTTGATTATATTGGATTCCCATCAATATTTGACACACACACAGTTATTTTATTACGTTATGTTGGATTCGTACCAGTTCATCCCATTATCACATTTAATTTTTCTAAAAATTTAAAGTTAATGGAATAAGATTTTTTTTTTAATTTATTTTGGAAATGTACCAGTTTATATCTATATTACACTTAATGCTTGCACAAAATTGGAAATTAATATAATAAGCTGATCTTTTAAATACTTTATTAAGTCGCCATTTTGTTTTGCTACCTTAGATTTATACCAAAATGTTACCAGTTCATTCCTATGTAACACTTGATTTTTGTGCAAAATTTGAGATAAATTGGATAATAATTAGTTGTTTTAGTAATAATTTCACTAGATAGACCGCCATTTTTTTTGCCATATTGGATTTTTACCAAATTGTTATCAGGTTATCCTCTTATGACCCTTAATTTTTGATCAAAATTTGAAGACAATCGGTGAAAGGTAAAGATCTAAAAAAATCTCGGAAGGTGATTTTTTCACGATTACAATACTTCCCTTTTACGAAGGAAGAAAAAACATTCTTTTCAAGTTGACAGTTGATTGAGAAACAGAAATAATTTGAATTTTTTTAAGATACTAAATAAGCTAAAAATAATACCCTTAAAAAGTTCAAAATCTTCTGTAATTCTTACAAGTCATATAATTCTAAATGAGATCATTTGAAAATTGTTCAGGCTAACTACTTGGTTTTCGTTTGTGCGTCATTCAATCTATTGTCTCTTTTTTAGAAATCTGAAAGCTCGGTTAAACATTCTAAACAGCAATTAAGTTTTGTGCAATAGGGGGTTTATCCATCGTCAAACATACAATGTATCCAAAAAATATGCAACATATGAGAAACTTTTTTATTATTAATTTTACTCTTAATATAAGTTGGTGTTTGAAGAAAAAATACTTTTGTCAGTATTAAACTTTAGGTTATATATACAGGGCGTTCAAAGAATACAAAAAAATTGATTCTAAAAACTAAAGATTTTAAAAATTAAAATTTATGTAACGACAGTTTTAAAATATGAAACACTTTAGTTTTTATTTACGATTTTTTGTATTCTTTAAAACTGCTATCCTAAAAATGTATTTTTTAAAATTATTTTATTTACTTTTTTACACAATATATAGTCTAACGTTTAATACTGTCAAAACTATTTTTTCTTTAAGCATTAACTTATTAAGAATAATATTTTCTGAAAAATGAATAATAAAAAAGTTTCCCATAGATATGTTGCATACTTTTTTTGGACACAATTGACACGTGGTCGCGAAGTAAAATAAAAATTAGATCTCTATAACTGGCGTAGCAACCCTCAGTTTGGCATATCAGTGTACATGGGCCTAATGTGTGTATTTAATAGAAAATTATGTTTTCGAAGCAATCTAATCTATCCACTAAGAACGCAGTAAAAAAAACGAAATCCGAAACAATAAATCATACAGATTGTAAAATTGCGGAAAATACATACTCACTAAAAACAAATATCAAATATAACAAAAGAAGTGGCTGTGTGAATGTAGTTCATGTTCATGGTCGCAGGCCAAAACCGCGACTACCTCTGGCGTATCATATTTTCGTTTCTAATATAAACGAAGAGTTTTAGATCTTATTCAATACGGAGCGTATGCGCCGAGAGCGTTAAAATAAGTGTCCATGTAAATTGGCTTAGTCTAACATCTAAATAAAGGTACACAAACGCAGTGATGTATTTAAATATTCATGACATGTTAGGTTATACAAAACAATTAAATCTACCAACCGTCGGAATTCAAGTAACCCCATAACACAACGTAATAACAAGCTGTAAAATGTTAGAAATCAAAGCAGTTCTGAAGCGAAATATTAACAGTGATAAATGGCCTTACTTTATTGGCCGAGCCTGCACCCCTACGATTCACAACAATGAAACACTCTCGTGCTTCGCTGTGTGGAATGCGGGGGTGAATGCCACTTAGTTCTACAAGCGAAAACCCCTGTACTCATTCTAATAATAAGTAATTGCGTGAAGCTAAAAGTCACGAGATATATAAAATTTATTTCAGTAGGGGGGCCTTTATCTGCTACTTGAAGAAACATATTAAAAATTAGATTTTAACATGGGACTTTTTTTTTATTAAAGATAATTTGTTCTATGACTTTTTTAACTATCATAAATAAAAACAGCTCATTTTTAATTTGCGTTGTCTTAAAATGCATTGAAGGAGAATTATTCAGTTCACAATTATCTCCAACAGGTTCAAGAGCAAACTAAAAAAAACTGAAATATAAGTATACATCTTTGTGAATTTTAATTTTGTCTTTCGGTAAAGGTTAAAGCAATAATATTCCAAATGTATGTTAATAGTGCCAAGACTTTTGAATTGGGGGGCAGCTGTAAAAGAGCATTTTTCTCCATATTATATTAATCAGTTATACAGAGTCTGTTTAATATTAGTTAATATTTTGAAAATATATTATCAAATGTTGCTTTTAATACAAAATTCCAAAATATGCAAATATTTTTTCGTCAAACTTGATGCTTTACTCTGCTTCGGCAATTTATTTCAAAACTCTATTTCAAGATATTATTAAGTTCATAGAGAAATGTGTCAAATTAAAAAAATAATAAAATGAGAAGACCCTTATATTATTTTCACTTTAATTTTAAATATTATTTTTCAATATTAACCACATATGGACAATAACGAAAAAGTTTAGATGCATATGAAAGCATATGAAAACAATTGAAAATTAAATTAAACAGACGGTTTTGTCATTATAGTAGTTAACAAAATAATAATTATTAACAAACTTAATTTATGTTGCAATATCTTACTTCTTTAATAAAAATATGTTTGAAGCATTTGCAGATATTTAGTGAAACTAAAAGAAAATGCAAGGTACATTTTAACAGAACAGTTTTGTTAATGCTTAAATAATTAAGTAAACAGTAAAGTGAAAACATCAATCACATTTCTGTGTATCAACCATCACGTTCTAAAAACAATTGTTCTTCTCAAAATATGTTTAATTGAGGCTTTATTTTTGTAATAAAATTACGAATAACTCCTTCCAAAAGGTTCACATCGCGAAAAGTTCCCTGTTTTTATAGACTTACTGTTTCAAGTAACCCCATAAATCAAAAAGTCTAGTGACCAGTATTGTTCTAGATTAAGCTCAATTACCTCACCCTTAAAAATTTATAAGAGACATTCTTCGGCATCTCTAGTATTGTGGACAAGAGCACCGTTACACTAATACCCAACTTCAATGGGCATATTGTCTAAAATCTTAAATATTTCGTTATTTCGGAATTGCAATTATTCTGTAGAATTTAAATTTTATCTAAAATTTCGTAGAAAGAAAATGAGGTCCAATAACTTGATTATTCAAAACACCACACCACATATTTGTTTCACAAGAATGTTGATTCCTACACTAAATCACAAAAGTTGGAATTTTCTTGAGCACTATCTACAATTTTAGGAACTCAATACTCCGTGTGATGTAATAGTGGCCTTATCTCCATAGAATGGAGTAAGGAAAGTTTATATTTTCTTCTTTTCTTTCTTGGTACCAGAAAGAGAATCCCACACGAATATAAAAACTTCCTTCCTTTAAGGTGTAGGTATAAATAAATTTGGATTCATACGGCCTGCATTTATTTTTATATAGAATAGTTGTGGTCTTCAATTTTGCATAAGCCTACCAATAGTTGACTACACATTTTTGATAAGACGCTGAATTAAAAATATTGGCTATTTGTTAATGATATGTGTTTTCACCACAAATTAGAAAATTTTCAATTCTTTCTTGATTAGTTAATATTTTTCATTAATTACATTTACATATCCGTATGATTAGTTTCATTTTCAATGATTTTCATAGACATCTTAAGTTTTTTCGTTGTTGGCCATATATTTTTTGTTTAATTTGACACATTTGTCATAAAATCTTCGAATAGAATGAGTTTTCAAAGACATTGCTGAAACCATATAAACTATATATCAAGTTTGAAGACAAAATATTTGCGCATTTTAACATGTTGTTGAAAAAAGATTTTAAAAGCAATATTATGCAATAAAACGTATTTACACGATAACCTTAGGTATATAAACTGTTTTATGCAGGTTTGCGTAATTTAGATTGGGTGGAAAGTTAGAAAAATCTCTCTAGGTGTTATTTATTTTTGGACTTTTTAAAATAAAAGTCATTGACCAAAATCAAATTCCCTATTTCACTCTGTAATTTTTAGGTGTTTTATATTTACAGAAAATTACACCGTTTAAAAATTATTTAGCAAAATATCCATTTATGCATACCTACTTTGAAATGTAATAAAAGGTAAGTACGGTCTCGTATTTATTAAATTATGAGTTTGATGACTGCGATCCAAAATATAATGCTAACTTGTAAAGAGCAAAAGTTACAACGCTGCAACACCTCAAAGGAGGTGAGAGAGAAATGGCAAAAAGTAAACGTTTTATCAGAAATTTGAAACTTGGTATAGTCGTATAAAATAAAAAAAACAACCTTTATTCTTTAATATTTTTCGAAATTTTGAAAAATAATTTCATTTTTGCTAATTTAAAAAAAGTAAAATTTAACAGATAAAGATCATATGATCTTTTTCTGTACGCCATTTCGGCTTATTTAAAGTCAAGTTATTATTGGGTCACACAGTTTTAGTCATGTTGGGTCAATTTCGGTGGTTTCATTGTATTTTTATCTCTGGACCCAGGAATAAATAAATAAAAATATGAAAAAAAAAATTATTTTTTATTACTATTATTATTTATCATTAGGACAATTGTATATACATACTAACTGAAAGTCTTCTCGCCAGCATCTTACGAACATTTCAAGCGCACTTATTTTCTAATAACAACGACATTGCCGGAGAGGCAACAACTTCTAATTCCATATTATTAGCTCGGAATATGTCAGCCAACGCAATTGTTTGTATGTAAATCTTATTAATATTTAGTTACAAGAATATCAAAATTTTAACCAAAAACTATAAAAATGTCTATTATACGGTAGTTGACTTCACAGAAGGGTTGCCCTGATAGGATGACGATTTATAGAACTATTTCACAGTGATAATCTTTTGGAACTTTGTGTACCGTATTATGTGCCCATTAATGTAAATAACACATATTATATAATCTGAATAGATGAACCATCCAATGTAAAATAAATAACCCCCTAAATGTACCTCAACTTTGCCGTCTTAATATGTAGTCGGGACACATAGAGATATTTCTGAGGAATCCAACATGTGTGGCCAGTGTTGCGAGTATGTGGCGGTATCTCAGCTATTAATTTTGTTTGGCCTTTTAATTTTCAATTGACCTGAATACGCATTAAAATATTTCCAATAAGGTAGACCTAAATAGCGTTGCTGACAAATTTGCGCTAAATCTTCCTGCATTCCAGCTAATATTACGATTAACCGGCCACACTAGCGATTAATGTAGCCATTTTATAAAAATGAATGAATGATGTCTGTCGAAGTAAGATTGGTCTCTGATATACACAAAATTCCAGATTGACATGTTACAAAATTTACATTTATACATCATACATAATTTTAAAAAATAAAATAACACCAAAACATTACATATTAAAAGCCACTATAAGAAAAATACTAATAATAATAAGTGTATAATAACATATATTGAGCAAATAAGATCTTATTGCGCTCTTAAAGCTATTAAAATTACAATTCGTTTTTATGTAATAAGGTGGGTTATTAAAAATTTTTGGTTCAAGAGAATTTGGTAATTATTTACATCACTCTAATCTATTAAATGGGACTCTAGTATTAGTCCTATATCTAGCACAAAATCTACAGACATCGCCGCTTAAGACTAAAGATGACTTATTCTTAAAAACATATACACACATTGCTTACATTTAAATAGGCATCAAAGAATTTTAAATTTAGGAAATATTTTTCTACAAGAGTAGAATTTTTGAACACCTGCGAGGCAACGTAAGATTTTGTTTTGTTGAATGAATAACTCAGAGACAGCTGGGGATGATCCCCAGAAGCAAAACTCATATTTCAAACGCGAGTAAAAGTAAGAGCACTGCAAGTTGCGCCTCAAATAACATTGTATTTAACTTAGAGCAAAGAACATCACATACTAAGGCTTAGCTCATTTAGATTTTGCCAGATATGAAAACGTATATAAGTCTTGGTTGTGTTCAGATATAACGAGTTATCATTGAACCGTGAAAGTAGCTTGCCTAGGCATTGTCTGCATATAATGCGGAAATGCACTCTCTATCTAGAGTTGACAATTATACTAATATTCACCCATGTTAATATTTAACATTTTTCCAAAATTTGATTTTCGGGACAATAAATAAAAGCTCCTTTTTAACTAATCAGAATTTGAAACTACCCTAGTTGCTTTACTTATTAGATCCACCACGACAAACTGTTGTCTATCCCTTAAAAAAGTAGGACTTCAACCAAGAGCCGGCTTTTGGATGCCATATGCCTCAAATTCTTTATCAGCCTGTCATGATTAACACAGTCAAATTCTCTGGTGAGATCGCAAAAGACCCCAACTGAACATTCAGCCGTATCCATCCGACAAATAACTCCTTTTAAGAAATGCTGTCGGTACTGCATCTGATGTAGATTTTCCGCTACGAAAACCATACTGATTTTTTATAATTTTTTTTTTCGGGCTAGAGTTGTTTAAACTCTTTATGAAACAGTATCCAAAATCATTGTAAAACAAGAAAAAATTGTACTACTTCATTAATTTTAAATAAATTTGGGAAACAACCATTCTCAAAGGATTTGTTTACTAGGTAAAATAAGGGATCAGCAATAACAGATATAACACTCTTTAAAAAAAAAAAACTTTATTTTTGATTTTAATAAGCCTAAAAATTCAGGTTTTACTAACTCGAGAAAATATATACTATTGCTAGTTCGTTTTAAGGATATAGTATCCTGGGATGTATTATGATTTGTATTATGCGAATTTAATTGTTTCAAAACCTGAAATAGGGCCTCTTGAAAGAAATTATTAAAATTACCCACAATGTCGACCGGGCCCTTAAGTACGCTGTCGCTACTTTTAACGGCGACATATAAAGTTATGTCAGCTGTTTTGTCTTATTTAAAAATAGCTTAGTGTATCTTAATAATTGAAAAATATTGTTTCAGATATGACTACATTTGCAGTAATATTCATAATTTTATATTCTACAGCGATTATCGTGATAATGGAGTCTAATGGGTTTTTTCTTCCAAAAAGGGTAACAATATAGTCTTTGCCTTAAAGGCGAATACTTTATAATCAAACATGACTAATTTTTTCTAGATTACTCCATACCTCAGTGCCCAGGAAAAGGTTATCCTTGATCCAAAGAAAAGACCGTTTTGCAACGCATTTACTGGTAAGTGTTCTTGATATAGAACGGAAACTTTTTACGGCTTGGGTCAATTAAGATATCATGGTTCTCGGGATTAGACGGTGTCAAATTGAAATTACTATCCGACGTTCAGAGATTATTATTCCATGAAATATGAATATTGAATGAGCTCGGAGAAATTCAGGCGGGTTTTTTATACCCGACTTATGCTTGCCGAACTGTGACCCTGTGTTAACATCGGTTTCCATGTATAATGTAGACCGTAACCCGTATCTTTCTTGAAGTTTTTGGTATGTTTAAGAATTCCAATAGATGTTTTCAAATTTTTCATTTCATAAAATCTTGAAATTGATGTTAGAACCTTGGTTTCCTTTACATTTATAATATGGCCAGTGGTATGCTACAGCAGATTGACCAATTTGTTTCTTTTTAATACATCGTTCATGTTCCTTAAGTCTAGTTGAGCGTCCTGTTTTTCCCACATACACTTCCCCACTGGAGCAAGGAATTTTATATACTTCTTCTGTTTGGAAAGGTACAATATATTTTGGGGATCGCAAGCATTGTCCATTTTCTTATGTTTATTGAAGATCGTACGTATGTTGAACCGCCGAAGTAATCGTCCTATTTTGTCTGTAGTGTCAGTTATGTAGGAAAGAACAACACTACTTATCGATTCTCCATTCGCGGAGTCCTTTTACTATATCTTCTAATTGGAAGCGTAACATCTTCAGTGCCACAGCCATTCTCTCTCAGAGCTTGGGTCAATTCCGATATTTCCGATGTTAGAGAATCTTGATTTGAAATCGAAATGGCTCTAAATACTAGTGAGTTAATAACGGATTTCTTTTGTGCTGGATGGTGATGGGAATTTTCATTTAAGTATTTATTTGTATGCGTCGGTTTTCTATACACAGAATGTCCTAATGCAGTATTTTCCTTCCTTTGAACAAATACATCTAGAAAAGGAATCGTTCCATTAGATTCAATTTCCATTGCAAACGCAATGTTACGACGTTGTTCATTAAGGTGGTTCAGAAATATGAGCAGATTATCCTGTCCATGAAGCCAAACAACAAAAGAATCATCTACATATCTGAACCAGTGTTTTGGTTTTAGTGAAGCGAATGTTAGAGTAATATCCTCCAAGGTTTCCATAAAGATATTTGCTACCACAGGTGATAGAGGAGATCCCATAGCTGCCCATGAAGCTTTTTCATAAAAAGTTCCATACAAAATTAAATAAGTTGACGTAAGACTAGGTTAAATAAGTTCTTATCAATATTATTATGATCAAATCTGTTTGATATAATGGAAATTCCGTTGTTGACAGGAACATTTGCGTATGATTCTAGATCAAATGCAATGATGAATTAAAAGAAACAAATTCTTAAATCTTCAATAGCTGATCAGCAGCATACCACTGGCCATATTATAAATGTAAAGGAAACCAAGGTTTTAGCATCGGTTCCAGAATTTTACAAACAAAAAATTGGAGGGTTAAAAAATACAAAAAACAGTAGAGATACGGGTTACGGTCTACATCACCCGTGGAAACCGATCTTAACACAGGGTCACGGTTCGGCGAGCACAAGTGAATTAAAAAAGTCCGCCTGAATCCTTCCGAGCTTATTCAGTGTTCAGATCTCATGGAGAAGATGCCTCATGCAATTGAAGGCGAAGCGTCGGATATTAATTCCAATTTGACACGGTCTAATCCCAAGAACCATAATGTCTTAATTGTTCTTGACATAGTTTTTAATCTTAGGATTAAAGTCTCGAAAAACATTTTTGTGAAACCGTGTACCGGTAATTACAAAATTAGCGTAGTTTGGTGTCAAGTTATGTTTTAAAGGTCTATTGATTCCAATTGCTCCTACGAAGTGCTTAGAATGTATGCATCAATTGTTTTAGGTTGTGGTCGCAAACGTTCCAATCTTCCAGCGTTGACATCGAATGGTGAAGAAGTCGAAAACTCAATTAACAGTTTATTAGAGCTAAGTGCGGAACCTGCTGTGGAAGATCTTTCTCGACAAATAATGTCAGAAGCAAAATTATGGGAAGCAATACAAGAAGCAAACATAGAATTAAACAAACATCGACATCAGCAAGCGATGAACAATGGAGAAGACGATGTTATTTCAGACAGAAGTGCTATAACGAGCTGTGCTTTACCTCCCTGCTACATTTAATACATGTCACAACTTTTAACGCAGTGGCGATTTTTAAGAAAAATTTTAGAGGTCCAGTATATGCTTTTATTGCCTAATATTTTTTTTTGCAAATTGTTTGCATAAACTGTTCAATACGCATCTCATAACATCAACTTGGCAATAAGTTTAAAGTATATTTGGCGAGATAAGTCCGAGTCCTATCCCTTTATTTGAAGATGAATGATATAGAGAAAAATATTAAGACAAGTGTGTTTTAGTTTTACTTAAGGTATTAATTTGTTTAGTTTAGTATAAGATCTCTTATTTTAAATAGAATACTTCAATTATTATTACAGATTATGATTGCACATTTAAAAACAACACCAACAATATATGTATAATAGATAAAATCCCATTGTCCTTGAAGTCTTATACCCAGAATTAATTTTTTTTAGGATTTACGTTGTTGCCATTTTAAATTAATTTATTAAAGGACGATTGTAATAATATATAACAACATGGGTCAACACGTAATTTTTTAAATTAAACGTACTCTAAATTAAATATTAAATAATATAATAGATAGTTCTCCAAAAATTCACCCATAATGTGAGTCATATTGTTCTTAACATATGAAAAAGACCTTATTCTCACAAGAATATTTATTGTGTTTACCGGTTTGGGGTCCTTAAAATAATGATCCCCTTCTTCAGAACCACTACCAAAATATAGTGCATTAAAAGATTATTCTAACCTAGCAACCACATGCTACTATTCAAAAATACAAAAAAATAAAATTTGTTTATATTTTTGAATCATAGCATGTGATTGGTAGGTTAGAATAATCTTTTAATGCGCTATATTCTTGTAGTAATTCTGAAAAAAGGGAGCAATATTGTAAGCACCCGAAACCTTTAAACACCATAAATATTCTTGTGAGAATAATTTCTTTTTCTTTTATATGTTAATAATATAAAATATATAAATTAATTAGAAGTACTTAGCTAAATATCAAAAAAATGTATCAACTATATATTAAGAATAAGTTTCTTCAAGGTTTCTTATTGTCATTACATGACTTCTCATTAATTATCTAAATATTCTTTCTTATTATTTACTTTCAGTTAGTACGCATTTTGGTCGGATTTTTGCACACATTCTAAAGGTCGCCATTAACAATAATTCTGTTTAGCTGAATTAACTTTACAAATAGTTATCATTCATTGAGCGACAAAAAACATTCTTCACTGCTCTTTCAACTTTGTTTACTTTAAAATTAAGAGTTTTTCCGATTTGGCTCTGCTATTGGTTACAGACCTCTTTAAAATAAGAAACTTTATACTAACCAAAGTAAATCTGAGGAGCTTGTATAAATTAAAATCAAATAAATTAAAACTTCAAGTGCAAGTTAGTCTAAACTCGTTTTTAACATTTTCGACTATCTTCTAATTTTATAGATAAAGGGATAGGAGGTCCTATTTTGAAAACCCTGCATAATATCTGTTTGGCAAGACTAACTTAAAATTTGACCTTGACTCTAAATACTGGTTAGCATATTTGAGTATGATTTTAATACAAGATTTCCTTTTTGATTGGAGCCTTTCAGCACTGTTGGTTATGTCGCCACTGCAATAAATCATCATAATGTATTTATTTATTTGCATATTTATATTATAAAAAATTCGTTCTGATCTTACCCGTATTTTGACAAAAAAATAAAAATATTACCTAATGTTAATTAACTCTTGAAATTATGTTTCGAATTACTAGAAAAATGTAAATTACTGTAGTGAATATTTCTAACATCTGTACTATTTCATAATATTAGAATAACTATTTCAGCAAATAGTTATTCTGATATTTTTCATTTGTTTACTCATTTTAGACAGTTATATTCCAACACAACTAAACAGTTAATAATATACCTACACATGTAAAAGTAATAAAGGTTATTGTTAGATATAAAAGCAGCAAGTCACCTTTTCTTTGCGCAAGGTAATGCATTGTATGTGCCAAACTTCTTTAAATTATAGGGCTTTAGTAAGTGGGTTTTAAAGGATGTCTGCTTGCCAGTTTTTACTTCCCTCGTAAAAGGGAAGTATTGTAATCGTGAAAAATCACCCTCCGAGATTATTTCAGATCTTTAGGTTTCAGGTTTCCCAGTTGCAGTTGTCGGTCTGTTTGCAGCGTAGCTAAAAAACTACTTACCCGATTGAAATTTTGGTCAAAAATCAAGAGTTATATGGGGATAACATTTTGTTGGGTTATATTTTGGTACAACTTTAATATGGCTTAAAAAATGGAAAACAATTAACTTTTGCAAAGAGATGTACTGGTATAATTGTGGTACTACTCAAGATAGCGGAACAAAATGGCGACCAAATAAAATGTTTATAATCGTAAAAAATCACCCTCTTATATATCTACAAGTTCTAGCGCCCCTAAAAGCCAAATATTATATTTTATCAGTTCCGTCACTCAATGTTTGTCTGTCAATTCGCGACATCGCTCAAAAACTACTTACCCGATCAACTTCATATGTGGGTCAAAAATTAACAATCATATGGCAATGATCTGGTAATATTTTGGTAAAAATCTAGTATGGCGTTACAAGATGGCGACCGAGTCAAAGGTTAAAAAATTATTACTAAAAAACTAATTATCTCCTTTACCTCAAATTTTGCACAAAAATCAATTGTTACATAACCTGTAATGTTTTGGTATTAATCCAAAATAGCAAAACAAAATGGCGGTAAAAAAAGTAATTAAAAAAAGTAAAAGTATTTAAAGAATCAGCCTGAAAAACCAACTTATATTAATTTCAAATTTTATGCAAGCATCAAGCAATATAGAGATGAACTGGTAAATTTGTGTTACGAATTCAAGGTTGCGAACAAAATGGTGGCCAAATAAAATGTTTAAAAAACCAATGTAAAAAACTCTTCTTATTCAAAAGAAGTTTTGCACGCAAATTAAATGTGATATAGAGATAAACTGATACGAACTCAATATGACGGAGTAAATTGGAGATATGTATCACGGTAAAAACTACTTATTCAATTTATTTTAAATTATGCCCAAAAATCAAGAGTGGCATAGAGGAATCCAAAATGGTGGAACAAAATGCCGCCCAATAAAAATATTTGAAAAGATAGTGTATATGTATGTTACATACGGTATATATATACCGAATTAAAATGGGATCACACTCCTCTATTCCTAGTAAAAGGAAATATTCATAACAAGAGAAGTTCCGGGTAAAGGAAATTTATCGAATTTTTACAATTGCTTTTGGAATTTTTTAAAAATGCTCACAATATAATATGTATGACTAAGAATAATATTCAAACCCCCTTCGAAGATAAGAGGTTACATAAGGAGAATATATCTTGTTCTATACCAGAAGTAAATTATCATTTCAAAAGCTACTAGCTTGGGATTTTCTTTAAGAGTATTTTACAATACTTGGATGTTTTAACAATTTTATTAAACTAAATTGGAAAGGTTGAAATACTTCTTGTCGATTAGCTGCGGCGCTTCACCCGCGTCCCATGGCGAGCCGCCACTGTTACCTAATGAGATAAAATTTTCTTAGTCAATTAACATTAGAAATAAACTGATCATTTTTTTAAAAGGTTTTTTTTATGATACTAGGACATTAAAGCTAGCTTAATATAAATGAAATTACATCGCTTCAAGTTTTGAACAATAGTAAAATAATTATAGAAACAGCACTAGACTCAACTTACCGACAGATATTCAACAAGCAACCCATACCACTAGTTATGGATGGCAATCAATAACTTATCACCGTTTTCCTAAAATTATTACTAAATGTCTATATTCAACAATGAGAGAAATATTTTTTGCGACCAACATTTTTTAAATTTATGGTGATTAGGAGAATTTTTGAGACGCTCTAAATCTAAAATTCGTGAGAATCAGTTTAAAGAAAGGTTGCACATTCTTGAAATATCACAGTTGTCATATTTTAAAATATTTTCTTATTCGTGGGTTAGGAGAAAACTCAAACAAAACTCACTGATTAATTCCCGTGCGACGTTTCGTATCTATATTGATACTTTTTCAAGCACTGCAAACAGAACATAGCGTAAAAATTGAAAAATAATAAATATACCCGAATTGTTAGTGTCGTTGTGTCCGCACTTTACCCATAATTCCTATATGTGACGTGAAGGAAAACATTTCACAACAAAAATACACACACACACGAGAAACATTTCTCTAATCAAAACGTAATAAGGCTGCGTGTGGTCAATAAAGTACTGATTTGTGCGTGTTCCGTTTTAATTTTTACGCTATGTTCTGTTTCCAGTGCTTGAAAAAGTATCAATAAAGATAAGAAACGTCGCACAGGAATTAATCGGTGTGTTTTGTTTGAGCCTTCTCCTAACCCACGAATAAGAAAATATTTTTAGAATAATTGGAGGACGAAATTTTTGGAGAAAATATTTTAAAATCTATCAAAACCATTGTCTATTAAGCAACTATCAACTCTTCAAATATATTTTTGGACTGAACTAATAACATAACCTTACCTACTGTCAGTTAAAAATAATACTTGCGAACTTGCCCAGAGGATCCTAATATTCCAGAAACAAGACAGCAATATTGTAGCTAATCTAATGTTAAGGAGAAATCTGAAATTTACAGCAGAAATTTTGATAACATAACCAGCTAGGAAAGCATCTTCACAATATGGAGCTATATGACACTCCTCTTTATAGAAACTGCGAACAAGATCACATTTACTTTGTGGCCCCATTAGTCTACTGTTCTATCTATCAGATCATCTATAGAGAATTACCTTATTATCCCCATCATAGGAGGAGGTCCATTTTGGTGATATGATCACTTATTTTATTAGAACAGGCTGGTTGATAATCCAGGATAAAATATGTGTATTCAATAAAGAAAGTAAATATATACTCTGTATTCTGTAGTTGGGAAGATGGTGACTCTATACTAGGTTAATGTAAAGACGTAGCCGATGCACGCATCGGACAAGTGGCCCTTCTGAAACCTACACTACAGACTACTTAACATTCCAAATGGTACGAATTCGTAAATGACGTCAAAAAGTACTAAGTCAAATAACCCTGGGAAAAAATAGGTAAATAAAAAAAAGGATATACAATCATAAAACGACTTCAGGTTCAAAAGTAACATAATACATAAATATCACAAAATTATACATAATCTACGTAAACAAGGACAGACAGAAAACATCGTAAAATCAATCCGCTTAACTGCCTCTTTAGTCGCAAAGTGCTGAGCTTAAAAACATCATACTCCAGAAAGTGACGATTGTAGTTGCATACTAGCCAGTCAACAAATGCGCTAAGCCCATAATTTGTACGGTGCTGTCTTTCTAAAAATAGTTGAGATTGTCTCGTTCTCCTAATAGGAACCAAAAATGAGATCGACTCCAGCAATATTTCACAGTCAATCCCTCCATTGACCAATTTGTGTAGAAAGATAAGAAGTGCCTTCTTTCTTCGAAACTATAGTGTTGGCAGGCTATAAAGAAGAGCTCTTGTATTATATGTCAGACCTTGACATGGAAAACTAAGTTTATATAGTAGGTATTTTACAAATCTATTTTGTACTTTTTTGATTCCGTCAATGTGAAACTGATGTGAGGGACTCCATATTACAGAACAGTATTCCAAAATACTCCTAACCAATGAGTTATAAAGACATTGAATTGCTTTGGGTCAGTCACATGCTTTGTATCTCGTTTTATAAAACCCAGCAACCTAAAACCCTTAGATAAATATAAAAATATAAAAATAAAGCATCGTAATGCGTTGTGTACAGCAACTGTTCTCCAAACTACAGAATAGAGAGATGTACGTTTTAAAGCTAGAAAGGTACTGAGATCTATTTAATAGCAAAACACTATTATGGTGCAACGCTTTTATAACAAGGTTAAAATTTTTTAAGCACCCAAACGTAATACCAGATGTAATAAGGTACCATTTATTACATCTGGTCATCTAACATTGTTTTTAAAAAATATAGTTACAAACCTTTTGTGGAGATCCAAATATCTAATAAGAAATCTTTAACAAGATCCAAGAGTATATAGTTATAATATGTAAATATGTATCATAAAATTTAACCATGCTGTATCTGTATATATTTATGAACTATGTCGTCTACCGGTGAATTGAACAAACCTTAAATGAAAACGACCCACTGAGGTTAATATCTGTAGTTCTACAAAAAAATCAATAAAAACACACACTAGTAAAAATCCATACTTGAAACTTCTAAATATAATATATAGATGGCATAATCAATTTCCCGTACGCTACCGCGTGTTTGGGAAGTCTTATGTTGCATTCGATTTTAGCCCAAAGTAATCTGCCTATTATTAACACGTAAACAGGAAGTGGGTGAGTCTATTAGATAAAATTTACAAGTTTTAAAACTAGTAAATTTTTGCAAGTTTAAAGCTGTAAGCATAAATCAGGATAATAATATTTTATTAAAAACTTTAAAGCTGATCTTATATGGTCAAATATAAAACACATGCTAATTATATATAGCAGGTTAAGTTTAGAACAAGCATCTAATTGGGCTGGAAATGATTTAACATTATTCACACTGTAGTGTGTTTTCTTACCTAGTAAATTCCATTCGTGCATATGCTGCAGTAGAAGGAACTTTGCGTAAGTCTGTGAGTCAAAAAATAAGAAAATGAATAATTCTGTAAATAAAAACAGCTCAGAAGAGTCACTTTTGCAGCAATTTTCTCTAGTTGTGAGTGCAAAGTATTAATTAACTTTTCCGTTAATAAATCCATAGTTTAAGCTTTGTTAGATAAGTTGTATTAGGAAGTTACAATAAATTAAGATTTTTCTTACTAACTAAATATTACAAGGGCTTCAGCATTTCTTAGTTTTCCAGTATCTAGATTTATATTGTAAAATTAATATATTGGATAGGGTGTAGGATTTTTCATTATAATGATCGTATCATCTGATTCTTACAGTTCGTTAGACTTTATCTATCTTTATAGATTTAAACATTAAAACTTAAATCAAGAAATTACTAAAACTTCATTCAAATGTTTTTATTATGAATTACAATTTCAGGTGACAATAATTTCTCGTGATGATTTAGGTAATATCGAATGAATTATGGCCATGTTATGTGTTGAGCTTCTTACTTAAACTTAAACTTAGCGTATTCGATATCCGGCTTCAGATTTACGATCGGTTAATTGGTTTTGGAAATATCGGCGATAAACCGAAGATAGCGGATTTCGATTTTCGCCAGTAAATCCAAAACGGTAAATTTGACAGCTGTCAAAATGTGACTCTTTTTTAAGACGAATAAGATGGCATTTACGACGTGTCTCTTTCGTCTTTTGTTATCCCGCAACCCGCCTCAACTTTTATTTTTCTTATAGCCGCCATTTTGGATTTTTCGATTTTTGGAAAGAGCGTAAAATTTCCAGTCTAGTCTCACAGGTGTATAAAAAATTGAGTATCATCGAAATATCACACTTCGTAAAGTTAGATCTCAATTTTTTCTAAGGAGGCCATGATTTATTTGTAACAAAAGTGGGCTTTGAATTTGAAATTCAAAGTATCAAAGCTGTGTTTTAATAAGTAGTACGCTTTTCTCTCAATAAAATCATAAATCTGACACACAAATTGTCGAGACCTGTTGAAAATGGCAGGTATTCCCATTCAAATGATGAAAAGTTTGACATGTACTTGCAATCATACAGAAACGCCGACATTACCTCAGCAGGGTATTTGGAGATGTACCGAACCGAATTCAGAAAAATCGTAGCTAATTTAGTTAACCATGGGGCCTTTGAACAATCTAGAAGCGGATACAATATTGATAATGAAAATCGCTACCGAAACATTTTACAAGCTATCAACGAAAACCCTAGCGCATTGGCAGGAAATTTATGTGCCAAAATCAACGGCATGCAAGGAGAATGTTAAAAAAGAATAAGTACCATCCATACAAACCCATACTAGTTCAAGGACTTAAAGAAACTAATTTTCCAAGACGATTTTGCTTCTGTGAATGGTATACTAGGAAGTGTAATGAAAATCTCGATTTTGTAAATTTTGTCATCACTGGGCTGTGGAAAACCCTCACGAAGTGGCAAATAGACGTCTACAGACCAAATTTAGAAGTAACGTTTGTTGTTGGGTCATTGGTAATTTAACCTAGCTTACCTTTTTTAATAGGGCACTCATTTATAATTTATTAATCATTTCAGGAAATCGACTTATAGGACCATTTCGTTTGACTACAACCTAAACCGACAGCGATACATAGAGCATTTGCGAAATCAAATTGTAGAGTGGCGGCTCGAGGATTTAAGAACGGGTGAAGCGCAGCGTAGCTAGGTGCACTTCATTACTTTTTTTCACTTGCTCTTGCAGCGATATATTCCAATTACTGTCGTTAGCAAAAATAAGACCAAGCTCATTTTTATGTCGTTGACTTTTTGAAAATATTTCCCCATATAACTGTGACAAATTTTCAAACGAGCCAGTCAGAAATTTTAACTATATTCGGAAAATTTATCAGAATCTGCCAAACATAAAAATGTAAGTTTTTCATAGTTTTGAAAGCTTAGTGTCATTGCCATTAAAATATGGTCCAATATTTCATAAAAAAGGGTTCTATATTTAGCCCTAATTTCTTCAGGTGAAAGCTTAGCAAGCTCACGTTTGTAATGATTTATTTCTGTAATAGCATTTGCTTTATCAAACATGGTATTAAAAAAATGTTTATTCCTTTTTTTACAGAGCACCTCACGACAGCGTTTTATATTGGATATGCAAAAATTAATGTTAAGCGATTTTTTTTGAAGAGCGCAAATAGTTTGTCCGTGATTGAAAAAATGTCATCTCACCTAAAAATCCTCTCGCAAGCCGGATTGATTTTTCATCAGATTTGCCACAGTTTGTAATAAATTCAAAGACGTCTTATCCAGTCTTGAACAATCACATTTACTAACTTCGAATTTGAAGACCAACGAGTTTCTGTAATTGTTGATATACGCCTCGTAGATGCAGATGTAAGAGCATGCGTTCGTTTGGCTTAGTGATGAAAACATTAGGGAATACTACTAAGACTTGCAAAAAAAAATTCGACATTTAGAAATATTTTTAAACTCTGCTGGAAAAATAAGGTTAAGATTATGCGCAAAACAATGGACAAATACAGTTTCTTTTTTTTTTTGAAGGCCATTTAGATGGCCAGACATCACACTTGCGCCATCGTAACATTGCCCTATTAGTTTATGTTTATAGTCAAATTGGTCCAAAATTTAATTCAATAGAAAATATATAAATTCTCCGATGTTCTATCGGATCTGACATTATAAAATCCTAAGAATCTCTCGACTACTGAACCTTCTGAATTAACGTATCTTAAAATTATGGAGCACTGGGAGGTTTGCGTAATATCAGTGGTGTCATCCACTTGCACAGAAGAAAACTGTGTGTTCATTATTTAATTTTTTACATGATCATTTAAATAATTAGAAAGGCATTGAATTATTTCGTTTTGCATAGTTTTCGAGTCACCAGTAAAAACATTTTTAATTTTTTCGTGATGTTCTTTAGTTAGTTGGGAACTTCTCGATATTAATAAACCTAAAAGCTTTTTAAAATTCCACCTATTTATTGACTCGTTGCTCTCATCATGGCCGCGAAAGACTAACTCTTGTTTTGCAAGGTACAAAACTACGTTAATTACCAAGCACATAAATAATCTATTTAATAGGACGTTTTCGTTATAATGTATTTTATATAGTTTAGCATTTTCTTTTAACGTGTCAGCTATAGTGCTTTGATTTTTTACAAATGTTTTTAGCATTAATTTGCATTTTAAATGCTCCACCGAGTCTTCATGTTTATGTAAAGACCTTCATATATTTAACATACCTGCAAATCCTTCCTTCTTCCACACTCAATATTTATTGGAAACTAGTAAACCAGGCCAGCAAAACAGTTTTTGTAATATTTGACTACTACATAACCATTTGTACGCCGAAAACCAGGATTACGATTAAAACTCTGATCTTGTTCCTTCCATCGATTAAATGAAGTTTCCAACAAAATGCAAACCACATCCGTGATCGGATTCATCAATAATGTAAATCAATAAACCCGACACCAAATAAAGTTGAAACGACACCATAAATAAATATAACACAAAACAGTCAAGTAAACTGCAAAGGAACTAACCGGTTGCAGAGAAATCCGCGAAAATAAAAGTAAACAACCACCCCAAACTGAACGACACGTGGGTGTAGTGTATTGCGTTAGCAATTCACCAAGAGCGTTGTATGGCGCTAGTTAACATTATTCTTCCATGTGCTCGACGTCATCGCGAACGCGTTGTCATGGCTACGTAGTAGGAAAATCGTAAACTAAACATAGCACCTCCAGCAAAGTCAAAGCGATTTGCGCCACTGTTATAATTGTTATAATAAAGTTCTATTGAAAGTTTTAAAAAGACATGCCGCCAACGGTCAAGTAAAATATTTATTCGAGATGTACAGTTTATTTTTTGCCAATTAGATGCATAAATGAACGTAAAAACTTAAATTTTAAGAGATATATAATAAATATAGTTAGATGTTTGTTTGTTTATTATTCCTGGAGAAGTAGCACTTCACATACTTCACCTGAATAGCCGCCACTGACAGTTATATACCACGATACACGACACAAGCGAACAACCGCCTGCAGCCTGCAGCAGTAATTTAGACCGCTCCCATCTCTATTTAGCTTATGGATATTCACGATTGCTTTGCCATAACAACTGCCGTAAACAAATCTAAGCGTAAAAGCCGGCGTACGGGCGGAGTCGGAGAAGGAATTTGTTAACTGCTGATTGTGATTCCTCAACGGGTCGCTCTTATGAAAAAGTGTTCAGGGCGCTACGTTTTTAAGTCTTTATTGTTTTTGGAGTATATAACGCACTAGTTTTAATAGAAAATAATGATATAATTAAGTAAATAATGTGAATTTATATAAAACATACTACATTTTTATAATAGAAACGTAGATTATAAAATTTTTAATATTTTAAAAATATTTTTATTTTTAAGTAAATTGATTGGAAAATGTAGGTGAAACGGCGCTTCACCCGCGTTTCCCTGGCGAGCCGCCCCTGTTGTACCGGCTTTACGAGCTACTCAAACGGAAGATGAGTCTAGAAAAACCTGGTTTCCACAGGATGGAAGTTCGGCTCACAAGACCATCCAAATCATGAGCTTCTTAAGAGAGTTTGACGAAAGAATTATTTCCTTAAATGGTCCAATATCTTGGCCTCCTAGAACCCCTGACCTCCAATATGACGGCCATAAGAAAAATGAATGTTGAAAAAGTATCCGAATAATGTCGCATTTTGACAGCTGTCAAATTTACTGGCGAAAAACGAAATCCGCCATTTTCGTTTTTTTGCCGATATTTCCAAAACCAATTGACCGATCGCAAATCTGAAGTTTCATCTAAAACTTGTCCCTTTTAATTTTTGCTGTAATAATGGTATAATAGGAGCCTAGATCCCTATATAGAGAAGCAAATCTGGGACAAACTGTATTTCGTTGTTACGTCCAATATTTAAATATTTCATACTTCATATTCTTTTTTCTTGATGAAAACCCGCCGGTAAAAGTAATTAATTTGATCATATTTATCAAACTAATTAACAGCTTTTAAGATAAAATTGCCAGTTAAAGTAAAATTGAACACATTTACAAAAGTATTTGGGATTTATGAATAATTACGGCTAATATGTATATTACTTAACCGATTAAGTATTAAGATTTACTATATATACGAGTACATATTATAAAGATATATTTTAAAAATTAAAAGAAGATTTTTTATATTTTTTGCTTCACAAATAAGAAACGCAGGAATAAGTAATAATACGTACGTAATACGTAAATAAATAATTAATTATTTTTTATAAAATTCAATTTAAAAATTTTAACTAATAAGTTTCAATATAATTTGGGATTTATTTACAAATTCTAGTTTTTAGATATTAATGATTATGACGAAACAAAATACTATATGGCAAAGGCGTATTTCTGACAACCGAGTAGATTATATATTAGGAACATTTTAGTATAGAACAAACTATACCTAATTTTTATAAACTTCACCAATTTAAAAATATGCAAATATGTCTTAACCACAAGTTGAGAGTAGATTATGGATTAAGTACAAATCATATCACACTTGATTTTCTCGACACGTAAAAATGTAAATTATTTTATAAAGTAATTTAACTTTTTACGTTTTCTTTAAAATTCAGGGTATCGATGAATTATTCCGACTTAAGGGTAGATGCGTATACATAATCGTCATAAAAAGTTTGAATGAATTTCAGTCCTTTAGGCATCTTTCGCCCACGAAAAGTTATCATGTTTTATGCAGATTTTTCTTTTTTATTATTGTATGAAATCCGCTAACCAAAGCCTTTAGTGGGTTAAAGTATACCCGAAAAGTAGTATATTTAAAAATACGATATTTTAAACGGCTCAATTTTTTTTCACAAATAAAGAGAACTTCCCCTCTATACGTGTAAACGTTGCGAGACTCTCATCACTATTTCCTTCTAAAATACAACATATTAAAGTAGTATAATCCAAATGTGGTAAATTGAAATTAGAGTTTACTAAAAAAACTTTTTTGTTGATACTTATACAAATCTTGAATCGTATAATTTAAAAATGTTATAAAATCCATATATTTTATTACTTTTTAAGATTCTGCTCAAAAACCTGCACCTAATCCCAGCTCATGATTTATATTCACCCTGACTAACTATCAACCGAAGCAATTTTGTACATGATTTGTTCATAACTTTTTTGACTCGAATAATTTAAAAGAGTGTCCCTCTTCGCTGATTAGTCCTGTATATACAATATATACTACTATAAATCATGTTTGTTACATCAAAAAACTACTTTTAAAGATAATGTTATATCGTTTAATAAGCCGTATAGCTGTAAACATAATTCATTGATTTTTAGATTTATTACCTTTAGATATACTTATATCAGAAAAATATTTATTTGTGGATACAACTTTAGACATTAATATCTATTATAACAATACAGATTTAAATAAAATGTCATGTTATTTATGATCAATTAATTACCAAGAAAAATTGTGTACAATATTTTCAGATTTACAAAGTATTATATTTCTCGTTCATACCTTGATTATAACATCGGTAGTTTATATATATATATATATATATATATATATATATATATATATATATATATATATATTTGGTCTACTTTTCGAGAATGCATATTAATTGTTTCAGGACCTTTCAGAATTTGAAATAGAAAAATTCGTAAGTTAGAAAATGCTGAAAATTAATATTTTAATTTTACCAATGTATGATGAAAATAAACAAGTCCATTGCATAACACAGGTGTAGTTTTAAAGAACATACTGTCTTAAAATTAAAGCACCACAATTATAAACTACGGTACATTATAGATTTGTAATTAAAGTATCGACTTCATGGCTTAAATTCAGTTAACAATATGGAGCGAAGGAACTATAGATATTGGTACATCGCCATCGCGATTAGTGAACTGTAGGAGATAAAATTAAAAAAACATGAAACAATTGTTTAGGGCGGTATCGGTTGTATTTGGTATCGATTGTCCGTATAGTCTTTTTCGCAAAACGGGGTTAATTCTAGCTATTGCTAGTAAAAACATGAGTGAGGGCTCATTGGATTCGGAAAGAGGTCTAGAAAAAGGCGCAAAAGTTTCAAACTGACATAAATAATTCGAAAAGTGATTAACAAATTTTGAACGTTAGTGGCGGCTATTTGATGGAATTCCATTACACGAAGTAAAATATTAATATATTAGTAATAGATAAAATAAAATATTACTGTAGTTTACCCCGAAATATAGTATTAAAAATTCAGGTGGATTAAATGAAAACATTGCACATATTCACTTACTAAAAACGCTAAGCTAGTTTCTTTCGATGTAAAAAATTTGTTTTCTAGCACCCCCCCAGATATAATAAACTTAGTTGAATATTTATTAACAAAAAACAAGGTTAATTACCTACATTATTATGCAAGAACATTTTAAAGCTACTCAAAACATGTCTCAACCAAAACTATATGTTTACTACAATTGTAGAGAAAGTCTCATTATGGGGGGAAGTGCGTTAAGTGCCATACGCGCACAGATTTTCATGGATAACATGGAAAAATTGATTCATCAGCATGCATTGAGTAATAAATGTGTCTATAGGTATCGGTATGTGGATGACATTATTACTTGTTTCACAGGCACAAAAAGACAATAAAACATATTTTTAAACTTTTTGAATTCAATTCACAGCAATATAAAATTCACGTTAGAGGCTGAAGATAACTGCACCATTAACTTCTTAGGTTTAATAATCAAGAGAGAATTGCATAAACATTCATTTCAAATTTACCATAAACCATCACATGCTGATAATGTCATCCATTACAGGTCTTCACATCCCATACAATATAAATTAGCAGCGTTTCACAGTATCATCCATAGATTTATTAGCGTCTCGTTATCAGAAGAAAGTTTTAATGAGGAGCTTAATTTAATTAAACAAATTGCAGTTAATAATGGCTACCCAGTTTCAATAGTAGAACAAATAAAAAATAACAAGTTAAAGCACAAAACTATTAATTAAGTATACCCCAATCGTAGAGATGATAATAAATGTTTTTAAATAATAACATCTTTAAAAATTAAACGTTGTCAACAGGAAGAACGTAAAAATCGCTTCCAAAACAAATTCCCTAGGAAATTTTTGAAAAACACAAAACCTAAAAGTAGTAGAGATGAAAAGTTAGGGTCTATCAGTTAACATGTGGTTCATGCGGAAAAACATATATTGGACAGACGGGTAGAACTAATAACATTCTGAAACTAACATTTAAAAATGTTAAAATAAATTCTTAAAGAGGGAGAAATTTCCCATAAAAAAGTTTGAATACTCGGAACTCTATCCTATCATTAATAATTTTAATTTAATGTTGAAAATAAAGCTCCGTGCGGCAAGCGCTAATCATTACTATGCCCCAAACCCGGCCCTAACAACTAAAAAAAACTAAATTTAAAAACATTATGGTATCATCTAGACACTTGAAGGAACAATATCCCGCAGATTCACTGATTTTTCGTAAAATGAGCCTATTGTTAATTAACGAATGTTTTATAGTTTTCGTTTATATTGCATTGCAAGTCAAATAATTGCTAAACAAAAGCCGCTAAAATTATTAGTGATGTTTTGCGATGTTTTTAATTGTTACAATCTATTAGTAATTAATTATTAAAGTTAACAAAAAACATTAATTTTTTTAGTTTTTCGTTACCTTCAATAATTAATAACTATATTAGTTATAAGACAATACTTAAAAACGTTGCAATGTCATAATCTCATATAGCATAGTTGTGATAAAGTCTCCACGAAGCGAAAGAATTTTAGTGGTATTTGTTTAACAATTATCCGAATTGAAATATAAACGAAATCTCAAAAAACATGTAAATTAATAATAAGCTCATTTTATGAAATATCAGTGAGTTTTTTTTCAGCGGTGTATTGTTTCTTCAAGTTGATAGATACTGCGATATTTTTTTTAAAATTTACTTAAAAATGTAAACATTAAACAACCATTAGTTTTGGGGTATGGTAACGGCACAGTGCCGCCGCGCAGGCCTCTGTTTTTAACATTAAATACGGGACTGTCATAGTCAAATGTGACGAGGATAGTGTGCAGGTGCAGTAGCAGACTCAAAGCTGGCTTAAAAAGAAAATCAAAAAAGGAGGATAACCAGTATAATATAGTTAAGTACATTTATTAAAGTTGGTTATAATGAAAAAAAGTAATACATATTTCTTGTTATAATACTTACAAAATATATTAACTAGCTGACTAAATAGAAAAAAAGTCAGCACATTTATGAAATTATGTAAGTTAATACTTTTAATAAATTCTTAGATTTCTAAAAATATATTAATGAAAACCAACCTGTTTTGTTTCATTTAATTGTTAATCAGTACATGTGGGACCCTTTTATCTATTTCAGTTTTCAGCATTTGCAACTCAACATGGACGTTTGTGTAATCACCGTTTTTTTGATATCTAGAATGTAACAGAGTGGTGATCTATTTACTGGGGTTTCTAGCCCGGTGTATATAGGTCGGGTTTCCTTTTCCTTCTCTTTCTTTTCTTTATAATTCCATTTTATATTCCTTATTTTACTCAACGAACAATTTTCCATTAAGATATCCGTGTGAGAGTTACTTGTAGCGCTCCACCATCGAAATGTTATTTCTCATTCACGAATATCTTTGGCTAAAAATTTCAATTATTTTGATCACTATCACGAATCCTCCAATATTCTCTTCCTAAACGAAACCTGAATAAGCCGTAACAGTTCAACCAATCACCTTTGCTTTCCTGGCTATGAACCATAATTCCGCCTGAACGGTGGCGTTTGTGCGTATGTCAATAGAAATCTATCCTGTACCAAGACTTTCCAGTCTTGAATCGAACACATCTGATATCATATGGCTCAAAATTGCCTTTAGAACTTCCACTAAATTTATTTTGTTGTATCTATCGCTCTCCATCAGACAATTACATTAACGAGCTCTTCGAATTTATTTCTGCTAGAGGAGATTTCCTACTCTCTGAATTTCCTTCCTCTGAAATTATTATCCTTGGAGACTTTAACGTTCATAGTAAAAAATGGTCTACCAAAACCGATTCCCAAAGTAGAGCAGCCGAGGTTTTTGCAATTAACTAACCTCACCTACTATCTAAGCATAGTCACAGATAGGCAAAACCCGTTGAACTTCTTTTTCACCATCCACCCAGAGCCTTATTAATTCTCCATTTCCACTCCCCTAGGTTTCTCTGACCAGGGTCTAATTACTGTTTCATGTCCAAAAAAATAGGAATTTATAGAATCTATAGGACCTCGTACTATTTGGCACAATAATTATGCTAATTGAGATTAGTTGTAAAATTTTGTTCTATTCCTTCCCTTAGAAAGGTGTTTCTTTCTCTTCCAGTGATCCTTCCGAATTTTGTTCAGACATCTCGGATGTTATTCAATTAGCTATAAAAACCTTTATACCATATTCTATAAAGACTTCAAGACCTATCAACCAGTACCGCATTTACAACTTTTGGGACCCTAGGTCCGCTTGCAACTAGTGCCGGATTAATTATTTTCACCTAAACGTTTTTACGGGCCCCAAGCTCCTGGAAAAAGTGACGACCAAACAAGAAGTCCTTTCTTCCATATAACAGAAATGTATCCTTTCGTTCAATATAATAATATATAAAATTTACCTAGTTCACTGATAAAATAAAACAAGAAAATTTATATAAACGATTTTTGTTGCAGCGAGGCCCTCTTTTCGACGGGCCTAATAAGTATTGCGGCCCTGCTCTTAACAATAAACCTTGGTTTTAAAAATCCTTCGATAATGCCACACTAGAGAAAATTCATACTCATAACAATTCCGACCTCAGAAAATCTACAGCTTAAAAACGACGCACGAAATCATTATATTCGCATAATATTCGAATCCAAAAATGCCTTCAACACACGCATAAACAGCAAAGTTCGTTTTTGCCAAAATAGTAGCTAATCCTTTTGGTCGCTTACCAAAAACATTGATCAAAACTTCTACGAAAGTACACCCTTAACTTCTAGCTGAGCTTTTTGCAAAACAATTTTCGCCAATTCTATTTTCTAGTTTAATTCTCATTCTTCATTTTTCACATCCATCAGTACTAAATTACCTTTAGGGTTAAAAAGATACGACCTTCAGAAGTCCTCCGACCTCAAAGGAATTCCGGACAAAACACTATAAAAGTTCGCTATGTACTCGTTGCTAACCTTACTGGGTTCCTCCTTAACCACAGACTCTTACCTACTCCCAATTATATCAATGCTGATGTTTTACATTACCTTGAAAGGTAATACAGGCAATACAGCTACAAAGGTCCAGAGTAGGTCTTCTTACATTCATAATCTACAACTGGAACAAGTCCACCGAATTCCACGGAGAAGTCCAAATTATTGAACACGACATATCCAAAGTATTTGATCAAGTCTGACATGATGCACTTCTTAACAAACTTCCTGGTCTTCCTCAAAAACTTTCTACTTGGATGCCCGTTTGCTTTCCAACAGAAGTATTTCTGTAGTGGTTGACGACCATTCATCAAACTATCATCAAATCAATGCATGCGTTCCACACGGTTTCGTGTTCGCACCTATCCTATTCCTTCTGCATATCAATAATCTGCTTTCTTTTACTAACAATCTTATTCACAGCTTTGCAGACGATAATACACTCCACTTCAATATACATTTTCCTAAACCTGTCTACGAGACTGAAATTGATGATAGGCGTATAGTAATGATTTCATCTCTAACCGAGGATTTTATTAAAATCGTAGAAGCAATGAACCTTGTCTAGTTTAATGCCATTAAGACACAATCATGTTTATTATTTCACAAATTATCTCCCACCATTCAAACCATTAAAATGAATAATCAAATACTTGAAGTCAAAAATTCCTTTAGCCTAGTTGGTATTTCTTTTCAAAAAATTCTTCGGGGGAATCATTATGAAGAAACTGGGTTTTTCCCCAGCTCGAAAATACTTTTTTTTCTGCCAACTTGTATACCCGTTACACTTCGCTGCTGTCACATAACAAGGAAGCTTGCATCACTAAAGCATTTTAGCTTTCAGCAGATTCTGTTCTGATGAATTATCTTTCGTTTTTTCTTCCTTAGTCATTCCTGTCAGGGAGATACTAGCATCGGCCAATACGCGTACCTTCACCATCCAGCTGGAAAGACCAAGGACGTCCCACTTTGTTCACTCCTATATTCTCAGAGTTTCCCGATTACGGAATGTGTTACCAGCAAATGTCTTTCCTTCTTCTCCAAATCTGCAAGTCTTTAAATCCCGCCTCAATAAATGTTCCATGTCTTCACTTAAAGTAACCACGGTACCTAGTAGTTCGTGGTCTGCTTATATATAAAAAAACGACTTTATCCCAAACCGTAGAATGGGGAGCAAAAAACCTTGTCCGGTTTAACGCCACTAAAATAAATCTTGTTTACTTTCTCAGAAATTATCTCTTAACACGCACTCTATTCAAATGAATAATCAAATGCTTGAAGCGAAATATTTCTTTAGTCTAGTTTGTATCATTTTTCAGAAAGATGGCATAATCCCATCACCTCAATTGCCGCAATAACCGCGAGGAAATTGGGTTTTCTTTTGCGAGCTGAAAATACTTTCCATCTGCAAATTTCTATACCCTTTACACTTCGCAAATCGGATCCGGCCTTGAGTATTGCTCTCATATATGGAAAGCAGTCTCTTCTTTCACTCTTAACATACTTGACTCTGCCCAAAGAAGACAGGGAAACTTGCATCACTAGAGCATCGTCGAATTATGGGTGATCTATTCCTGTAATACAGATACTACCACGGATTCTGTTCTGATGTATTATCCTTCATTATGCGTTTTTTAGTTATTCCTACCAGGGAGACGCGGACATGGATCTACATGCGTCACTTCACTGTCCAATTACAAATATCAAGGACCTCCCACTTTGTTCGCTGCTTTATTCCCAGTGTATGTCCCGACTATGTAACGTGTTACGAGCAAAGGTCTTTCCTTCTTCTTCTAATCTCCAAGTATTTAAATTTCGCATCCTCTCTTCACTTAAAGCGAGTACTGTATCTAGTACTAAGGTAGAATAAAAATTATTACTTTTTAGTGTTTTTAAGTTGGTTTCTTTTTTTTATAAAATTTTTTATTTCATCCTTTTTACTTCTACTTAGGTGAAATTTTATTATAATAGTCAGCTTCAAAATTTTAAGGGCCTAAATCTAGTAAAAAATTTTGGAGGTCACTGTTATAATAAATAAGTACTGGATTCAATTTCATATACAACTCTGGTAGAATCAGGTAAATTAATATTAGGTACATAAACAGTGCTTCATATACGTAATACATATTTATACAGAACAACTAATAGACATTGTCAAAAATTAAAATAAATATAATAGCACGATATTATCAAAATACGTAGAATCGGCTTAAAAACGAAAGTCGGTTTAAAAAAAAACAGTTTCGTGGCTTCAAATATAAAGCTACTGACAGCCATAACGTTCCCAAACAGTTAGAAGGACAGATGGTTTATAAATAACCCTTCAGGCACGTAGCCAGGAGGGGTCCTGGGGGTCTGGACCCCCCCGAAACTTTGAAAATATATTGGTATAAGCATGTTTTTGAAATGAAATTCTGGTTACGTGCCTGTAACCCTTTCTTACATGGATTTAGAAAAAGCTTTCTCAAAACTCATATTCACTGTATAAGTTGGTTACAAATTTATATTTTCGAAATGCAATAGTGTGAGGGCAGATTTAGGAAAAACCTTGATATCTGCAGTCATTTAATCAACTCACTTTACATGAGATTTTTATAAACGTTTTATTGCATGGAACAAACTCTAGCACGGGGGTGTCGCATTAAAATTAATATCAAAGGATAACCCTTCATATAAGAAGCAGAAGTTCATAAAATGACAACACTTTATTTTCTCATTTTCGCGGGAAATATTAACGGTTGAGATGCATAGAGAATTGTTAGTTGCTGTAATTTTACTAGGTAAGTCCAATTTACTCCAAATACAAATTACTAATTCGATATTTTAGTCAAAAACGTACTTTTACTTTATCAAATTTGTCAAAATCATTTGCTTTTCTTTTTTTTTAAAAATCTAAATTTTTTAACACCGAAATCAATCTTATTAAAAATATCTTATTTAAAGTCATTAAAGTTAATACCCATTGAATTAAAAGTATGCTTATATATGCGGTATAGTGAATAACAGTAAAATCTTAATACTGATAGCTTAAAGCATCTTTATTAAACCTGCTGTTTATTATTCAGTTGATTACATTAAATATAAAATATTTGGAAAACCGTTGTTATTTTTTTCATTATTACCAAATTGCAAATACAATTAAATCTGATGTGTTTATAGGGAATTTTGCATTTTCGACAGCATGCAGTAAGGGCCTTTGTGCTCTGGTCCCATTTCTATTAATATACAGGACGTTCCTCTTAATTATATCGTTAATAAATGGAAAGAAAACATTACTCTTGTATTGCTCGTTTTTTTGTACTTTCTAAGATTTGAAAAATTGCTTGCTAAAACTTATAAATAAATAATCGAATCGCCTTTTATGTAACTTCCTTTGAAAACTTCAAATTTCTACTCTCCAAGTGTTTAAGTTTTTCTTGTAGGGTTTCTGCTTTTTATTAGCCACTAAAGGTGGCTCGCGGCGCTCTTATGGAAAGTACAGGGCCTAGAGCTAGGGGAAAAAATTATAACTAAATTTTTGGAAAATATTTTTTAGTTTCGAATCGGTCTCAATTGCTAGGGTAGGTAGGTAACATACTTCAATATTTCAGTAAAATCCCATTTGACTTATGACTTTCAAAGGACTATTGAGTAGCTAAGTCAATTCGTCATCAGTTTGATTTAACAGATTTCATGGTACCGTTTAAAGGGATATTTTAGGACAATTTAAAATTTGTATCGGATGGTAACACAAACTTTTCTAGTAATCTTGTTTTCTTTGCGCTTCCTTAAAAGTTTTAATCGTGAGGGTATAATTCTTTAAAACATTCGAAAATAGCTCTCTTTATCGCCGAAA